>CM045728.1:73657349-73674849 GCA_024760905.1 Plotosus lineatus | reverse complement strand
TGCTCACTTGGGCTGATGATGATTCCCACTAAGAGTTTCTTCCTCTTGGGATTTTCATGACATTGATGCCATATGCTCCTCACAGATATAAAAGGTGAATAAAAAATTCAGACAGCGTCCATTACCTTCTATATCATCTGTGAAATGTAAGAGCACCATATGTTAACATTGTAGCTGGAAAAAGAAGTTGAGCTTACAACTAAACATTAATAAAGCCATGCAAAACATTTTTAATTCATTATATTTCACAGATAAATATTTTTGTAGTTCATAGTACCTGATATGAAGACATGTAAAAAAAAAAAAAAAAAAAAAAAGCACTACACACAGAAAACCCAACTCCATCTTCCAAAAAGTTAATTTTTATTTTATTATTTTTTTATGCAATAAAAATACAATTTTGCCCTGTTAAGCTTTATTTAACTAATAAAAGTACAAATAGAATATTATTGATATGATTTATTGACTACAATTTAATTGCATCCCAGTGGCAGAGTAGACCCTGGACAGCTCGCCAGGCCATTGCAGGGCAAAAACACACTGACAGCTATGCAGCCTTGTCTTGTCGAAAGTCAGCAATGGCTCTTTTACATGAACCTCATACCATAGACCAGGGGGGCCCCAAACCTTTTCTGCGAGGGCCACATTTTTCCCTTCTCTGATGGAGGGCCGAGGTCAGTTTGTGACAGAAAAAGTGTGATGATCGCAGGGCTGCCTAAACATAAACATTTATTGTTTTCCAGTAAGCTACGCACAATCAAATATTAGTAACACTTTCTGGGACCTTCACAGAAAAAAGTCAGGGGAAAAAAAAACAAAAAAAAACGCTGCTTACTATCAGCTGAGCAACCCAAAAGCTGCCCGAACAGATGACTGGTTCAGCCGAGCCTGGCGTACAAATGTATTCTCCTGAGTTAATGGTCCACCTTTTAGCTTAGACAGTTTGTCTACTCGCATTTGGTCTTGCAAGCAATCATACTCGTCTTTGTGACGGGATTCAGAGTGTTGGTGCAGATTGTATTCTTTGAATACCGCCACCGCCTCTTGACAGATGATACAAACATTTTCTTTGCATTGAACAAAAAATAATAATTTGTCCACTGCAGGTTAAATACCCCGCATTCTGAATTCATTTTTCTCTTCTATAACCTTTTCACCATTATTCCGTTCTATTTGACAGGGGAGAGAAGGATTTTTGTTTCGGGGGGGCGGGGGGGGGCTTAGATATGGGCACAGACGGGAGAAGGGTGGAATACAATGTCATATTCTAGGTGTGCATTAGTCTTGATTGCGTGGCCAGACTAAAAAAAAAGGAATCTTAATGCGTCTCTGGTATTGTTCAGCGGTCCGGGCCAAATGTGGAGGTAGGCTGTAGTTTGAGGACCACTGCCAGAGACAATGAGAGACATGGCCGGCCTTTGATAACCCAGTTATCTGCACTGTGGGGACAGTGACAACCCATAGGGAGTGGGGCTTGAACCCCCAACCTTAGGATCAGTGATTCAGCATCCTTTACACCGAGGCCACCACTGCCCACTGCCATGGGTGCCAGCCTCCCCGTGACCCTAATTAGGATTAAGCCGTTAAAGAAAGTGAATGAATTTAATTGCATTTTCTGAAAATAAACAAAGTTCAAATTTGATGTCTGAACTTTCAGTAGAATTTAGGACTAAAGCATGTTTACCAATGTGTTATATCAACTTTCCGCATTTGGAATTCTTCTCCAATTTTACTTGATATAAGACGTATGTATAGCTGATTAATAATCTCTTCTCCTCTTCCTGATGTGCCATACAGTTTCAGCAATAGAAGGATCTGTCCTGGCAGCAGGCCACTCAAACACAATATAGCCACACTGTTGTAGTTCATGTGGACTGAGGCCAGGTATTATTCTGCTGAAATAATCATGAGCAAATGTTTTCTTGATAACAATATTTGCCATCCCATCATTTGTACTTTCACACACATGAAACCTTGCTCATTATACAACGAGCCTGTCTGAATTCCTTAGTATTTTCTTACAACGCTATGTACTGTTGATTGGTGGCACATCCACCTCACAGCAAGAAGGTCCTGGGTTACTGTGTGGAGGTTGCATGTTCTGTCTCTGTGCTTGCATGGGTTTCCTCCAGTTGCTCCAGTTTCCTCGAACAATCCAAAGACAAGAACACTAGAGTGATTGTCTGTTCCAAATTCCTAATAGTAAGTGTGAATAATTGTGCGTGTAGGTCCGGCAATGGACTGGCGATATGTTTGGGGGATGAGGTGCCTTCACCTCGAGTGGATTGAAATAGGCTCCAGCCTCCCTGCAGCTCCAGTTGAATTAAGTGGTTTGGGAAATGAGCGAACTAAGGAATTACTGTGGAATTTGAAAGACCCTAATTTTGAATGCACTCTGCCCTTGCCCAGAGTCGGCTGAGAAGGGTACCAGCCTCCTATGACCCTGATTAGGATTAAGCAATTCAGAAACTAAATGAATGAATGAGGGCAGTGGTGGTCTAGTGGATAGGGCGCAGGATCGCTGATCCCAAGGTTGCGGGTTTGAGCCCCACAAGGTTGTCACTGTCCCCCCAGTGCAGCTAACTGGGTGATCAAAGGCGGGCCATGTCTCTCACTGTCTATGGTGTGAGGTTCATGTAAAAGAACCATTGCTGACTTTCATAAAGAGTAGCTGCAAAGCCGTCAGCGTGTTTCTGTCCCTTGCTAAAGGGTTGTGTCAGGAAGGGCATCCGACGTAAAAACCTATGCCAAATCAAATGTGTGAATCAGATGATTCGCTGTGGCGACAAAAGCCGAAAGGAAGAAAAACTGAATGAATTAATTAATAATTTTCAATGCAGTGTTGAGTTGAGAAATGTTTCTTTAGAACAAACCAACACTAATTTTGGAACAAAGTCACAAACAGCAACCCATCCTTGCTTTCAAAATCTGAGCGTTTTGGTGGATGCTCCATGAATCGTGATCCCCCACTTGCGATCAACTGCTTTAGGAGGTTAACTTTCATATACTGCAAACTTAATAATCTTATTTTAACTCTGTCCAAACATTTTTTGTTGAGTGTGTTGCAGCAGTGTGTTGCAGGGGCAGTGGTGGTCTAGTGGTATAGGGCGCTGGATCGCTGACCCAAAGGTTGGCGGTTCGAGTCCCACTCTCCACAAGGTTGTCACTGTCCCCCCCAGTGCGGCTAACTGGGTTATCAAAGGCGGGCCATGTCTCTCACTGTCTATGGTGAGAGGCATGTAAAAGAACCATTGCTGACTTTCGTAAAGAGTAGCTGCAAAGTCGTCAGCGTGTTTCTATCCCTTGCTAAAAAAGGGTTGTGACAGGAAGGGCATTCGACGTAAAAACCTCTGCCAAATTAAACGTGCGAATCAAAATGATTCGCTGTGGCGACTCCCGAGTAAAAGGAAAAAGCCGAAAGGAAGACGATGTGTTGCAGCCATGAAAATCTAAATGGTTTTTAATGTATAAAATGAAGTGAGGTTTTTCAGTAAAAAATTGCAAATATTTTCTTATTGCTTGTGTCAGTTAAATAAAGGCTTAGATGAATTAATAAATCACAAATTTATATTTTTGTTGCAGTTTTTTGGAGAAATATCCCAACTTTATTTAAAACAAAGTTAGGACTTCATAAGGCGATTTATTCAACCCAAATATAATTATCTGTCACAATTTTCTGGTCTTCTGGGGCTCCTTTAAATGTTCAAAGCACAACACGAGGCTTCCCTTCCCCTTGCATCTTACAGGACTTCAAGAATCTGTTGTTAATATTTTGGTGCCAGATACCGGAGCACACTTTCAGAGGTCTTGCGGAGTCCATGCTGTGGCGGATCAGACCTGTTTTGATGGGACAGTGGGGACCTGCACAATATTAAGCAGGTGGTTTTAATGTTATAGCTGATTGGCGTAGGTCTTTAAATAACCTTTTACAGAAACTGTAGTAAAAATTTTCTTTTCAGCTTTAAAATATACCTTCAGAAAGCACACACTTACAGCTAGGGCTACTGGGAATTATTTTATCACTGAGGCTAAACATCATAAAATTAAAGATTAAATATTTGTGCATGTTTTGCCTGCCTGGCAGGTATACCTTTGCCTCAAAACCACTTCCTCAGTGACGGTAATGAATTTTATTCTCATTGGAGATTATGTGGGAGCCCATTACAGATGGAATAAATATGTTAACAATATAATATCTGCTCCCCTTGATGTGAATGGTCATGGTTCCCTTTCTTTAAGAAGGCGAGTTTGAAGTTGCTCCAGTCGATTAACTGTGGGTAAGACCTAGAACTTGGAAAAGCAGAGTATGACAGCATTTAATTGCATTTGTTATTTAAAACATAGAGCAAGTAAAATAGTCTATGGTTATGACAGAACCTTAAAACCAAGCCTATATGATATATGGATGTGGCATTGCCACAGCCAGCCATGAGTGCTTGCTCACTAAATACCACCAGGTTTGATCCATAAACCTGGGTGACATACATCTGCTGTGCTTTCTGCTTTCATTGACTAAGCAGCAAGTCTCACAAAGCCATCATATGAATATGTGTGTGTGTGTGTGTGTGTGTGTGTGTGTGTGTGTGTGTGTGTGTGTGTGTGTGTGTGTGTGTGTGTGTGAGTGTGTGAGTGTGCGTGTGTGTGTGTGGTGATTGCTCTCTAATGATGTAACACTTGGCCCTGGCTGGGTGGTTTTGAAGGCAGCCCTTGGTATTTCCCTCAGTAATTACCCATTCTCCCTGAGCGCTGATGGAGGCTGGCCCTGACCCACCAGTGAAGTCATTTGAAGCCTTTTCAGAGGAAAGCTAATAAAAACCCACCTGCCTGGCAGTCTACAAGCTGCCTGGGGTTAGGACACCGCGAGCTGCTCTACATTACTAAGCAAACCAACTCTGACTTAGGCGCCATCCCATATCTTCCTGTCTCCCTCTTCTCACCCATTTCTCTCATACAGAGGTGAGGACTCATTCCAGTCAAGACACTTCATTATCAGATGAGAAAAACATTCTAGTAATGAGCGTGCTCACTGGATTTGGTTAATAAGTACGATTGCGCATATAAATGATAATTCAATGATTTCAAATATTTTACCATATATTTTATTCTAAATGGTCTTATACAGTAGAATGAGAGGAAAAGGGAAAAGATATATATATATATATATATATATATATATATATATATATATATATATATATATATATATATATATATATATATATATATATATATATATATATATATATATATATATATATATGATTTTCTGAGTAGATCCGTCCGTAGGAGAGTGCTCAATACTTTTTGGTAGAGCAAATAACAAAAGGACAGGACAAAGACTTTCTATTGAAACTCCATTTATCACTACAGATCTGTTTCGAGGGGTGGTGAAACCATCCTCTCTCTTCAGGTGATTATAGAAGAATTCTATAATTGATTATTCTTCTATAATCACCTGAAGAGAGAGGATGGTTTCACCACCCCTCGAAACAGATCTGTAGTGATAAATGGAGTTTCAATAGAAAGTCTTTGTCCTGTCCTTTTATACTTTTATATATATATATATATATACATACATACACACACACACACACACACTCACGACTACACAAAAAAGTTAAGGATATTTGTCAATAAAAAACTGAAATTAAGGCCAATTCACAAAACAGAAAAAAACAAAAAACAACTAGAAAATTTCCAAATATCCTTAACTTTTTTGTGTAGTGTGTATATATATATATATATATATATATATATATATATATATATATATATATATATATATATATATATATATATATATATATATATATATATATATATAATTCATATTCATGTGAGATAAATTGAGAAAAACTGTGCCATTTATTTTACATTAAATTTTGTAGCACACATTACCTCACATACATTAGTATTCATGATGTATGATTACTTTTAAGCAGGAACTGCGGAAAAACAGCCTGATGAATGATTTTTTCAGTATTACGTAATATTTATTTCTGGCTCTCATTCTTTTCCTCCTAATCAGTGCCAGTCAGCATTCTTTTTCCTTTCATTTTATTTGATCCAAATGTTTTTTATTATTCAGTACTATTGATCAGACATGCTTTCTCACCAACAAGCATCAGAGTCTTTTACTGCTGATCTGATCTGTGACTGGGGGGGGGGGGGGGGGGGTGCATTACGCTGAGTGAATGTGGTCATAAACAGTTGAATATATCAATGTTCATATTCATTCATTAATTTGCCAAACCACTTAATCCTACAGGTTCACTGGGAGCCTGTGGGAGTAAACTGGAGTACTCAGAGGAAACCCATGCAAGTATGGGGAGAGCATACAAATTTTACACAGAAACATCCTAACTGAGCCCAGGACTTTCTTCATGTGTAGCAGATGTGCAACCCACTATGCTTCCCTTCCACCTCAGATGCTCGAGTTGCACAAGTTACGATTAAAATATTTATTCAATCATTTTCTAAGCTGTTCAATCTTAATTAGGGTCATAAGGAGGCTCAGCCAATCAACTCTGGGTGAAGATAGGGTACACCCTGAACAGCTCACCAGGCCATTGCAGGGCCAACACACATACAACCATTCAGACTCACACTCACACCCAAGGGCAATTTGTAACTGTCAATCAGCCTACTGTACATCTTTTTTGACTGTGGGAGGGAACTGGAGTACACAGAGAATACCAGTAATAAAACATTGCAGCAGTAATTTTATAATGCATTCATTGGCTCGTTTTGCATTAGATAAAAGGACTATGATTTTTTTTTTCCTGGGGCAGTGGTGGTCTGATGTTAGGGTGCTGTATTACTGATCTGAAGGTCAGGTGTTCAAGTCAACTGGTTGTCACTGTTGTGCCCCAGTGAAACTAACTGGGTTATCAAAGGCCAGCCAACGTCATTCACTGTCTATGGTGAAAGACATGTATGGAAGCCATTGTTGATTTTTGTCAAGAGTAGGCTGCATTACCCTCAGCATGTTTTTTTTTTCCTGTGATGGCCTGACAAGCTGTCCAGGGTGTACCCTGCCCTTACCAAGAGTCAGCTGAGATGGGTACCAGCCTCCACACGTCCTTATTTAGGATTAAGCAACTTAAAAGATGAATGAATGAATGATACTGTTATTATTGATAAAAGGTAACGTCTGTTGGGATTTTTACCCCCGAGCCATAGCGGCTCATCAGGCCGGTGCTTATCCCCGGTTTCGGTATCATGAAGCAACTAGGAGTTCAACTCCTCCTGGATGGGACGCTAGTCCATCACAGGTTACCTTCCCAGTATATTTTTACTGGTACCCATTTATACTGCTGGGTGAACAGAGGCACATTTGTGCTTAAGACCTTGCCCAGGGATCTTAGCACATTGAGAGTCTCAGTGGGATTTGAACTCACAACCTCCCGATCATGAGTGTAGCACCCTAACCACTACACCATACTGATATTATACTGATATTGTTGTCTTTGTTTTTGTTTTTTTTTTTAGGTCTTTGAGCAGCCAAACATTATAGAACACAAACATAAATGATAAATAGAATTAAAATTCATTTGACAATTATTTGTGAAGGCAAAGTGGATGCCACTAAATAGTTGCCGCTGAAATCAGCAGCTCTGTCCCTTAGCTAAGGTGAATAACTGTTTTAGCATCTGTATGTAATACTGCATGGAAAGATAAAAAGCAAACTGAATCAAAAAAAAAAATTGAAGGTCATTTTAGCATATTTTAACCATAATAGAGGATAAGCAGGACAAGTGTATAATGTGTGTGTGTGTGTGTGTGTGTGTGTGTGTGTGTGTGTGTGTGTATATATATATATATATATATATATATATATATATATATATATATATATATATATATATATATATAGTGTGTTTTATATATATATATATATATATATATATATATATATACAGTTAGACTGATCACGTAATTGCCCATTTTTAAATGTGTTTATTATTACTTTATGTATTTATTTTTGTTTATTTATACCTATTTAGTGAAACATAAGTTTCACACCAAGTCGGTGAAGAAGCTTTGGACAGTCTCTGACAGTGACTTCTATAGCATTGAAAAGACATCCTCATCCAGAGCGGCCTAAGTTAAAGGCACCGACCCCAACTGCTCTCTGACTGCCTTAATGTGTGATAGCCCACTGCTCCGGGTGTGTGTGCTCACTGTTCACATGTGTGTGCTCACTTTAGAAGGGTTGAATGCAAAGGCAATAATTTGCCTTGTGGGGTTAATACAGTATCGAAAAATAAATTAAAAAAATAAAAATAATATATTTTTTTTGATACAACCGAGTCGTTGAGGATGAAGGAGCCTGTTCGTTCATATGTCCGATAGTGGCAGCTGGGTGGTGTTGGGGCTTGAACCCCTGGCTTTCAGAGCAGTAACCTTGAGCTTTAACCACTGAGACATGACTTGCCATTGTTTTTTGTGTTCAACATGTGTAAATATCTGAGTTTTATAACAATTTATCAGTGAGTCAGTTCCTCATGTTATTTTCCACTTAACATCTATTTAAAGTATTTTTTCAGAGGTAACTACACTGGGTGTGCCTGTGATTAGAGAATCTGTAGTCTCTGAGTGTCGAGACACGCAGCTGCAAGGTTAGAGAGGAGCTGCTACAGCCAAATCAAGCACAGTGAGTAGGAGAGCAACAAGTATGACTATGGGATGAATATATTGGATTCAGATGTAAAACTTCACTGTGTTTGATTTAAGGTGTGGAGTGTACAACCAAACTGCCCGGCTTTATCAGTGGTGGAGCAGATTTTCATATTAGCGTTGTAAATAAGTCGAGTTTTGCAAATGGCCTAACATCACTATTGTATATAGATTTTATCATGTAAACATATTGTAAATTATATGTAGATATGTAGATATCAATTATCATTCTTCTTTTTACTACAAAGCAAGTATTTTATTTCACTTCCAAAGTACTGTTCCTCTTAACTGTGCAATTACAATCTGTAACACTATGCCTATATATAGACTGTTTTGCATGGCTTCAGCTGCAGCATCAATTCAGTGGTTTTATTCTATTTGTAGTCACAGCCTATACTGATTCCAGGTATGTGATTAAGGGAGAAGATACTAATATGTTGATCATGGGCGAAATTATGAAGAACTCGACTTTTAGTACAATAACAATTCACAAATCCGCATCGCTGTGACTCATTCAGACTAGGGAAAAGTATGTCCATACAAATTAATGAAATGGTAATTGTAGTTTAATTTGTCAGTGCGAGAGGAAGTGTGTGTGTGTGTGTGTGTGTGTGTGTGTGTGTGTGTGTGTGTGTGTGTGTGTGTGTGTGTGTGCGTACTCGTGTGTGTCTGTGGGCCAGATGTATTTTACCGAGAGTCCCAGGCTCTGTAGGCGGTGGGTGTTTCTGAATGTGTCGGCAGCCATATGGACAGAGGAGGTCTGGAAACATCCCATTACAAGTCGTACATCAGAGGACTGACAGGCTCGCCTCGGCCCTGTTTTCTTTTCAGTTACTAGTGCAGCTGCTTCAGGCCTCTGGGCCCTGACTGCCACCTTAACCCCTCCCTGTCCAAACACACACACACACACACACACACACACACACACACACACACACACACACACACACACACACACACACGAACATCCAAGCACCAAAATTGACCACAGAGATACCTGACAGGTTAAAGAGTTAAAGATGCCTACACTTCAAAGTCATAAACATACTCTTTAAAAAAGTCACCAACATAAATTCACAGCCATAATCATTTGTAATCAGCCTCAAGATTTGCAATCCAGCATATTTAGTAGACAACATGTGAATATATATACTTTATATTCCACTTTTCTTTTTTTGAGGGGGGATGCTGTGCCCTAGTGCACTGTGACATAGTAATAGCAAATTGTATAGTAGACATGTCCATCACAGAGAAAAGGTCCTGGCTTTGATTCTCAGCCTGGGCATTTCTGTGTGGCAGTTGCATGTTCTCCCTGTGCTTGCCTGGGTTTCCTCTGGATACTCCGGTTTCTTCCCCAGTCTAAAAACATGCACAATAGGCTGATTGGCTGTTTCAATTGTCCCTAGGAGTGAGTGTTGGCACTGTGATGTCCTGAACAGCTGTCCAGGGTGTACTCTGCCCTCGCACAGAGTTGGCTGAGATAGATTAGGATTAAATGGTGATTGATAAGTTTTAAATGGCACAGAAATTGAATGAATCGATCTGCCCCACTGTTCTGTAATCGTCAGTGCTAACATTAGTATTATTATGGTACCTGTACACTTTTATAAAACATGATCAAATGAAACGGTATCATTCTGTATTATTTTGAATACAGGAGGCACAAAAGTGCGATATAAATTATGAGCAGTCCTGAAGAATCCTTGGGAAAGTGCCAGAGCACAGCAATATTTCTGGATTAAAGAATCGTCACTTTCTGCAAACTGCACCATGCTCCAACTGAAGCTGTTGCCAAATGTTTCTGAAAGCCAAACACACCAAAAAAAAAAAAAAAAACACAAATAAAAAACACAAATAATCCCACAAAGATTATTCTGTTGGTTCATTCTTTCGGTCAGCCTGGATTATAAATAAAAAAATTCTGAAGGCAAGTGTGTTGAGTTGGGCTCATCTAATATGGGACTGCTTCAGTCAGAGCTATGGATGAGGATCTGGGACATTTCTGTTTCTGTAGAAAGAGATAAAAACGTGTCGATATTTGGTCATATACAACTAAAAATTAAATGGCTTGGAGTTGATGAACAGCATTTTGAAAATCAAGAATTTTCAAGTGAATGAAAACTTAAATAAACATCACGGCTAATCTAATTAACAAGAGCGCAAATGATAGATCATTTGAGCAGATTTAATACAGTCACATTGCTATAAAACATGAAGCAGTTTAGAGAATGTTTTAAGTATAAGTCAGTTAAAGCAAATAAATACAGCTCAGAGTTATGAGGAGGATTTTTAACTTTTTTTCCGGTCATGTGGTTCATGTAATAAATCAACCCCTTGCCTGAAGTCATTATAAAACCCATTGCAACTGGAAGAATCCAATGTAGCTGGTGAAATTATTAACTTTCCCCCAACCATTTCCCAACAAGTTTCTAAATTACAATGAACAAAAAAATCTAAACACATGAACCAAAAATGCTGAGTTAAATTGATCTATAAGGAAATATGCTCATAAATAGTGTTTATTAGTGTAGTGAATGGTTTGTTCTACTGAATTATGGTGACCCATTTCTTGTACCGCATCCTTGTGAGATTATGCAATCACTGAGTTATTCTACCCATGAGTGACATAATGCATAACACTGAGTTGGTCAGTCAGCATGAACAATACACAGGCACCCCTTGCCCCAGGGTGAATAAAAGGCCACCCCAAAATATGCATTTTTGTCACTAGTCACGATGCCACAGATGACGCAATACATACAGGATCATAACATCGGCATGCTGAAGGCAGTAATATCTGTGAGGGCAGTGTCACTTGAACGTGCATCATTCTACCATCAGCCTGTTGAGAAGTCACTAATTATACTCCTTCGGGACGTTCGGGATCAGCGGGTGAAACAATGAGTTCCGGCTCTAGAAAATGTAGCTGAGCTCCGAGATGTGCCGCAGGAGGAATGGGACAACATTCTGCAGGCCACTATTGATCATCTCTGTGTCGGAGAGAGTATCTCTGTGTCTTTTATGTGATACAGCTGGTGGACAAACTTGGTATTGAGCACTGTGAACTTTGCCCACTGACCCCTGTCTGGTTCAGGCTGTGATAACTCATGAACTGCGAACAGAAAATTGTTAGTCATGTTTCTTTTGGTTCAATATTAAGGCAAGAATAAAATAATCATTATTTTCTTGAAATATTTCCATCTTGTCCAAAAATATTTTGGAAAAAAAACCCTGTGTATTTATATGTCTGTTCAGTGTACGTGCAGCAGTTTGGCATTCTGCTTTCTTTTGTCACCAGGCTTATTTATTATTATTATTATTATTATCACCATCATATTCTGTAACCGCTTCATCCTAATTAGGGTCGCGGGGAGGCTGGTGCCCATCCCAGCCAACTCAGGGCGAGGGCAGAGTACACCCTGGACAGCTGGCGAGGCCATCGCAGGGCAGAAATACGCTGATGGCTTTTCAGCTACTCTTGTCGAAAGTCAGCAATGGTTCTTTTACATGCCTCACACCATAGACAGTGAGAGACATGGCCGGCCTTTGATAACCCACTTAGCTGCACTGGGGGTAGGGGGGGGTTGGGGAGGGGGGGGTTGAAGGCGATAGTGACAACCTTGTGAAGAGTGGGACTCGAACCCCCAACCCTGGGATCAGTGACCCAGCGTCCTTTACCACCAGGCCACCGCTACCCCCCCTGCCACAAATGTATTGCGGAAGCAGATGAATGGAAGATGATTTAGGCATAATTTAAGTGAAAAGTAGATATCAATCAGTGATAAACACAATGTGCTTTTGTCATAAGTTCAGTTGAAACAATCAGTGTTTTCATTCAACCGTTTGATGATGTTACAGATTATTTGATCTTATCCGACCTATTCAATGAATATCAGTATGCTACTTGGGGTATCTGTGCTCACTACAGTGACGGGTGGACATTTGGCACCTGGGCCTTCAGTGGGGACTTAGTGGACTTAATCCCCCTCCTAAAACCGCCTCTATTACATCACAGTTATACAAGCTATCAATAATATAGAAAAACACAATATAACAAGGATAACAAGGTGTGGCATTGCAGAAAGAGAGAGAGAGAGAGAGAGAGAGAGAGAGAGAGAGAGAGGCATTTCATGCATTTCTGCTAGTGACTCTGAGCATTACATAACTTTTATTGGCATTTATCGGTAGAAGCTGCCAGTAAATTGCTGCTGAGTCAAATGTAAAAAAGGGTAAACCTGACCTCTACGTTCTCGACCTTTCCCTTATGATGTCTAGCTTTTCTGGGAAAAGTTCACCATGGAAATGGATTTTTAAGGATGTCCAACACCAACTTCATTTCTCCTCTTCCATCAGACATTGTTGGCATAAAAAATTCTAACTTAAATGTATTGTGTGCAGATCACTACAGACTATTAATGTACTTTTGCTCTGACCAGCCAATCAGAGGATAGAAAAATGTTGATGTTGCTGTAAGCTAGCTCTGGCCTTGTGAGGAAAATCTGAAATCAGATCAGTTAAAGAAACGGCCCCGTTGCTAATATAGTTTAAGTGGCATTGGCGGCACTGCTGATTCTGAAGAGCCTTGGCAGATTAGATTGACATGGCAGCACATAGAAGCTGAAATCTGATTGGACCAAAAATATATATACTGTATTTCATCCAGACATGTACTGGAAGCAGTGCAGCCAAGATACATGAAATGAAATGAAGAGAACAGATTGTTGGGAATAAATTAATACAATTTAATGGAACAAATACTAAAATGTAAGTTGTAAATGTAGGTCAGTACTTCTGATAGTGTTGAGGTCAACCCTGATGGCCAAACACTGGCTCATCATTAAGCTTCATCTTTATCCTCAGCTGTCATTCACATATAATTTATACTAAATTACAGCCACTACTTCATTTAAGTTATAATTCAGTCCTGTGACAAAGGCCAGAAAAGGGAGTTGCATTTCATCTAAGTATGAATAGCATGACTTCATGCTGATGCCATCTTCTATGCGCTTAATTTCATTCTGTATTAAAGCCAGTTCTACTGTGATTACACTGACATCACTTGCTTTAGGTTTGTTTATCTATGACTGAATCATCCTTGGTAGTGTGTCAAAAGCCAGAAGCAAATCAAATACAGTATTACCAAACTTCAACTCAGACTTATATTACACAGTAGACCCATAACATTAACTTTATTACCAATGTCATTATTAATACACTTTTATTTATTTATTTATTTATTTTGAGTCACACTATGTGACTACTGTGAAGGCCTGGAGAGCTGTCCAGGGTGTATGTTCTCATCCAGAATTGACTGAGATGGGCGTCAGCATCCCCACGACCCGAATCAGGAGGATTGAGCGGGTCAGAAAATGAAGTGAAACTATACTACTACTACTACTACTACAGTAGTAATAGCACTAATTTATTTATGTGACACTTTTTCCAAATAACTAAATTATACATTTTACTTGTAAATACAGAGATAAACAATCAACAAATGCACAAATAAACATCATTACAAGAAAATGTAATAATTATAAGAAATATACTGACAGAGAATCAAATAAAACTCAAATGCAAATATTAACAATATGAACTTGAAATGTACAAAACAACAACAACAACAACAACAACAACAATGTAGCCTTTTGATGATGAAAGCCTGTAAACTTTCATGCAAAAGGCACATAGCACCCCTTTGTGGTCATCTTTGAGTGATGGGAATTACTGATAAAAACGTACTAATTGATATAAGCAAAGATTTAAAAAATCTTTATTGTGCATTATATACACAGTGAACATACAGTAGCTGCAGTTGTGGCTTTTATATTAGGTACTTCATAGTACTGTATTTGAATAAAGTATTGTAATAATTTTTGGTCCAGTTTGTTGATGTTGACCCTTTAAGTGCCACTAGATGGAAGTATTGCACTCCAGTGGAATTGCTTGTGCCCCTCAGGCCCCCAAATCTTAAACACCCTATTAATTTAATCAAACCCAAGCTCTAAAATCACATTATTTTCAATATAGTGTACTTTTTGCCATGTTATATGTACCTTTAAAAGTACCCAGAAAGCATTGCATTAAAGGTACATACATTGCACTTGCATTCTAATGGCTGTGGTGAATAATGCACCATTTTAAATACAGAGAACTGAAATCTCCAGGATATTAGATATGCATGAATGCAGTTATGCTCTTAAGTCCTAGAACCCATCCAAGTTTCTTGAAGAACTCTAGATAAGGCCAAAGCTACTATATATTCACAATGTTCAGTTATCTCTAGGCAGAAACAGAATCTTAAGGGCGCCATCCTCTGATGTAGGCTTGATTTGCTTTAAAGTGAATTGCCTTAAGGCATTGCGAGCTGCCACTTTAGGTTTAAATCCCACACCAGAAGATTTTCTGACCTATCTAATCATTATCAATCAAGGACTTTAAAACAATGTAAATTTGTGACTATTGAAACAAAAACCCCTATTTTTTTATGTGCCAGGTGTCCCAAGGCATTTGTGAAAAGATGTACAAATGCAGCCCCGAGGGAAGAGTGCATTCTTTATGCTCCAGTGAACACTCGCATGCCAAGTGCTTGGTTTTATCTTATGAGTTATTACTGCACACATCATAACTGACCGTGCAGAGAGGAGATGGGATGTTTGGTGGGAAACCTCTCAACTGCATTCTCTAAGTTTTCTTCTATTCCATACCCCTAATGATGACTTGGCAAACGTATGGTGGGTGACATTGAATATTGAGCTAGCCTGACGAAAATAATTATTTTTGTATATACTACACGGAAACACAAGTCAGAGAAGCGCACGACACTAAGATTTCTATAGTCTATTTTTAATTTTTTTTTAAAATAATAATAACAGATGCATTAACTCCAAGCACACACACAGATACATAAGAGCGGTAAAAGCATCTCTTTAACTCGATGAGTTTTAGTACAGTAGGCCCTTGACTACTCGCGGTTTTGCACCCACGGTTTGAGTATTCGCTGACTGCCGAGCAACTGGCACGTGATTCAAATTCAGCCAATGGCTGTCCTCCTTTCTCCTGATTGGTTGAGCTGATGTCCCGCCCCTTTTTCCTCATTCGCGCACAAGTTGTCAATGAGCCTCTTTTTTTGTGTGTGTTTTAATTACCAGTTCAGCTTTATGATACCACTCAAACGCTGTGTGTTCTCTGGCTAAGCGATAGAAAACGCTGGATGTCTCTTCTGAAGAAATAAGACTTTCTCCTGAGAAATGACGGTTTTCTCTGAACTGTTGTATTAAAATCTTTTCCAATTATTATTCCAGTACAGTACCTAAGTTCATGTTTATGTGTGAGATTTTATGTTCTGTTGCATGTTTAACAAACGATACCAAAAGGATAAACTTTATTACAGTACTCTTCATGTCCTTTTACAGTGAAATTGGAGTGACGTCTCCAAGATGGCGCTGCCCAGAGGGCGACGTCGCGGAGTTCTCAGAGTCAAATTATATCTTTGTTCGTTTTCATTTGTTTTATTTGTTGTTTTGTTTGTTCATGTTTTGCACTATGCTCGTCTACGACCAGTCGACTCTACTACAGCTATAAGATCGGAGTATCTTCGGGCGTGTATAACTAAGCAGAGCTAATATGCTATTAGCAGAGCTAATATGCTACAGTAGGCAGCTCAATGCGAGCCGCACCCCAGCTAACAATAAGCCCAGGCGGGAAGGGGCCGAACGACGACTTTGGCGCCTAGGATTGCAGGGGATGAAGGCCGTGTAGCCGGCTGGTCCAATCGCCTCATCGGGTGTACTCTCCTCGAGTCATGTTTCACAGAAACACAGTCCTGTAGATCCCTCTGTGCTGCAATCTGAGCATGAAGCTCATCCATCTTGTTTCGCAGGGACTGAACATTTTCAGGCAGTATGGCCGGAAGTGCTAACCTAGCCTCTGAGAACTCCGCCTGGGCGGTTAGCATTGAGCTCCCATAGCATATTAGCTCACGATAGAAGTTGTTGCGTGCTTAGTTGCCCGAAACTGAAGCTGCACATAGCTGTAGTAGAGTCGACCGATAATACACGAGCATAGTGCAAAACATGAGCAAACAAATAAAACAAATTAACACGAACAAAGAAACAATTTGACTCTGAGAACTCAGCGACGTCGCCCTCTAGCGCCTTCAATGTAAAAGGACATGAAGCGTAATAAAGTTTATCCTTTTTGTATCATTTGTTAAACATGCTACAGGACATAAAATCTCACGCACAAACATTCTCAGAATTAACTTAGGTACTGTACTGGAATAATAATTGAAAAAGAGTTTTAAACGAAACGAGTGCTTTACAACAGTATAATGTTTATATTTTATCATCAATAAAAATAAGAGTAAAAATTGAAAAGTTTTTTCTTAATCATGACTATATTTTACTACATTAATACTGTATTAATGAGTAAGACTGTCTATACAATGTGTTTAAGAAGCATATTTTAGTGCATGTAATAGATACATAGTAATTTACCTTCGGCTGCTCATTCGCGCATGTGACGTGTCATGTGGGGTTTTACTTCTGGGTACAGAACTCATGGATTATCTCGATTCACGGGAGGGCTCGGAACTGAACCCCCACGAATGTCAAGGGCCTACTGCATATACTATGCAGAAGCATAAAGAAAACCAAACTAGAGCAAGATATTTATTGTTTATTTGGACATATTTTAACCATTACAGAGGTAACCTAGGTGATCTCTGTGTGCTCTGAGCAGAAGTAAATGCTGTATTGCTAAAGATGTCTTCGAAAACACACAAATAAACCACACATTGTAAAGGTGCTTTAATGTACAG
>CM045728.1:73529849-73652349 GCA_024760905.1 Plotosus lineatus | reverse complement strand
TTTCGGCGGACGAATCAAACCAGCGGTCGAACAGCGCCCACGGTGGCGACCACGAGAAGCTGGCGCTTGACGCTCACGGGCGTCCCAGTTAAATCACCCCCTTTCTTTGAGTGCGGAAGTGGTTTGTGTTTGCTAGACATTTTGGACCATATTGAGTGTACTTTTGATATTATGGGACCGAAAAAGACCCACCACAGGCGGAGATCATTGAAAAACACGAACGAGGTGTGCGTTTGTGTGACTCAGCGTCCCAGTACCAGTACGCTAAGTCTACCATTGCTCCCATCCTTAAGAACAAGGAAGCTATTAAGGGTGTGTGTGTGGCTAAGGGTGTTTCCAAACAGTAGGCGTTTCCAAACACTCCTTCCAAACAGTAAGTCCCTCCCTCCCTCCTCCTCCCACTCCATTCCATCAAGCCATCAACTACCATCACAAAGGTAAATAAAACGACTTTATTATACAGTACAGTTTATTTCTTTAATTACAATACAAGAGCACATTTATTATACATAAAATAAGGTATATTTTTGTGTAGTTTTAAGGCTTATTTAGTAGAAAATTATGTTTTATGGGGACCTGGGAACGGATTATTCTCATTTTAATGGTTTCTTATGGGAAATAAATGTTCGGAAGACGAACTTTTCGCCTTACACACACTTTCAGGGAACCAATTATGTTTGTGAGCTGAGGTATCACTGTAGTTTTGTTGGGGGGGCTTTTGTTTGTTTTTGTTTGTTTTGGAGTTTGTTTGGTTTTTTAGGGGTTTTTTTTGCATAATTGGCCTTGTTTTGTGGCATTTTCCTTAACTCTTTCCCTATTTTTCCTTAATTTCCTTATTTTTTAATTTTTTGATGAATATTTTTAAAAGACCCACGATGCACTGAAGCCGCAGAAACTGAAGCACGAAGTAGCGAGGGATCACTCTATAGTATTTTATATATATATATATATATATATATATATATATATATATATATATATATATATATATATATATATATATATATATATATAAAATACATAAATATATAATATATATATAAAATAATAATAATATATTCCAATATACTGGCAATGGCTGCTGGCGGCGCCAGGCCGGGGGGTACCACCGGAAGTCGCCGAAACCCATGCTCATAGAAGTAACCCGGCCTGGTCGGTGGCTGACAAGGACCAGAATCCCTATCAGTCCGTGTCTGCCTTTGAGGAGACTGGGCCACCATGGGAGCAATATACTGGCCCAGGTAGGTTAGTTCAACTAACTTTATTATTCCTTGCATAGCTACACGCAGCAAATACAAGACAGCTGGGAAAGACCAGCACAACAGAAGTGTGTTGGCCTCAAATAAGGGACCAGGCAAGGAAGCAAAGGAGGGTTAGCAACCCACCGTGGAACCTTGAATTTTTTGCTACAACAACTGCGGGCTGCTTCAAGAGGATTCCAGACCCACAATGCAAATTGGATAAGTCGGCGGCAGCTGTCATCCAGGAGCAATACCACAGTAGATGACGGCAGCCGGGTGGATCTGGGAACTTTGTTACAGAAGGCAACCAGTGAACAGTGTGTTGTATGCAAGAAGTTCTAAGAAAGGCAGAGGACTGAAAATCCATCAGAAGAAGCGGGATTATCTGGTCTGGTGGCAATAGCTGCTGGCGGTGCCAGGCCGGGGGGTACCACCGGAAGTCGCCGAAACCCATGCTCATAGAAGTAACCCGGCCTGGTCGGTGGCTGACGAGGACCAGAATCCCTATCAGTCCGTGTCTGCCTTTGAGGAGACTGGGCCACCATGGGAGTATTATGCTGGCCCAGGTAGGTTAGTTCAACTAACTTTATTATTCCCTGTGTTAGTAGTCATCAGTGTTCTGCTCTGTCACATGAAACAAGGTAACATGGTTACATTAGTTGTTTACTATAGTGTTTAATAGGACTTTAATCA
Organism: Plotosus lineatus; assembly: GCA_024760905.1. NCBI lineage: Eukaryota > Metazoa > Chordata > Actinopteri > Siluriformes > Plotosidae > Plotosus > Plotosus lineatus. The sequence goes on along the minus strand of CM045728.1, from coordinate 73,650,415 downwards.
GTACTGTATGTTTATGTGACATTAGAGAAAGTACAAATATTGTGTTCTTCTGACTAAAACTGGACTTTTAAAACACATGTAAACATGTTTCACTGAAATTGTAATAAACTGACTTTCTCAAAGTTGGACTCATATTGTTGGATAACGAGTTTGCAGTTCAGATTTTTACTGTATGTAGCTTTGCTCAATAGGACTGAACTTGAAGTTGGTGCTCTATGTATGCATCGCAGTTCTGGCTGCAGGCTTTGAACTTGAAGTATAAAAAGAATTAACTTTAATAGAGCAGGGAATAGGGTCCAAAGCCTTTCATTTTGGACTGAGGAAGAGAGTTCAAGCTTTGCCAGTGGAGCTAAATACTTTGAAACAGACAGATGACAGAAATATATGGAATAATGATTTTTTTTTTAAAAAAAAGAACAGATGAACAACACTGGATTTGAAAGGTCGTGCAAGCAAATCTTTAGTAAAACCTGGTTAGAGAAGTAGGTTTGGAATTGAAAGGTTAATTGTTATTTTCCCGAACTAGCAGAAATATATGGAGATAAATATATGGAGAAAATGAACTGGAACTGCACAGCAGTTGGAATCCCTTCCGAAGACAAGCTCATAAGCCAAAAGATTTGTTAGATGAAGCAATTATTTCCATAAGAAATAACATAAAACCAATTAATCTGTTCCAACCTCATCCCAAACTCATATAATCTACCACAAACACATATATCTGACCTAATATATTAAAGATAAACATGTAAAAACAATAAATATTTCATAATAATAATAATACATGAACATTAACATTAGGGGCAGTGGTGGTCTAGTGGTATAAGGCGCCGGATCTCTGATCCAAAGGTTGGGGGTTCGAGTCCCACTCTCCACAAGGTTGTCACTGCCCCCCAGTGCAGCTAACTGGGTTATCAAAGGCCAGCCATGTCTCTCACTGTCTATGGTGTGAGGCATGTAAAAGAACCATTGCTGACTTTCGACAAGAGTAGGCTGCAAAGCTGTCAGCGTGTTTCCGCCCTGCGATGGCCTGGCGAGCTGTCCAGGGTGTACTCTGCCCTCGCCCTGAGTTGGCTGGGATGGGCACCAGCCTCCCCATGACCCTAATTAGGATGAAGCGGTTACAGAAAATGAACTGAACATTAACATTAATAATACAGTGGTACCTCACCTTACAAAATTAATCCGTTCCAGAGCTTTTTTCGTAACCTGATTTTTTTTTTTTTGCAAGTTGAGCCGCATTTTACATGTAAAACGCATGATTCGTTCCAAGGCTCCCCATACTACCCCCTAAACCCTTTAAAAATTATAATAGCATATCTTTTAAAGACCTCCTTCTGCTTCAATATCATACCGATGGTAGACGGGTTTAGCCATATTCCTTTGTGATATCACTCGAGCCCGTTTCTCCTCTCGCACAGGAAATCACACGCACGTTTGTGTGTGTGTGTGTGTGTGTGTGTGTGTGTGTGTGTGTGTGTGTGTGTGTGTGTGTGTGCACGTACACATGTTGACCATGTCTTCTTAGCATAATTATAATCTTACAAATGTTTATGGAAGGTTAAAAGCTTGAGTCAAGAAATAAAGCATAAAACAACAGTAATTCTGTCCTTTCCGTGAAAAGCATCATGGTGGATTCAGCTCTATAGGCAATGGGCGGTAGATGCATCATTCCTCCAAGGCAATGGAATCCCTGGCCAAGATGGCATCAGGTGGATCTGTCCAAGATGGCGCTTGAGTGAAGGCGGCATGAACGACAGCTCAGTTGTTAGCCAATGGGAGGCTAGCGGGGTGGGATGTTTGAATGGCATTGATGGGAGAGCAGCTCGTGCATTGTTTGAATGTTTGAATGGCGTATTTTAATGTTTCAATGGCGCTTTTGAATTTTTAAGATGGCGCTTTCGTAACGTGAACTTGTTTCGTATCCTGTGACAAAAATTTTAGGAAAATGCTTTTTGTAACCTGAATTTTTCATTTGGTGAGATTTTCGTAAGGTGAGGTACCACTGTATTCAAATGCAAAACGTTCAATTGTGGAATTTTTTTTTCAGGTCTGGCCTGCTAATTGTACTTAGATTATAACAGTTTGTGTTTATTTAAACATACTTGGGTGATTTTTATTGTTTTAACTATTTATCATTAACATAATATATTTTATAAATATAACTCAAGTCCCTTATTAACAAGTTACAGCTGCCATGCTTGCAGGCTCTGATTTAACACAATTGAAACACAAATCTGTGCTTATATTTCTCCCATGATAACGGAAAATAATGAGTACTTGATTAATAGTTTGCAGGTATTAAAAAGCATCCTGGAGGTTTTTTCCTCTTTTTCTGTCTGCAGGGCTATAAGGAGCTGTAAGGAGCCTTAAGTGCAGTAGAAGACTGACGGGAAAAAAAATACAGCTCCAGTCTGATTGCTTTCTAAATATCTGGTCACTGTAAGCCTTAGCAGATTGTTTGTGATATGTGGAGAAGTGTCCATCTCCTATGGATCAAGGCTACCCTTCTCACTACCAATTGGTCTTGCAATAGTCAAGCTCAGGGATCACCAACGTGGTGCCTGTGGGCACCAGGTAGCCCGCAAGGACAATATAAGTTGCCCACGGACCTGTTCACTGCTATTTTTAGGTTTTACATTGAGCTGCATGTAATTTTTTTGAATATATTTTTAAATCAAATCAATATCTTCACATCGATGAATATCAATAATTATTAATAATAACATATAATTAAAGGTAAATTGAGCAAATTTGTAATTTCAGAGGTGTGTATCGACCTGGTATCCCTTCGCATTAATTGGTACCCAAGAAGTAGCTCTCAGTTTCAAAAAGGTTGGTGACCCCTGATCTCGCTGTTCAGGGTGTACCCTGCCTCCCCGAAGTTTGGGCTGAGTTCATCGCCCGCCTCCCTGTGACTGTAGTAAGAGAGCTTCAAAAAATGAGTGATGAGTTTGTCATGATTTTCTATAGATGTTACACCTCACATTGGATTATTACCATGCTAGTAATTATATATTCTATTATATATTAAAATAAATATATTGTACATATCTACAGAGTGGTAGAAAGCAGTAGACAGTTTAATGATTCTGTTTTCAACATGATATCTTATGTGGATGATAATTATGCTTGACTAGCTCCCTGTTTCCTCTCAGTTTACTTTCTATATGACAGTGTTTATCTCTCTGTTCAACGGAGGCATGAAACAGTTTGAGGTGAAGAATAGTCCAGATTATGAGGTTAAGTATGGAGGTCAGTCCTGAAGAAAAGCAAGCAGATGAAAACAGTGCAGTATCATCGCCATAACGTTACCAAACTGGCAGCTTCGTTTGCGGCAAGGTAAAAATGCACTGTGTTCTGATCTGTTTTTATCAAAGCCAGTGCTAACATTTTCAGGTGTATGCGCAACATTAACTCTTCTGTGGGATCAAAGCCAATATATTAGCGTTCACGCCTACACACATCAGTGGAACTTGGGCGTCCGTGACACAATTGCTGTTTCACTTGTTGTCCTTCCCATGACCACGTTTGGTAGACACTTATAACTGTGTACCGGGATCACACCACAAGAACTGCTGTTTTGGGATTAACCGATCCAGTGGTTTAGCCATCACAATGTGGCCTTTGTTTCTCAGATCCTTAGGCTTGTTCATTTTTCCCGGTTCCAACACATCAACTTTCAGAGCTGCCTGTTCATTTTCTACACAACTTATGCCGCTTGGGAGATGCCACTGACAAGACAATCAATTTTGTTCACTGAACCTATCAGCTGATAATGATATTTTTAATGTTATGGCTGATTAGTATATAGTACTTATCTTATATTTAAGCGATAGAAACACAGTACTATTCAGGACCACAGAATGGTATTTTAATATGAATACATAACAGTGTGCATGTGAGTGTGAATGGTTGTGTACTTGTCAGGCCTGCGATGCCCTGGCAAGCTGTCCAGGGTGTACGTCGCCCTCGTCTGGAGTCGGTTGAGATGGATGCTGGCCTCCCCGCAACACTAATTAGGATCAAGTGGTTCTGAAGATGAATAGATGAATTAATATACAGTACACCCCTCTTTGAATTGCCACGTTATCGTGGTGGAAAAGTTTACGTGTCCTAATGATCCTAGGAGCTATGTTGTCAGGGCATTATGCCCCTGGTAGGGAAAAGACCCCTATGGAAAAAATACAGTTTCCCTTCACACACACACACACACACACACACACACACACACACACACACACACACACACACACACACACACACACACACACACACACATCCACGAAGCCAGACCTGGGGGAAAAGCTTGTAGGCGGGCCCAAGTCTGTAGGACCCATGTCTCCTTTTTGGGCTGGGCCTAGCGCCACCTTCCCATGTACCCACCACCTGTGACACAGACTATAGGGGTTGAGTGCATTGTGAGTTGGGTGAAAACCAAAGGCATGGGCTCTGTCAGACCGATTCTCGGCGACTGACTCTGACTCTTAGGACATGGAATGTCACCTCTCTGGCGAGAAAGGAGCCTGAGCTGGTGCGAGAGGTTCAGAGATACCAACTAGATATAGTCGGAATCACCTCAACGCATAGCTTGGGCTCTCAAAACCACCTTTTGGAGAGGGGCTGGACCTGATTCCATTCTACAGTTGCTCATGGGGAGAGGCGATGAGCTGGTGTGAACATAGGATTATCCTTGTTGTCCCCCCTCTCGTTGCCCACACGTTGGGGTTCTACCTGGTTGACAAAAGGATAGCTTCCCTTCACCTTTGTGTGGGGGGATAGGGCCTGACTGTTGTTTCAGAGTACCCACCCCTCTTGGAGTCCATAGGGGTGTGTTGGACAACACTCCCCCTGGGGAGTCCCTTGTTGCCCTGGGAGACTTCAATGTCCATGTGGGCAATGAGTGTGTTCTGCAAGGGTGTAATCAGTCAGTACATTCTCTCCAGTCTGAACCCTAATGATATTTACTTCTTGGACCTCTATGTTCGTCACGGTTTGTCAATCACGAACACCATGTTCAAACATAAGGGTGTCCATAAGTGCACTTGGCACTAGGACACCCTAGGACGCAGTTCGATGATCAACTTTGGAGTCATGTCACCGGACGTGCGGCTGACAGTTCTAGACACTCGGGCGAAGAGAGGAGCTGTGCTGTTAACTGATTATCACCTGGTGGTGAGCTGGCTCTGATGGTTGGCCCAAGTGTGTTGTTAGGATCTCCTGCGAATGTTTGGCAGAGTCTCCTGCCAGAGAGGCCTTTAATTCCCACCTAGGGCAGAGCTACAACCACATCTCCAAGGAGATGGGGAATATTTAATCTGAATGGGCCATGTTTTGTGCTTCTATTGTTGAGGCAGCAGCCCATAGCTGTGGCCAGAAGGTCATCGGTACCTGTTGTGACTTTAACCCCCGAACCTAGTGGTGCCTGCAGTGAAGGGGGCTGTCCAGCTGTAAAAAGAGGTCTATTGGGTCTTATTGGTTTGGCATCAGACAGGTACTGGCAGGCCAAATGTGCTGCAGCCTGAACTGTTGCTGATGTAAAATCTCAGGCGTGGGAGGAGTTCAGGGAGAGCCTGGAAATTGGTTGGCCTTGAAAAGGTTCTGGACCACCATGTGATGCCTCGGGGGAGGGTAGTTCTTCTCAAATACTGTTTACAGTGGAAGTGGGGAGCTGCTCAACCCAACTGGTGATGTTGTTGGGAGGTGGAAGGAATACTTCGAGGACATACTGAATACCACCAACACATCTGCACAGTCACAGTGTTTGTGCCCTGCAATGGACTGGTGAGCTGTCCAGGGTGTACTCTGCCCATGCCAAGAGTTGGCCGAGATGGTCACCAGCCTCCCCGTAGACCTAATTAGGATTAAGCAATCCTGAAAATGAAGGGATGAAGGAAAATGTTATGAAACGTGTATCTAATACACAAAGGGATGGCTGAATGATTTGGATTTTATTCACGTCACATATTTCATAATAATGATGATGATTTCTCTTCATGGTTTTACACTTTTGTGACGTCTAATGGTGTTTAATCCAACTGTGTGAAAATGCCAAACCTCCCCATCTGTAATACACTTATCTTCAGCGTCCTGCGGTTTAAAATATGGCAAAGAGGTTGTTTTTTCTATCCCAAAAATAGACGTTCCAACCAAGATCTTAATCTGGAATGATTTACACAGACGATTTGAACGCTCTGATAATAGAACCTGCATGGAAACTTCTCCACCTCCCCTCATCTCACCTGATCTTGATTACAATCCTGCTCACTTTGCTCAGAGAATAATTTGAAAGAAATTTAAGATGCTGTGGGGTTTTCTGTTTACTTGCTTGTCTTATTCTTCAGCATTAGTCAGTGCTCTGACATGTTCAACCACCCCACCCCACCCCAGATTGCTGTAGATAGAGACTTTCAGGAAAAAAAAAAAAATAAAAAAAAAAAAACAGTTGTGTCAATTGTAAATGAAAACAAGGCAAAAAGACAAATGGTGCTGAGGCACTGTATGACAGACAGCAGCTTCAATCAGGGTTACAGTGTCAAATCATCTCCGTGTGTAATGGAGCGAAGGAGAAGATTCACAACACACTGTGCATATTTATGCACTCCACAGGCTCCTGACCTCATGCTGTACCGGGAGGTGAGTGGCAGCAATAGAGAACAGAAAAGATGCTCAATAAGCCTTATCTGCTTCAGTTCTACAGAACATGGTCTGTATGTACCAGTGCTGCATGTTGTGACCCATAGCTCAAAGAAGGTAAATGCACTGTTTAAATTATACCACAGGGATTCCTATAGGTGCACGGACATTTGCTCACTGGACAAATCCTCACGACCTTAATGAAAAAAAAACAGACATTTGCTCACAACATCTTTTTTCTTTGTTCTAATAAATGCATCATACAAAAAGATCACAATGTGTTATAAGAAATATTTATTCTTATAAATACATAATGCTAAATTAACTCATTATACATTAGGGTTAGGGTTTAGAGTTAGGTTTAGGTTTAGGGTTTAGGGTTAGGGTTAGGGTTTACGGTTTAGGGTTAATGTTTAGTGTTAGGGATTAGGATGAGCATTGAGGTTGGGGTTGGGTTAGGGTTTAGGGTTTAGGGTTAAGGTTGGGGTTTAGGGTTAGTGTTTGGGATTAGGATGAGCATTGAGGTTGGGGTTGGGTTAGGGTTTAGGGTTTAGGGTTATGGTTAGGGTTAAAATTGAACACATTTTTTTATGTTGTGAGCAAATGTCTGTTTTTTCATGAAGATTGTGAGCATTTGTCCTGTGAGCATTTGTCTTGTGAGCATTTGTCCTCTGAGCGAATGTCCTGGAACCATTCCTACACTCCGTAAATAGATGCCCCTTTGGCTAAAATAATCTCTGATTATATCTATATATAAAAGAATTGGGGATTAAATCCTTGTGACAAATGTTTAATTGTGCTCAAACCCCTTTATATCCCAAAGATAGCTGTGATACTGAACTATTCATTGAGGCCACTTCGGAAACAAGTTGGCCATGGGCAGCCAGCATCCTCACTGAGTTGTGTTTAATGACATATTCAATGTCAGAATGCAGGTCACGGCGTTCTTCCTCAAACCCTATAAACCTTCTCAGTTTTATAGTATTGACCACACTCGAGACTCACGGCAATGATAATGATAATTGCATGCATTTAATAAGAGGTTATTTCAGACTGACTAATTCCATGCATGATTTTTCCATTTCACATGGCTCCAGTTTAAAATCACACCAAGGAAGTGTGAAAATACCAGTTATAGAATAATAATAAAATGCTGTGTATTCATTTTTTTAATGCCTTAACGATTGCAAAAATGTAGTTTGTAAATGTATCGCTGCATCTGTTCTAATATTTACCTCTAATTCTGTCATTTACTTTCATGTGTAGATATGAACACTATGTCCTGATGCTATTCCTAATAGCGGGCCATCTGCTCGACTGCTAGTAAATGACTTCTCAGGTAAACGCAAGCGAGATTTGCTATTTGACTCTCATTGTTTGTGGTGGCCATGTTTTCTAATGACTAATGACAACGGCTATTTTATACGGCATTAGATTGTAATCTGACATGTAACTTTTCAACTAGAAACACTTTAAATGCAAATATAGGCCCAAATTCCCTTCTCCAATGTATATTATCTATCTAAAAAAATGCAGAGTTAAGTTAAAATGACTGTTTATATCATCTTGCTAGAAAGAGCCTCCTTTATGATGGCGACACATTTCGAGAGCTTAAACTCGGTCAAGGCTGCATCTGCTGTGTTTATGATTTGCTTCCACACTGGTTATCATGTTCGTCCCAGCAAGACACAATATACAAAGTAGCCACATAATAAATGATAATGTGCTGTGCATTTTTCCAACAGAGAACAGTCACAGTGCAGGATTGCACATGACCTTCTTCAGAAAGAACTTGGATTCATCAAGTTACTTGGCTGTTTGCTTTTACCTGCCTATGCGTTATGGTTTCTGTTATGGAAAGTGATATATGATAATAGTGTGTGTGGGTGGTCCTTAAACTAAGGAACCCAAAGTCACGAGGCGAATATTTACATATGGTGCTATGAGCATGGGGCTTGATTAGAATGGCTTTACACATAGATTAGTCAAGTAAAAAGGAATGCCACCCACACAGGTACACACACACACACACACACACACACACACACACACTAAAGAAAACAATGCACTTATTCTAGGAACATAAATCAGTGTGACACTATTGTTAAGCTTTTCTCATATTATACTGTAGTACACACTCAAATGACAAATCGAGTTATACTTATATCCAGTTATATTTTGTTCCAAATATTCATTCATACCCCTGATAGCTTTATGTTGGTGTGTAAAAAAATATAAGCAGTAGAATACATAAAGTGTATTTGCTGAATGTTTTGTTTTTTTGTTGTTTTTTTTTTTGAAAAAGGTCTACAATACATCCAAGAAATCCTATGTGATGCTTCCAATCTTCCTAAAGGGTAAAAGGAGACAAGCAGCCATTATTGCATGCAGTCACCTTTAGTTGGCTTGACTAAAGTACAGTTATATCCTGACTTTGTCACAGAGAAAAATTGCATGTGTGAAGAATAATTCTTCACATAACATGCCATAATAGGATCTGTGTGGATCAAAGAACATCCATTGACAAACTTGTTTCAGTGTCAGAAGGTTTTGGGTTAAAATTGCTTTGATACGTATGTACCCCAGTGCAGCTAACTGGGTTATCAAAGGCCAATCAGATCTCTCACTGTCCATGGTGAGAAGTTGTAAAAAAACAAAACAAACAAAAAAAAAAAAAAAACACATTGCTGACTTTCATCAAGAGTAGCTACTTAGCCATATAGCCATCAGCGTATTTCTGCCCTCCGATGGCCTGGTGAGCTGTCCAGGGTGTGCACTGCCCTCGCCCAGAGTCGGCTGAGATGGGTGCCAGCCTCCCCACAATCCTAATTAGGATTAAGCAGTTCAGAAAATGGATGGAATGGGCATTGTAATCGGCTGAAAACGATCTTGATTACCTCCTCGGTTTTTTTTTTTTTTCATTTTTATAATGCAACTCCATTTTGTCTATGTATAAATAGCCGAGAGATTTTGCTTATTAATGCTATTACAGTAATTTCCTTTCCTCACAACTCTCATTATATAGCAAGAAGGCCCGGGTTCGATTCCCGGCCTGGGCGTTTCTGTGTGGAGTTTGCATGTTCTCCCCGTGCTTGTGCGGGTTTCCTCCGGGTGCTCCGGTTTCCTCCCGCAATCCAAAGATGTGCACTGTAGGTTAATTGGCCGTTCTAAATTGACCGTAGATTCTCTCCTGCAGCGGCACTGGAATCCAGTCGTATCGGCACTTGCCCTTCCATTGGATCCTTCCGGTGGCGCCGAGACGGAGGGGGACTTGCTGCTTGGGTAACAGCCTGTCCCTCATTACTCCCTACCCAGGCTCTGCGCACTGGGGGGTATCACCAGCCGGGATACCAGCCAGAGCGCAGCCATAGTCCTTCGGGACTGACGGAGGCCTACCATATAATCATATAGTCTTCAATTCTGTGATAGAATTCAGCAGATATTTTATTAAGATCTGCTCAGACAGTGTGACAAGTAACACTCTCAAGCGTGCTCGCATTGTACGGTCTCAAATCTGCTTTAGTTACAAAGCTTAAACCTATTAAAGATTATTAGAAAAGCTTAATCAAGTAATAAAATCCACATACAAGAGCTCGTCATCATTTGTTTGGCGCCCTTGCTTTTACTTACAAACCGAATTCCAAAAAAGTTAGGACACTATACAAATTGTGAATAAAACTGAATGCAAGGGGGAAATATGTTGTTTATAAATTTCATGGCATCAGCAAATCTCAAAAACGTTGGGACAAGCAGCAATAAGAGTCTGGAAAAGTCAATTGCACTTATAACCAACAGCTGGAAGGCCAATTACCACTAATGAGGTCCATTGACAACATGAATGAGTATAAAAAGAGCTTCTCAGAGTGGCAGTGTCTCTCAGAAGAAGATGGGTAGAGGATCACCAATTCCCCCAATATTGCGCAGAAGGATAGTGGAGCAATATCAGAAAGGTGTTTCCTAGTGAAACATTGCAGAGAGTTTGAAGTTATCACTATCTACAGTGCATAACATCATCCAACGATTCAGAGAATATGGAACAATCTGTATGCGTAAAGGTCAAAGCCAAAAAAAACATACTGGATGCTCGTGATCTTCGGGCCCTTAAATGGCACTGCACCACAAACAGGAATGCTACTGTAAGAGAAATCACAGAATGGGCTCAACAATACTTGTAGAAACCATTGTCGGTGAACGCAATCTACCGTGCCATCTGCCGTTGCCAGCTGAAACTCTACAGTACAAAGAAGAAGCCATTTATAAACAGGACCCAGAATCGCAGGCATTTTCTGTGGGCCAGGGGTCATTTAAAATGGATTGTGGCAAAGTGCAAAACTGTTCTGTGGTCAGATGAATCATGATTCAAAGTTCTTTATGGAAAACTGAGACACCATGTCATCTCGACTAAAGAGGACAAGAACAACCCAAGTTGTTATGAGCGCTCAGTTTCGAAGCCTGCATCTGTGATGGTACGGGGTTGCATGAGTGCAGGTGGCATGGGCAGCTTGCACATCTGGAAATGTACCGTCTCAGGTTCTAAAACAACATGTGCTCCTATCCAGACATCGTCTCTTTCAGAGAAGACCTTGCATTTTTGAGCATGATAATGCCAGACCACATGCAGCATTAATTACAACATCATGGTTACGTAGGAAAAGGATCCAGATATTGAAATGTCCAGATCTTTCACCTATAGAGAACATTTGGTGCATCATAAAAAGGAAGGTGCAACAAAGAAGGCCCAAGACAGTTGAACCGTTCGAGGCCTGTATTAGATAAGAATGGGACAGAATTCCTATTTCTAAACTTGAGAAACTTTCTCCTCGGTCCCCAGATGTTTGCAGACTGTTGTAAGAAGAAGAGGGGATGCCTCACAGTGGTGAAAATGGCCTTGTCCCAACTTTTTTGAGATTTGTTGACACCATGAAGGGGAAAATATGTTGATTTTTAAATTTAATGGTGTTCTATTCAGAATAAAATATTGAAATTTGGCACTTCTGCATCATTGTGTTCAGTTTTTATTCACAATTTGTATAGTGTCCAAACTTTTTTGGAATCCGGTTTATAAGTACTGTATTTCTTAAGTGCCATCTTCTGTGAATCATAACCTCACATACTCACTCCCTGTTAGAAATCTGATACTGGTATTACACTGAGCCCTGACTCTAGATAATGTTTAACGAAGCCTTTACTTAATCCAGCAGCAGGCAGGACAAAGAAGATACAGGTGGAGCCTCAGGCTAGTCCTGTGACTACTGCTATAGATGCCAGACAGCATCCAGTGAATCTTCACTGTATGCGAATTACCATGGCTTTTGACCCTTAGGCACATAAACTCTGTGGGAGGTCAACCATAAGGACCCCCAGTTAATAACCACTGCAGAAGACTCTGTTTGATACCCTGACTTTTAAGGACTGATAAAAAAATTATCAAAGAAAAAAATCATTTATTAAGAACATAAACTTTGCAATAAAGATCTTTGTTCTTCTTAAACATAAATTCTGAAGATTGTTCTTTGTTTGTACAAGCATTTACATATTGACTTTTATAACTGAAAGAAATGTTTACTTTATTTACTCTTCTTATAGTTAACTCCCAAGCACTGACAATTAAAATGGGCCCAAAATGGATGCAGGACAAACCAGTCGCGAAAAGTTCACTTTTGATGTTAAACGTGAATTATTTCAGTCACTTTTAATGAACCTTGATCAAAAAATGTTGTTCTCCAGGCTGGCATCAGAAACAATGTTGCCTGCTTGGACTAAAATTATTAGTGCCTTGTGTTTTTCATCTGCTGTTGCATTAGGTCACTGTGTAAAGTTGTTTTGTGACAATGTCAATTGTAAAACGCACTATACATATAAAACTGAATTCAATTGAATTAGTTTCGTACTGCACATGTAAAGGCAGTAGGAAGCCCTGTAAATGGTTACATGACTTTTATAATAATAAAAAGACTGGAGTATACCCAGTGATAAGAAGCAAGCAAAAAATAAGCCAGAGGGGAGAGGAAGGACGAAAGTAAAGGCTTAGGACTTCATTTAATAGAAGTTTGAAATAGTACATAAAGAAGGATACTGTATCCAACATCCTTACAGCATATATGAATGATGCAATAGGAACAATGTCAGAAAAATACTTTCTGTATCAAAATATACCCGAAAATTGCTTTGCTCACACAACAAAAGAATATTTATTATTATTATTATTATTATTATTATTATTATTATTATTATTATTATTATTATTATTATTATCATTATTACTATTATTTATTTATGTTTAAAAAAAAAACCCTGAAATGATGAGGTGGCAATTATATTTAATATATTTTCAGTGCAGGGCAGTGGTGGTCCGGAGGTAGGGTGCTAGATTACTGATCCCAAGGTGGGGGTGTTCGAGCCCCACTATCAATGGTTGTCACTGCTGTCACACCCAGTGCAGCTAACTGGGTTATCAAAGGCCAGCCGTATCTCTCATTGCCTATGGTTAGAGGGATGAAAAAGAACCATTGCTGGCTTTCGTCAAGAGTAGGCTGCATATCTGTCAGCATGTTTCTGCCCTGTGATGGCCTGGCGAGCTGTCCAGGGTTGTCCCCCGTCCACGATCAGCTGAGAGTGGACCCAGCCTCCCCACAATCCGAATTAGGATTAAGCAGTTCAGAAAATGGATATTTTCAGTGCATGTACCCATTGGGCACCACAATCTCACAATGAATAGTATGACTGACTCACGATGAGAAGGTCCACGGTTTCAGTGAGGGCGTCTCTATGTTGAGTTTACATGTTCTCCTGTGTTTGTGTGGGTTTGGTCCGGGTACGCTGGTTTCTCTAGGTACTCCGATTTGTGTGTGTGTGTGTGTGTGTGTGTGTGTGTGTGTGTGTGTGTGTGTGTGTGTGTGTGTGTGTGCAGGTTTGGCTGTGTTGAACTTCAGTTAAATGACAAGCTGTTTAGAGTGTACCCCGCTTTTGCCAAGAGCTATGCAACCATAATTGTATTAAAAGGTCCATCAAATTAATAAATCCACTTTAAATATACATACATTGCCTTTTGACTCACCAATTAGTAATACTTTTTTGCAATTAGATTTGTTGGTAATTAAAGCATCATGATATCTGTAAGCTTTGTTTTACAGGATTGTAATTTCAATTAGGAAATTTGACAAAAACAACGAATACATCTTCTTCTTTTCCTTTCGGCTTTTCCCTTCAGAGGTCGCCACAGCGAATCATCTGCTTCCATCTCACCCTATCCTTTGCATCTTCTACTCTTACTCCAACTACCTTCATGTCCTCCTTCACCACATCCATAAATCTTCTCTTTGCTCTTCCTCTAGGCCTTCTGTCTGGTAGTTCCAATCTCAGCATCCTACTACCAATATATTCACTATCCCTCCTCTGTACATGTCCAAACCATCTCAATCTAGGCTCTCTGAATTTGTCTCCAAAACATCTTACATGTGCTGTCCCTCTGATGTGCTCATTCCTGATCCTATCCATCCTCTTTACTCCCAAAGAGAACCTCAACATTCTCATCTCTGCTACCTCCAGCTCTGCCTCCTGTCTTTTCCCCAGGGCCACTGTTTCTAAACCATACAACATCGCTGGCCTCAACACCGTCTTGTACTCTTTTCCTTTCATTCTTGCCGATACCCTCCTATCACACATCACATCGGACACTTTTGTCCAACCATTCCAACCTGCCTGCACACGCTTCTTCTTTAACTCTCCATTTCCCTGCACTGTTGAGCATAAGCACATAAATTCCTCCACCTTCTTTATCTCTGCTCCCTGTAACCTCACTGTTCCTCTTGGGTCCTTGGCGTTCACACACATGTATTCTATTTTACTGAGGCTAACCCTCATTCCCCTCCTTTCCAAGGCATACCTCCACCTCTCTAGATTTTCCTGCACTTGTTGTCTGTTCTCACTACAGATCACAATGTCATCTGCAGACATCATAGTCCATGAAGATTCTTGTCTAACCTCGTCTGTCTGCCTGTCCATCACCATAGCAAACAAGAAGGGAATCAGAGCTGATCCTTGATACAGTCCTCCCTCCACCTTGAACTCTTCTGTCACACCGACAGCACACCTCACCACTGTCTTACATCTCTCATACATGTCCTGCACCACTCTAACATACTTCTCTGCCACTCCAGACTTCCTCATGGAATACCACAGTTCCTCTCTTGTCACCCTGTCATATTCTTTCTCCAGATCCCCAAAGGCACAATGCAGCTCCCTCTGGCCTTCTCTGTACTTCTCTATTAACATCCTTAAAGCAATCACTGCATCTGTGGTAGCTTCCACTATTCTTTCCGATAACTTCATAGTATGGCCCATCAACTTTATCCCTCTGTAGTTGCCACAACTCTGCACGTCTCCCTTGTTCTTAAAAATTGGCACCAGCACACTTCTCCTCCATTCCTCCGGCATCTGCTCACTTTCTAAGACATTGTTGAATGTTCTTGTCAGAAAATCTACTGCTACCTCCCCTAGACACTTCCATACCTCCAGCGGTATGTCATCAGGACCAAATGCCTTTCCACTCTTCATCCTCTTCAATGCCCTCCTCACTTCACCCTTACTAATCTTTGCTACTTCCTGCTCCTCAACAGTTTCCTCTTCTGCTCTTTTTTCTCTCTCTCATTTTCCTCCTTCATCAGCTCTTCAAAGTACTCTTACCATCTTCCCAGCACACTTCTGTCATCAGTCAATCCATTTCCCTCTCTGTCCTTAATCACTCTAACTTGCTGCATGTCCTTCCCTTCTCTATTTCTCTGCTGTGCCAACCTGTATAAATAATTTTCTCCCTCCTTACTGTCCAACCTATCACACAAGTCATCATACGCCCTCTGTTTGGCCTTTGACACCGCTACCGTTCACCTTACGCTGTATCTCCTTCTACTCCTGTTTACTCTCTTTGGTCCTCTCAATGTCCCACTTCTTCTAACCTCATCCTTTTTACTCACTCCTGTACTTCCTGATTGCACCACCAAGTCTCTATATCTACTGTCCTTCCAGAGGACACACCAAGAACTCTTCTACCTGTCTCCCTGGTCACATTAGCTGTAGTTGTCCAGTCATCTGGAAGCACTTCCTGACCACCCAAAACCTGTTTCAACTCCTCCTTGAAGACAACGCAGCACTCTTCCTTTTTCAGCTTCCACCGTTTTGTCTTCTGCTCTGCCTTTGCCTTCTTCACCTTTCTCACCATCAGCATCATCCTGCACACCACCATCCTATGCTGTTTGGCAACACTCTCACCCAATAGCACTTTGCAGTCACTGACTTCCTTCAAATTACATCGCCTACACAAGATGTAGTCTACTTGTGTGCTCCTACCTCCGCTTTTATAAGTCACCCTCTGCTCCTGTCTCTTCTGGAAGAAAGTATTCACCACAGCCATGTCCATCCTTTTTGCAAAATCTATCAACATCTGTCCTTCTGTGTTCCTGTCCTGGATACCAAACCTGCTCATCACTTTCTCGTCCCGTCTGTTGCCTGCACCAACATGTCCATTGAAGTCTGCACCAATTACCACTCTTTCACCTCTGGCGGTACTCTGCATCACTTCATCTAACTCACTCCAGAATCTCTCCTTCTTTTCTAGCTCACATCCTGCCTATGGGGCATAAGCACTAACAACATTGAACATCACGTCTTCAATTTCTAACTTGAGACTCATCACTCTGTCTGACACTCTTTTCACTTCTAGAACATTCCTGACCAACCCCTCCTTGAATATGACTCCTACTCCATTTCTTTTCCCATCCACACCATGATAAAACAGCTTAAACCCTGCACCTAGGCTTCGAGCCTTGCTGCCTTTCCACCTGGTCTCCTGAACACACAGTATGTCCACCTTCCTCCTCTGCATCATGTCAGCCAGCTCTCTACCTTTTCCTGTCAACATAGTTCCAACATTCAAAGTCTCTACTCTCGATCCTAGACTCATGCCTTTCCTCTTCTCTCTCTGCCTACGGACACACCTCCCGCCTCTCCTTCTTCGACCAACAGTCGTCCAATTTCCACCAGCACCCTGTTGGTTGACAGCACTGATGGTGGTCGTTGTTAACCCGGGCCTCGACTGATCCGGTATGAAATTTGTATTGACTGTTCGCATTCTGTATTTTGGCAAAAGTTTTACACCGGGTGCCTTTCCTGTCACAACCCTCTGCATTTATCCGGGCTTGGGACCGGCGTGAGGACGGACACTTGTTTGTGCCCCCCTCCCTTACGGCTGCATTAAAAACAACAAATACATGTCTGATTATATATTCCCTCTGTTTCAGTTTTAATCCTGCGTTTGTAGATTTTCTTTATTCGACATTGCACAATGAATCATTTAAATTGAATTAAAGCCTTAAAAGATCTTTTTGAAAATGTTTACCTTTCAAGTAAATAAACAATCCAAATGTATTTACTGAGAGTTGAACCATAAATACTTTAGGTAAATAAAATAACAAGAGAATACTCCAGGTCAAAGGAAATTGCTGGTTATAAACAATTTTACAGATATGACAGATTTAGGTCAGAGCCAAAGAACCAGCCATGTTACTTCCACTTGTTACACATCTCACACAAAATGATCATCAATGAGACACTTAGGGGCAGTAACACAAAAAACATATGCATGAGGTTAGTAACAGAAAAACCTGAAAATAGTGCGAATCACACCCATGTTTTGGCTGAGTATAAGTTACTACAACCTCACCCTTTCTAGAAAAAGCATCATCTCATATTTCCACTTCACCTCATTTGGCTCTGCTCGCTCACTTCAAGGACAATCACAGCAAGTCAAGTCTGCCAAAAAAGCCATTAGCTCCCCTTTGGGTAAATATCTATCTAAATGAGATCAAGTAAGCACACCCATCCAAGGTACCATTTATAAAGCATTTAGGAAAATACTTTAATTCCACTTAAATTACTAGCAGCACTTAAAGAGTTTCCTTCACACGCTAGATTAAAACTGGGTGTACACTTTAAAGGTTCCTTGAGCTAACCTTGATTTTACATTTATATGTGCATTTTAGCAGTGTGATATCCTCTTTTCCAAACACACAGAAAAAATTAATGTTAAATGCAAACCAGCCATTCAGAAGGACTCTGATGTACTCTTTATCTGAAAAGATATTTAAACGTGAAAATAAAATAATAGTAGAAAGTAAAGTAATAAAATGAAAGAAAAAAAAAGATAAGATAACTAGTGAACTAGGGCAGCATGATGTGGGAGTGGTTAGCATGTTCGCGTCACAGCAAGCAAGTCCTGGGTTTGATTCCTGGTTTCAGGCATTTCTGCACGCTTGAGAGGTTTTCTACTCTGGGTTCCTCTAACAGTCCAAACACATGTACATTAGTCTACCTGGCTGTGCCAAATCAACCTTTTTTATTTTGATTTTGCTATACTGTACTGTATTAATCCCCCAAGGGAAATTATTGCCTCTGCATTTAACCCATCTAAAGTGGGCACACACACACACTCACATGTAAATAGTGAGCACACACTCAGAGCAATGGGCTACCACACACATCGGTGTGAGTGTGAATGGTTGTGTGCGTCTTGCCCTGTGATGGCCTGCGAGCTGTTCAGTGTATACAGGGATCCCTCGCTACTTCACGCTTCAATTCATCCGGCTTCAGTGCATCGTGGGGTTTTTTTCATCAAATTAAATAATAAGGAAATTAAGGAAAAGGGAAAAGTTAAGGAAAATGCAGCAAAACAAGGCCATTTATGCAAAAAAAAAAACCCAAACAAACAAATACAAAATAAAACAACCCATACCCCCCCCCCCCCCCATCAAAACTACTTACATTTTTATGTGAGGTGTGCATCTGAGTGTGTACACGTGCATCTGTATGCACGCGCGTGCACACACACACACAGATACGCGTGCACACACTCAGATGTGCACCTCACATAAAAATGCATGTGTATGTGTGTGTGTGTATTAATATTTTATTTACATCTTATGCATTGTTTTTGAATGTTTAATTGTTATTCTCAGTATTTATAGTGTTGAATACGTATTTATTGATATTATATACACATATACATGTACGTATATGTCAGTCAGGGGGGTTGATCCTACTTCGTGAAATTCAACGGTTGCGGGGGGATCTCGGTCCCAATTAACCGTGGAAAGCGAGGGATCCCTGTATACCGTTTTTGCCCAGTGTCAGCTGAAATGGTCCCCAGCCTCCATAAAAACCTAGTAAGATGAAGCAGTTGTGCAAATGGGAGAGATTGAGTGCTGGAGAACTACATACAGATATTAGAAGGTTTAAAAAATACAAGATCAGCAGTTACCCCAGCACAGCTAACTGGGCTATCAAAGAACAGTTAGTAGTACTGTATGTGCTGAGAGGCATGTAAAAGAACCATTGTTGTCATTGTAAAAGAGTAGGTTAGTTTGCATTCAGCGTGTCAGGGGTGTACCCCACCGTTGCGTAGAGTCGGCTGAGATGGACGCTACCCTGCCCACGGCCCTAATTTTGACTAAACTGTACAGAAAAAGAATGAATGAATAAATGAGCTCTCACAGCGAACTTTGGCACAGCTTTAATATTGCCTGACAGCATGGACATGCTTTAGCCCTTGGCTTTCTACATTGTGCGCACACTACAGTTTTATTATATGTTATTCTTTACATAAGTTTTTTTTTTCTTATTTATTCAGCCAAATTTTTTACATCAATGTTTACTTTTTACTTTATTATTTTATTTTTTAAGTCGGATGGTTTGCATTCATTTTTTACAGCAAAATTGAAGCATGATGGCATGGTAGCATGTTTGTATGGCCGTATTATGCATTCTGTGAGCATAGCATTTAGTTTGGATAAATATGGCATATCAACTGAGAAAACTAGAAATTTACTGTAGGGACACAGAGCTGATTCTTACTCAATTCTCATTACTATAGTTCTTTCTTTCTTCCTTTCGGCTTTTTCCCTTTTACTCGGGAGTCGCCACAGCGAATCATCTGATTCGCACGTTTGATTTGGCAGAGGTTTTTACGTCGGATGCCCTTCCTGTCACAACCCTTTTAGCAAGGGACAGAAACACGCTGACGACTTTGCAGCTACTCTTTACGAAAGTCAGCAATGGTTCTTTTACATGCCTCACACCATAGACAGTGAGAGACATGGCCCGCCTTTGATAACCCAGTTAGCCGCACTGGGGGGGACAGTGACAACCCTGTGGGGACTCGAACCCCCAACCTTAGGATCAGCGATCCTGCGCCCTATCCACTAGACCACCACTGCCCCAATTCTCATTACTATAGTATTATATTGTAAAGTCTGTCGGGGTTTTACATCCGAGCCTTGTGGCTCATCAGTATTATATTAAAATGACATATTACTGCATTACATATTAAAAACGTGTTCCACGGTAGAAGTCTATCATGAAATGAATAGTACCCTTCAATTAAGCTTCTGTTTAATTACAGAAATTATTTTGATCTCCACAGTACATTTCCACATAACACCCTATTTTCCTGGTACAGGCCCTGTGTCCACCATGACCTGGATAGAGCATGTTATTGTACGTGAATGAAATAATTAATAATTTAACAATACATTGTTTTACTAGAACATTGTGAAGCAAGCTATGTATGTTCTTCATGTGTCTGATGCCTGTGTAGTGAATTGTCGTAACTCTTTATAAATAATACGCCCTGCTTAATAAAAAAAAAGGCTTCTGATACCAAGTGCAGTATATCCAGACTCTGAAGCTGGTGATTGGCCTAAACACAGCTGAGGAGCACAAACAAAAACGGGAGCTTTGCTCTGCTACACACAGGCAACAGTGTTTCCATGACAACTAGGGAGGACCACGGATGGAGATATGAGCTGGTCCTTTCACTGGACATCTGTTCTTATTGTATCACACATGCATACAGACTCACATATGGAGACACAGAATACACATGCGAGTCAGTAATGGGCCACGGCCCTGCTCACGGACTCTCAGAGTGGCTTATCAGGGCAGTACAGCAAAGAGGAGTGGAAGGAGGGAGGAGAGAGAGGCACAATCGACGGAAGCATGGCTGCGTACTGATTATCTCCCTCTCTAAAGCAGCAGGCTGTACAGAGCTGAGAGGGGACCGACATGAGCTTATGACTACACATAGTGGTGAGAACCGCCTCTTTCTCTCCAGCAGCATCACTCTGGATAAGAAAGATGATAACGGGATGATGCGCAAACTGACCTGGTCTGTGAGCAGATTAGTGATTGAAAGATTTCAGATCACCACCATCAAAACTTGCTTATGTTGAGTGCAGAGTGAAGCACACATGAGTGTCGATGTATTGAGTGTGTTGTTTGTTAGTATGAGTCCTTTAAAGCCCAGAATAGAATAGAATAGAATAGAATAGACATCTTTACCCATATTTGTTATCTTCTCAAGGGAAAACTTTACTTGCTCGTCTACTGGGAACAATATTTTCCCTACACAGATTTGACCTACTTCCAAATTTCTTGCCCACACATATTAGGAATAAAGAGTGCAGAAGATAAGGAGCATAAAAGATGAGAGAGAGAAAGAGAGAGATGGTTTTCTTCGCCTTTAGCTATCTTCCAGCAGAAGATCTTGATTAGAAGCCTCTGTATTCCTCTTGAGTGCACTTTTTGTTGTTGTTGTTGTTGTTGTTGTTGTGTGTTGTTATTCTTAAAATTTTTAGCCTAAATCACAAGGACGATGACCAGATCTGACTTATTCTTCAGGATTGTGGTATTCGTGACAGTTTAATAAGCATAGATCTGTCTGTCTGTCTTCCTTTCGGCTTTTTCCCTTTTACTCGGGAGTCGCTACAGCGAATCATCTGATTCGCACGTTTTGATTTGGCAGAGGTTTTTACGTCGGATGCCCTTCCTGTCACAACCCTTTTTAGCAAGGGACAGAAACACGCTGACGACTTTGCAGCTACTCTTTACGAAAGTCAGCAATGGTTCTTTTACATGCCTCTCACCATAGACAGTGACAGACATGGCCCGCCTTTGATAACCCAGTTAGCCGCACTGGGGACATAATAATAAGCATAGATCTGACCTTGTGTTTTTGTGGTAGCTGAATGATAATGAATCAGATAAAGTGTGTCTTATTTTTTTTAGCATTTTACTGATTAATAATAGTTTCGTCTCAGTGACATTTGTATCATATGGCACCTTAAATCTTAGTGACTTAAAACATGTCAGTATTAGCTTTGTGTTGCGTATCAGGCATCAGGCAATGCTCAGAGCGTTTGGCATCTTATTTGTCATATTCCAAAACAATAGATTCCATTGTGCATGGTATTTCAAATCAGATTAATAACACATACTATTTTTGTATTGTTGTTTAAACTAGAGAATAGTGGGCCAATGAAATCCATTCCTAGTAGTTCTCAGGCCTGTGCATACAGATTTATGACAGAAAAGGTATTTCTAGAACATCCAGATCAGACTTCAATACACACACATGCATCATCCCCATTATTAATATAAATTCTGGATAAAATATCTAAATTAATAATCTAAATTCTGGTGTGTTCTTCACATATTTGCTAAAAGATTTTAGCACATAGATTGATTTAATAATGCTTTAATATGAACTTTCAGTGTAAATATTAAAATGTTGCATTGTTTAAACTGGGATTTTGTAATTAAATAGTACAAAAACACCTCTTTTTTAAATTTCATACTTATGTTGGATATCCTGGTACAAAAAATCCAGATCATATCCCAGGAGCACTGGATGAGAGGATGAAATATACACTGGCACCATGCGCATGTATACACGTTTGCATTCATTCATCATGAAGGTGATGGTCACATGGAACTCATTCATTCACCTATTTTCCAAGCCACTTAATCTTAATTAGGGTCTCGGAGAGGTTACTGGCAATAATAGTGTGCTCTGGATGAGGGCGGGGTACACTCTGAGCTTGCCAGTCTATTTCAGGACCACCAAACATACACCTATTCATATACACATTCACAACTCAGAATGATTAGGACCAATCAATTAGCCTACTGAACAATTTTAGACTGTATGAGGAAACCAGAGTAGTGTACATAGAAGAAACCCATGAAAGCAGAAGGAGAACATTCAAACTCCACACAGAAACGCTCGAACCCGGGGATCGATCCTGCACCTTTGAGTTGTGAGGTGGACGTGCTAAAAACTGCACCACCATACCGCTCCTGAGTCTTCCGTCTAGAAGTGTCTTAATGCAGCCAATAAATCTGCATGCATGTTTTCGCTGTTAATATTCAGTATATGGACATGTGTACTTCTTCTTCTTCTTCTTTTACTTTCGGCTGCTCCCTTCAGGGGTCGCCACAGCAAATCATCCGCCTCCACCTCACCCTGTCCTCCGCATCTTCTTTTCTGACTCCAACGACCTTCATGTCTTCCTTCACCACATCCATAAATCTCTTCTTCGGTCTTCCTCGAGGCCTTCTGCCTGGTAGTTCCAACCTCAGCATCCTACTGCCAATATATGGACATGTGTACATGTTTTTATAATGTACATGTGTTGAAATCTTAGCTAGTACCAAGTAAGTAGACTCTTAGGATTGTCTTCATGTTCTCTCAAGTTCTATCATAGTGTCTGCTCACCACATGTGTAAACATTCGTGCATACATACTTTAGGTACACACACACACACACACACAGAGAGAGAGAGAGAGAGAGAGAGAGAGTCTCAATCACATATGTTCTTCTGTAAATATTGTTCAAGTTAAAGCTTTAACCCATCGTGTTGTGCTGTCAGAACCACAATCATTTTATACATCAACGCTTTTGATATTTCTTTTAATATCTATTTGATACCAATCCTTCTGACTCTCTCTAATGGTGCATCAAAAATAGATGTCCACACTGATATAGAAAAAGACATAAGAGATGAAAAAGATAAAATCCTGAAATGGATGCAGATTTAACAAGAATGTTTTGAGTTGAAATATTTAGTGTAACATGTAACAAGGACATAGACAAACCGGGGGGATAAACTAGCTCTGAACATTCACTGGAATGTGCTTTTGAAAGTCAAAGGCTCAATTTTATCATCAAGTCAGCTGTTTCTGTACATACAGTAACCACATACTGACCCTGGGCTGTTGTTCTGATTGTGCTTGTCCAAATCTGGAGCTGTGCTTTATCACATGGTTCACAGTCCTCTTGTTGCTACTTATAGCACTGACTGTGTGACATGTTTGTGAAGACTCGAGTGAAGAGCGTGTCAGAGGAATGTGTGGCATGGTGCTGATGAAAGTGGAACATGGATCCGTGGTTATAAATCATCACGACAAATATATTTAGCATGTAAGAAATATTAAAATATCTACCCAACATTCTATCGATAGTAATGAAGCCAGTGGTTCAGATTCGTCTGATGTTTACAGTAGATGAGGTCAAAGTACGTTATGGTGCCTCGCTATTTATTTTAATGGTTCACTGGAGATATAAACGGTTCAAGCAAGAATAGTAATGAAGCTCTTTCAAAGCAACTTGTATTTGTACCACAGTCTGTTCCTAACCTAAGGGATAGAAACAAATGTTGTGATATGTTTGTTTGTTTGTTTGTTTGTTTGTTTGTTTGCTGTGCATCACCTTAAGCAAATTCTGAACCTGAATAGAGTTTTTCCTCTGGTCCAGTAATTAAATTACACACTGGGCTCGAGTCACACAGTATACATAATTACATGTATATAATTGCCATAAACAATTATTTTGTGGACTCATTTGGCCCCATATTATATAATATTTCTTTGTGGCCATACTTTATTAAAATAATCACAATGTTAGATCACTCATGCTGTTGCTATACAATAAAAGCTGATTATTAAAATATTAAAATACACAAATTCATTTTTCTGTTTAGGTCCTTCAAATATTAAAATTAAACATTTTTGTTCACAAATGATTATTCTTTTTACTGTATTTTTTAATATGTAGCCTGGTATCTACTGTCTGCTGACTTTGACCTAATTTGTACTGTGCTTGTGTTGCTGTCATGTGACCTGCCATAAATCCTGCATGCTGTCAGTAAGATTCCTGCTTATGTGTCTGCTGATGTACATTGCCTTGACGTGTCCTCTCCTTTCTGTACACACTCACCCAGACACACACACACACACACACACACACACACATACACACACACACACACACACACACACACACACACACACACACACACACATCCTCGTTTGCATCACTTCAGCCTGACGATACACAGAAGCACACACACTCTCTCTGTGATCACTGGAGTCGAATTGCTGTATAATAGACCTTGATACACACACACACACACAAACACACACACACACACACACACACACACACACACACACACACACACACACACACACACACACACACAGTGCCAGTTAGCAATAGCAGCATTTAATGCTCTGGGTTACTGATCAGAAGGCTCCCCTCTATCACCATGCTGCCACTGTTGGGCCCTTGATCAAGGGCCTTAACCCTCAGTTGCTCAAACTTATAAAAATGATAAATGCAGGTCACTCTGTATATGAGCGTCTGCCAAATGCCATACATGTAAATATAAAACTACACCCGCAGTGTGAATCAAACTGTAATCCGATTATCACCTCATTTCAACCTCATGTTTATATTCATGCATTGTGCAGAAAGAGACACTTGTTTCAGGTACAAATCTACTGAGTTCTCTGGGACTCCAGCAAGCGCTCACAGAAATATTTGCTGATTCAGTGGCTAACTGGCTGTGCAGGATGTTGACACATTGGAAAGTTGAGCTGCACAAACACACCTGCAGACATTGTGTGACGTATTAACTCACACACAGCACAAATGGACACACACACTCTTGACAACATAGCCTGTGGTGAGAAAACATTTCTGGTGACGGCAGCCAAGTAAATTATTTTAAAAGTATAAACTATGTTTATATCACTTGTTGTAATGTTATAACTTCTACTGTACCAAGTCATTCCCAGAGGTATGATAGAAGCTCCACATAATCTATCTATCTATCTAGTGCCTGAGTCGTAGGACGACCATTGGCGAGCCGCCATGAAGGACAACACCCTGGTTATCATCTTCATGGAGGTTTTCTTGGCAGGATTAGTGCAGTGGTTTGCTATTGCCTTCTGCACGATGCAAACCTACAGGCAATTTAGAATAGCCAATTAATCTACTGTGCATGTCTTTGGATTGAGGGAGGAAACCGGAGCACCCAGAGGAAACCCACACAAGTACAGAGAGAACATGCAAACTCCACACAGAAACACCCAGGCCAGGAATCAAACCCAGGCCTTCTTGCTGTGAGGTGGACGTGCTAACCACTACGCCACCGTGCCGCCTCCCACATAATCTATACCTAATATTTTTTTCTCCTATAAAGGCTCAGAACTACAACTAAAACATCTAAAATTGGGACTTTTTCCCACCACAAGTGCAATTCTGCACAACAATGTTTAAAACATATGTAATTCTAATGCTGGCACAAGTGCACTTTGCTTTAAGGTAACTATGGTTTGTTTTTCTTTTGTTAGGGGTGGTGCAGTGGTGTCCGCCTTACAATAATAAGGTCCCAGGTTTGAGACCTGGGCACAGGCTTGGGGTATGCATGTTCTTACAAACGCTTGTGTTGGTTTCCTCTGAGTCCTCTGGTTTCCTCCAACAGTCCATAAAACATTGACAGGCTGTCCATTCCATATTACCCCTCGGTGGATGTGAATTTGTGTCAACTGAGCTTGGCTCCGGTGGCACGGTGGCGTAGTGGTTAGCACGTCCGCCTCACAGTAAGAAGGCCTGGGTTCGATTCCTGGCCTGGGTGTTTCTGTGTGGAGTTTACATATTCTCCCTGTGCTTGCATGGATTTCCTTTGGGTGCTCTGGTTTCCTCCCACAGTCCAAAGACATGCACAGTAGGTTAATTGGCCGTTCTAAATTGCCTGTAGGTTTGCATTGTGCAGAAGGCAATGGCAAGCCACTGCACTAATCCTGCCAAGAAAACCTCCATGAGGATGACAACCAGGATGTTACCCTTCATAGTGGGTTGCCAATGGTCGCCCTACGACTCAGGCACTAGATAGATAGAGATAGGCTCCACCATGGTAGAATTAAATGGTTTAGCAAATTAATCATTACAAATTTTTGTGGGTTCAAGCTTCTTTTTGTTATTTATTACATTGATAATAGTGAAAGTATGGTAAATATATTTTGATTGTCAGTGTATCATGATTTCATTTCAGTATGGCTATTCCTGAGTACATGTGTATATATACTGTATATCCTCTTCTGAAGTGCAATAATCTTACCACATTACATTCTATTTTTTTTTTTTTTCTGTCTGTCTGTCTGACTGTCTATGTCAGTCTATATATTTATCTCTCACACATAAAAAAAACAATTAATACAGCCTATGTGACATGACACAGACTAGCTCTGCACTGGTCTCTTTTTCAGCCAAACAGGCTTCCTGTCTCCATGCTGCTATCCTTCCTTCCATTGATACAGTTTGTCTTCCTCACATGTCTTATTATTGTTTTTAACAGCAGCTAAACTACTCAGACAACTTGTGTACATGTATGAGTTCACTTTTTGTTGTTTTAGAGGAAAGTCCCTCCAAAAGAAAAAAAAAAAAAAAAAAAAAAAAAAAACGGCTAGCACTTCAACTAAATTTAAACAAAATAAATTGCTGTGTATGCCTCGGACTGTTTGCCACTTTTGATACTTTTACATGTCTCTCACCATATACAGTGAGACACCTGGTTGGCCTTTGATAACCCAGTTAGCTGCACTGGGGGGACAGCAGTCACAACTTGGTGATAGTGGGGCTTGAACCGTGAACTTCGAATAAGTAATCCAGCACATTACCACCGGAACACCACTGCCCATCAATTAAATTATTATTATTATTATTATTATTATTATTATTATTATTATTATTATTATTATTATGTCTACTGTTTCTGATTTTGTTTGAGAATGTGTCTGAATCTGAAAGTTAAAACTTGTGAAAGTTATTTATCAATAATAGATATTTTTTTGAGCAAATTTCAGAGTGGCGGCACGGTGGCGTAGTGGTTAGCGCAGCTGCTTCATAGCAAAAATGTCTTCAGTTCGATTCCCAGCTCAAGTGTCCCTGTGTGGAATTTGCATGTTCGCCCTGTGTTTGTGTGGTTTCCTCCGGGTACTCTGGTTTCCTCCCACAGTTCAAAAACATGCACAGCAGTTTGGCTGTTCCAAATCGCCCGTGAGTGTGAGTATGAATGGCTGTGTGAATGTTGGCCCTGTGATAACCTGGCAAGCTGTCCAGGTTGTGCCCTGCTCAGAGTCGGCTGAGATGGGCATCAACCTCCTGCAACCCTAATTAGGATGAAGTGGTTCAGAAAATGAATGAATTAATGAAATTCAGAAGTGATTCTCAGAGATATCACAGTAATTTAATCCGGGGAGGCTGCATGAGGCAAGCTTTCTCCATCACAGTCTAGACATTGGGAATGCAGCAAGGTATACATGTTAAATTTCCTGCTATGCAAATACCTCTGCCCTGCCCAAAAACAGAGTAAAAAAGTCATCAGAAAAGGAGTACAAGCAAGCTTTGTGAAATGGTAGACGGCTGTTTGCGTCATCTCTGTATATAATTTCCTTCTTGTCCCCCACAGAATGCAGTGAGGACCTTTCAAAGGAAATGCCCCATCGCCGGTCAAGGCAGTGACAAAAGCACATTGTTGACTGGCAGGTTTCCATCTGAGAAACTATATACAGAAATGGTTTACCACGATAAAGACTGTTTAAAAAATAAACAAATACAAAGCAAATATCTCTATTGATGTAATTCCATGATTTAACCTGTTTTTAGCCTTCAGACATTAAACATTTGTGATCCAATTAGTCTCAAAATATAAAATTCATTTTCACCTGTATATTTTTTCCTAGGTTTTTGCGCTGTTTTATTTTATTTCGATACAAATGTGATTGGGGCAGCTGTGGCCTAGTGGTATAGGGTGCTGGATCACTGATCCTAAGGTTGGTGGTTCGAGTCCCACTCTCCACCAGGATGTCACTGTCCCCCCAGTGCAGCTAACTGGGTTATCAAAGGCCGGCCATGTCTCTCACTGTCTATGCTGTGAGGAAGAACCATTGCTGATGTTCGACAAGCGTAGCTGCAAAGCCTTCAGCGTGTTTCTGTCCTGCGATGGCGTGGCGAGCTGTCCAGGGCATACTCTGCCCTCGCCCGGAGTTGGCTGGGATGGGCGCCAGCCTCCCTGCAACCCTAATTAGGATTAAGCGGTTACAGAAAATGAACTGATGAATGTGATTGGTTAAAAAAGTAATTTAATTTTTAGAACAGCAGCTCAGACATTAGTTCCAGTTACAATGCCCAGTTTACATGACTGTGTTAATTCTACTACATTAACATTTTCTATGGAAATAACTCAGTCTCCTGGCCTTGACAAACTTTCAGGTATCAGTACTTTATTACAGTTAGTATGTTGTCTTCCACGAATAAAGCACTTTTCCCATCTCCTTTTTAAATGTTTTTTGCTTAACTGAATTGAGAGAGAGAGAGAGAGAGAGAGAGAGAGAGAGAGAGTGTGCAGTTCGTGATATCAGCTCTAAAATGTATGTTAATGTATCGAGTTACCTTCCAACAGTATTTTCTTTTGATTTTTTAAAAATAAATAGTGGTAATTAAAATGTTTGTGCTGTAAGAGGATGCCGGGTTAAAATATTAAAATATATTCATAGCACCAATTCTTTGATTATTTCTTATTAAAGCATGTCCTGTTGTGCTTCATTCTTTCTGTGTTTTGTTATTATTCCTTCCACCCCTATTTTGTATACTTGAATCTTGAACAGGCTTTATTTTATTTTATTGAGAACTGTAATGAATAACAAATAATGAATTATATAATATAATTATAATAATGATGAATTTCATTCAATGGGCATGCTACACATTATTTAGATGCATGTGAAAATATTGTAGAGAGATCTCTACACTTATGTTTGTCAGCAGAATGGCTCAAGCCTTAGAGGAAATGGAGATCACACAAGGAGTAAAAGGAAATGGTGTGGGATGTGTGCCTTTTTTTAGATGCAATAAAACTACGACAAAAAAAAAAAAAAATCAGACCTTATGCCACAAACCAAAGCAAACTATTTCTATCCTCGAACTCCAAGCTACACATTCTTCTGGGTAGATCGCAACAAAGCAGTTGAAGCAGTAGTCCAAATCATTGGAGTTGAGCAAGATGATGAACTATTGTTCCTTAAAAAGCCCTTTAGAGCAATGCAGGCTTTGGGGTCTGACAGAACGAGGGTGATGTATTAATCAAAAGATTAACGAGATAGTGATTTGGAATGGGCTCAGAACAGGAACTCACAGCAGCAGGCCTGCCATTAATAGTCAGTAGAAGGTTTCCTTTTTTTAAACCTATGAGATATTTATGGAGGGGTGGGTCTCTGCCCAGCTCTGGTTCCAGCCGTTATTATACTGTGTGTGTGTGTGTGTGTGTGTGTGTGTGTGTGTGTGTGTGTGTAGTGGAGGTTTCTCACCTCTACGAAGGTAAAATTAGTTGTATCTTTGAGGATGACAAACATTATTTGTTAAATGTTGTTGGGTGTATCACTGGAGATGATGAGATGGAATATCAGGCTGCAGTGGATTCCTTCATCACATGGTGTGAGCAGAATCATCTGCAGCTTAATGTGATAAAGACCAAGGAACTGATTGTGAATTTTATGAGATTCAAAACACCAGTGGCTATTGTTCCCATCCAGGGTGCCAATGTAGAAATGTCAAGGTGGAGGATTAGAAATACATTGGAGTTTATGTTGAGAATAAACTGGACTGGGTTAAAAACACTACTCCACTTTACAAAAAGGGCCAGAATCACCTCAAATTTTTTGAGGAGATGAAGGTTGTTCAACATCTGTCAGACACTGTTCAGGATGTTCTATGAGTCTGTTGTGGCCAGTGCTATCCTCTATCCCTGTTGCATGTTGGGGCAGACCTCCCACCTGCTTCACAACCTCAATCACAGGAGCAAGTTCAGTGAGAGACTGATACCACTGAATGATACAGGAAATCCTACCAGGAGCCATTAAACTGTACAACTCCTTCATATAAAACAATATCCACGGTTCCACACGTACATTCCACACTTTATCATATTGATAGGGGCAGTGGTGGCCTGGTGGTATAGGGCACTGGATCACTGACTTTAAGGTTGGGGGATCAAGTCCCACTCTCCACAGGGTTGTCACTGTCGCCCCAGTGCAGCTGACTGGGTTATTAAAGGCCGGTCATGTCTCTCACTGTCTATGGTGAGAGGTTCATGTAAAAGAACCATTGCTGACTTTCTTAAAGAGTAGCTGCAAAGCCATCAGTGTGCTTCTGTCTTTTGCTAAAGGGTTGTGTCAGGAAGGGCATCCAACGTAAAAAAAAAAAAAAAACTATGCCAAATCAAACATGCGAATCAGATGATTCACTGTGGCGACCCCTGAAAAAGGGAAAAAGTCAATAGGAAAAGATGTTCATCAAATTGATAGTACTGTACTTATTACTTACTGACAAGGTTCATTCTGGGGGCAGTGGTGGTCTAGTGGTATAGGGCGCTGGATTGCTGATCCAAAGGTTGGGGGTTCAAGTCCCACTCTCCACAAGGTTGTCACTGTCCCCCCAACAGTGCAGCTAACTGGGTTATCAAAGGCCAGCCGTGTCTCCCATTGTCTATGGTGAGAGGTTCATGTAAAAGAACCATTGCTGACTTTCGTCAAGAGTAGCTGCAACGCCGTCAGCGTGTTTCTGTTCTGCGATGGCCTGGCGAGCTGTCCAGGGTGTACTCTGCCCTTGCCCAAAGTTGGCTGGGATGGGCACCAGCCTCCCCGCAACCCAAATTAGGATTAAGTGGTTACAGAAAATGAACTGAACTGAAGATTCATTCTGTATCTCTTCATTTAGGTATTAGTAACTTAGAATTTCTGATTTATATATGGATACATTTATATATGTAGATTCCGTATGCACATTTGAATATACTGTTCATTCTTTCTTTCGGCTTTTTCCTTTTTCTCAGGAGTCGCAACAGAGAATCATTTGATTCGCACGTTTGATTTGGCAGAGGTTTCTACGTCGGATGCCCTTCCTGTCACAACCCATTAGCAAGGGACAGAAACACACTGATGGCTTTGCAGCTACTCTTTACGAAAGTCAGCAATGGTTCTTTTACATGAACCTCACCATAGACAGTGAGAGACATGGCCCGCTTTTGATAACCCAGTTAGCCGCACTGGGGGGACAGTGACAACCTTGTGGGGACTCAAACCCCCAACCTTAGCTCAGTGATCCTGCGCCCTATTCACTAGACCATCACTGCCCCTTCCATTTGTATACACTGTATATAAAAATATTTTGTCTTTATCTTACATTTTTTTCATCGAGATTTCATCTTTATCTCTTACTTGTATGGAACAACTGTGTGCACAAAATTTCCTCCAGGATCAATAAATATTCTAATTCTGATTCTTAAAACAGACACGTGTGTGTGTGTGTGTGTGTGTGTGTGTGTGTGTGTGTGTGTGTGTGTGTGTGAGTGTGTGTGTGTGTGTGTGAGAGTGTGTGTATGTGTGTATATGTGTGTGTGTGTGTGTGTGTGTGTGTGTGAGTATGTGTGTGAGTATGTGTGTGTGTGTGTGTGTGTGCGTGTGTGTGTGTGTGTGTGAGTGTGTGTGTGTGTGTGTGTGTGTGTGTGTGTGTGAGTGTGTGTGTACACGTGCTGATGTGAGAGAGAGAGAGAGAGAGAGAGAGAGAGAGCGAGCAATGAACACTGCAGCTCAATCATACATGGACAAAATACACACAAGCCAAGAACACTATATTCTGACACATGTAAACAAAACACATATTGTGGCCGATGCAAAATGGTTTCATGCATCTCTCTTTGCTAAGTCACAATTTATCTCTCTATAGCTTGCACACATACACCCACACCCACACACACACACACACACATGAAATGGTAGGAATTCTTGTAAATGGAACCATCGTTTTGCATTTTGAACACATGTTGAAGTGGGATTTCAGTAGTACGTAATTGGTTAATGATACATGTGCAGTGAGTTCGCTGATTAGTTTGGAAGGCATCTACCGGAAGGCCCTACTGAGTTTTGACACCTTTCATGGAGGTGGTGGTTCCACACAGACCTGCAGGGTGCCACTGAAATGACTCTCACTTGAATTTAAGTGAAGTGTGTTCCCCTAAGCCCGTGCAGCTGCTAATCTTTGCTCGGTAGACATAAAGCAATTTTCTGGAAGCTTTTATCACACACACAACACTGCAGACAACTCTGTTAGCTTAAGATATGATATTAAAGAAGAACCCAACTGAAAATCCACTTTGGGTATATTGCCATGAAACAGGAGAATGGATTTAGGTGACTTATTTGCTGATATGAGATTCTTCTTTTCTGTGGTTTGTTAGTTTTTGCAAGGTGATGATGCAATATCACAACAAGGGCAGCGATCAGAAAGATTTACTTTGATTCCATTCACTTGCTTACTCATATGAAAAACGGCCAAAATAGGAGTTTCATCGTATTAGAAATACCCTGAACAACCTATTTTTTGAACAACCTAAACAAACTATCTTTATATTGCTGGGCCTTGAAACCCGACGAACCAAAATGAGATATGGCAAATATTAGGAAAACGCAATGACAATTCCCCCCAGTGCAGTTAACTGGGTTATCAAAGGCCCGCCATGTCTCTCACAGTCTATGGTGAGAGGTTCATGTAAAAGAACCATTCAAGTTTCAAGTTTATTTGCATTTGGGGCCTCGTGACCCATATTGCTAATACACAAAATACATACGGTGCACTTTTAATACAAGTTTTCATATCATATTGACAGATTTCTTTTCAAGTATAATGATACAGATCTGATAAGTTTTACATTTGTAGATGACAATAACTAGGGGCAGTGGTGGCCTAGTGGTATAGGGCGCTGGATTGCTGATTCAAAGGTTGGGGGTTCGATTCCCACTCTCCACAAGGTTGTCACTGTCCTCCCCAGTGCAGCTAACTGGGTTATCAAATGCCGGCCATGTCTCTCACTGTCTATGGTGAGGCATGTTAAAGAACCATTGCTGACTTTCGACAAGAGTAGCTGCAAAGCCATTGGCGTGTTTATGCCCTGCGATGGCCTGGCGAGCTGTCCAGGGTGTACTCTGCCCTCGCCCGAAGTTGGCTGGGATGGGCACCAGCCTCCCCGTGACCCTAATTAGGATTAAGCAGTTACAGAAAATGAACTGAACTGAACAATATCTGATTCATTTTAGAAATGGAAGGTTCATTATTATATTCTGGTAAAACCTGCTGTCTGCTGGCCTTAAAATAAGGACAAACAAGTAAAAAATGATACTCATCTTCCTTACATTCTAAACTACACTTTGTGCACAGCACATTGGGATTTTCATTACATTTAAATCGAGAGAACTGAATTTTCGACTTGTGTGAAGCACAACGGAATTTACAATATAATCTTAGTAAATCCTTTTCTGAAAACAATTCCACTACATACTTCTCTACACCTAAATTGGATTTGAAACCACTATAATAGTTTAGAAAAGATGATTCAAAAATTTTAGAGTGCCAATTTTGAAGTTGAATATCCTTACATCTTTGTGAAAATACTTTCATAAATAAGTTTGTCCTACCACAATCTTGATCAATCCATACATCTGCAAACCCAGTTTCAAACAATAATACCCGAATACGAGAAACCCAACACATTTTATTTTGCTCTTCAAAATGCTTCAACATTTCGTAACAAGCCCTTGGGTAACGCGAACTATCCATTTGAATAAGTCTACACCAGTAACTCATACAACGACTGTAATATCTAACACACATAGAACTCCTCCCTGTATCACCACGGATAATGTTACTAGACGTATGTTTAGAAACCCCAAGACACCTTTTGAAGAAATCAGATTGGACTTTTTCAATTGGTTCTCTGAAACTACAACCCCAACTGAAACTGGGGTTGACCTAGAACACGCTGGAGGGACTATGTCTCTCCGCCTCGGTGTCCCCCCGGAAGAGTTGGAGGAAGTGGCTGGGGAGAGGGACGTCTGGACCTCTTTGCTTAGGTTGCTGCCCCCGCGACCCGACCCTGGACTTAGCGGAAGAAGATGAGGATGAGGATGAGAAAATGAATGAATGACAATGACAAGTCACGAAACAGAACACTCACCATTTGTCAAACTGCATACTCCTATTAGGGCACCGGGGAGACCGTAGCCGATCTCAGCTGACACGTTGGTGAAGGCAAGGTACAACCTGAACAGCTCAACAGACTACCGAATGCCAATACATATAACTATTCATACACACTCGTATGGAAGGGCACTTTGGAATAGACAATTAGCCTAAAGTGCATGCCATTGGATTGTAGAAGGAAACAAAAATACCCTGAGGAAACCTATGCAATCATGTGGAGAGCATGCAAACTCCTCACAGAAACGCCTGAGAATGGTACTCGAACTCAGGATCTTCTCGCTGTGAGGTAAACGTGCTAATCACTAAGTTTTGGTATTGCCCATAAAACAGAATAGCAAAAATGTTTTGTAGTGTTTTATTTACAGTTGTGATTTGTGGAATAATTCAACCTCGATAGATTTTAAGTAAGATTGCATCATATTGTGTGAGAATATTTACTTGGAAATAAATGTACAGGTGAACTGTTCAGTCTTGAAGCTACATGGATGTACATGGCATTTCATGAAATGTGACTTCTGGGTTTTTGATCTCAGTGTCTCCATTGAGTTGTTTTCGTTGCCAATGAAGTTGCTGCTGAGAGAAGTAATTCATTTGGGGAACCAATTGTACACATATCATCGCAGATCATTGATGGGTCAAATGCAAACATCAATGTTTTTGGTAAGATATATATGTTTGCACCCGAACATACAGTATAGCAGTCCTTTTTGATTAATGTACTTTATACTGTATTGACCCTGGGGCAGTGGTGGTCTAGTGGTATAGTGCGCTGGATTGCTGATCCTAAGGTTGGGGGTTCGAGTCCCACTCTCCACAAGGTTGTCACTGTCCCCCCCAGTGCAGCTAACTGGGTTATCAAAGGCGGGCCATGTCTCTCACTGTCTATGGTGAGAGGTTCATGTAAAAGAACCATTGCTGACTTTCGTAAAGAGTAGCTGCAAAGTCGTCAGCGTGTTTCTGTCCCTTGCTAAAAAGGGTTGTGACAGGAAGGGCATCCGACGTAAAAACCTCTGCCAAATCAAACGTGCAAATCAGATGATTTGCTGTGGCGACTCCCGAGTAAAAGGGAAAAAGCCGAAAGGAAGACAGACAGACAGAATACTGTATTGGCCCTAGGGGCAGTGGTGGTCTAGTGGTATAGGGCACTGGATCACTGATCCTAAGGTTGGGGGTTCGAGCCCCCACATGGTTGTCACTGCCCCCCCCCCAGTGCAGCTAACTGAGTAATCAAAGGCTGGCCATGTCTCTCACTGTCTATGGTGTGAGGTTCATGTAAAAGAACCATTGCTGACTTTCGTAAAGAGTAGCTGCAAAGCCGTCAGCGTGTTTCTGTCCCTTGCTAAAGGGTTGTGTCAGGAAGGGCATCCGACGTAAAAACCTCTGCCAAATCAAATGTGCGAATCATTCGCTGTGGCGACCCCTGATAAAGGGAAAAAGCTGAAAGGAATCATCACCATACTGTATTAATTCTGCAAGGCAATTTTGACTTTCGCATTCAACACATCCAAAGTGAACCCACACACAGGTATAAACAGTGAGCACACACATTTGGAGAGGTGGGCTGTACCCAGAGAAGAGAAGTGCCTTGCTCAAGGGTGCTTCAGCTATGAATGCGGAGGAAGGGAAGGAGCGACTACCCCCACCCCCCACTCCCAGTGTCACACATTTTCCCTTCTGGCTCTTCTGAGTCTTCAGACACTTATGTTCTGTCAAACTTGAAGATGAAGTCGAACTTCAAATGATCTAATTAAATCCCTGCATTAGATCTATTAGAAAGTACCTGACTTTGTAAATGTAATGACCATCAAAAAATTACTTTAGT
Organism: Plotosus lineatus; assembly: GCA_024760905.1. Lineage (NCBI taxonomy): Eukaryota > Metazoa > Chordata > Actinopteri > Siluriformes > Plotosidae > Plotosus > Plotosus lineatus. The sequence continues at coordinate 73,613,692 of CM045728.1, read as the reverse complement.
ACAATTTCTGTAAGTTCTCAAATGTCCAGTAATAATAACATGAACACTGTACGGTATATCTCACACGAAAGGTAATAACTTACCAGAAGTGAATGCTCACTCGTAGACTGCGGACAGACAAACACACACACAATTTCCTATGGAACAAAAATCGTCATGTCAAAGTACCTTCACCTTCAATATATATATATATATATATATATATATATATATATATATATATATATATACAGTATATATATATATATATCTCTGTCTTCCTTTCAGCTTTTTCCCTTTTACTCGGGAGTCGAACAGTGAATCATCTGATTCGCACGTTTGATTTGGCATAGGTTTTTTTTTATGTCGGATGCCCTTCCTGTCACAACCCTTTAGCAAGAGACAGAAACACGCCAACAGCTCTGCAGCTACTCTTTACGAAAGTCAGCAATGGTTCTTTTACATGCCTCTCACCATAGACAGTGAGAGACATGGCCCGCCTTTGATAACCCAGTTAGCTGCACTGGGGGGGGACAGTGACAACCTTGTGGAAAGTGGGACTCGAACCCCCAAACTTTAGATCAGTGATCCAGTGCCCTATACCACTAGACCACCACTGCACATATATATATATATATATAGGTCACACGAACGGTAAACCATTACGTCTGAATTCAAAATGGCCAGAAGTAGAAACTGTTCTGTGTGTTTACACTTAGATTCAGTTTGCTTGGTTCAGTAAAGCAGACGCATTGAGGCCATCAAGGTTGAGGGTGTGAGCGAGATTTACAATGATTAAATACTGATTAGAAAAATACTAGTGTACATTTCACTAATTATTTTCTCTTGAAAAAAAAAAACCTAGCATTTTAGGTTAATTCCTCTGTTACCAGAACAGTGCTTCCTAAATACACGCTTTCAATGACTGTGTCGAGATGATGGTGATGTAGAGTAACATTTCGGTCCAAAATGTCCATTAGGTGTGGGATGTGATCTTGTGCTACTTCATTTTCATCATCATTAATCCAGACTGTGAGCCCCTGTGTGCCATGTCTGTAGGGACACTGTCATTTTCAGCAAGATGCCATCTTCTCCTGAGAGAAATGCTTCATCAAAGGATAAAGGAGACCAGTCAGAGGAATTCTGTTTCAATTTGAAGTGATGTTTTACCTCCAAGGGACAAGTGGAATTAATGCTAGCAAAATGCTAGGTTTTTTTTTTTTTCCAAGAGAAAATAATTAGTGAAATGTACACTAGTATTTTTCTAATCAGTACTTAATCATTGTAAACCTCGCTCACACACACACACACACACACACACACACACACACACACAGTAATTGCATTTTCAGCTCAGTGTGTTATTCTGTTCCTTATACAGAGATGTGGCCCCGTGAACATGCTGTTGTGCTCTCTCTCTCTCTCTCTCTCTCTCTCTCTCACACACACACACTGTCTCTCTCACACACGCGCACACACACACACACACAATAAAATAAGTCCCACATGTATTAACACACTCTGTTCTCTTGAGATTTTCAAACACTGTGTGTGTGTGTGTGTGTGTGTGCATCTCGGCTTAGTCGTAGATTGATGTAAATATTATTACAGTGCCACTAGACTTGCACTAAACACTTGCTTCGTATCACTCAGCATATTGCTGTGAACACAGACCTCCTTAAATGAAAGGCAGGAAGGTACGTGCACTGGATGTTATTTTTGTGATGCATACACATGCACTTTACTGGCCAAGAAGAAAGTGACCTAATTGCTTTGGTGGTAGTTACGGATGAGAGACTTTAGTCTCATTACTTAGAGGGCTAAGAGGTTGCTGGGTAATCTTTACTTTTTCTCTGTGCTCCCATATGAGGCTTCCCTGACGCAAACCAACTCACCCACTCTAACTAATTGAAACCCTCAGAACATTTTGATCTACAGACAAATTTAACAGCAATACAGTGCGAGTAGGACAGAATCACCCCACTTTAAAAATCTTCACATTTTGTTGCTCTGTAGCCAGGGGTAAAGACAAAAAGTTGTCTTTTTCTAGTCATATTTACACAGTGTGACTTACAACCGCCAATTGAACAATATAATAGCAACTTTTTTAATTTATTTTGAGCTCTGACAAAGCGACATGAAATTTTTAATTTAGTAAACTGTTGAACCTTCTGATGAACCTTCTTCCCAGTGACAACTCTCTGTCAGACGGCAGCAGTTGTTTCCTTCAAAGTTTGACAGTATTTTGCACCACTATTTTTTTCTTCTATCTTAAGTGCCCCAATCCCTTCCACAGGATTGGGATTTTTTTGTTTGTTTTTTCCAGCCCTCCTATGCAAGACATAATTGCAGAGCAATTTTGCCAAAAATTCTGGAAAATGCATCTAATCTGTCATAGGCCTCTTTGTAGTTTAGGATCAGTTTTCTCTTTGCTCTTTCATCCAGCTTGAATTGTGGCCATATCCAGAAATGGTCCTAATAGTACACTTTCATAGTCTTGATTAAGAACTTCACTCTGCTCTGAGCAGCTGACAAAGCATTTTTTAATCCAACCAAGTTGTGCCTGTCCACTACTTTATCCCTGAGATCTTTTGACAATGCCTTGGTCCCCATAATTAATTGATTACTTTTATTTACACTTCCAGGCACTGAAATGATCTAGAAAGAGCTGGTTTTATGCTGAACCATTGATCAGACATAGAAGCCAGTTATCTTAGTGCGCTGTAAGGGAGGTGATAAATTACACAAGACTGAATTAATCATATCTGTGTTTTATATAATAATAATAATAATAATAATAATAGTAATAATAATAAGGGAGAGCATATTTCCTCCACTCTCATCACGAAAACACCACAACACCACAGGGGAGTGTTCTCAGCCCCCTCCTCTTCTCATGGATGGCTGTTTCTCCTCTCATACTTGCAATGTCTGTCTGTCTTCCTTTCGGCTTTTTCCCTTTTACTCGGGAGTCGCCACAGCGAATCATCTGATTCGCACGTTTGATTTGGCAGAGGTTTTTACGTCGGATGCCCTTCCTGTCACAACCCTTTTTAGCAAGGGACAGAAACACGCTGACGATTTTGCAGCTACTCTTTACGAAAGTCAGCAATGGTTCTTTTACATGTCTCTCACCATAGACAGTGAGAGACATGGCCTGCCTTTGATAACCCAGTTAGCTGCACTGGGGGTGACAGTGACAACCTTGTGGAGAGTGGGACTCAAACCCACAACCTTTGGATCAGCGATCCAGCACCCTATACCACTAGACCACCACTGCCCCTCTCATACTTGCAATGCCATTGTCAAATTCACCAAAGACACCACTAACCTTGGTTTGATTACAGATAATGAGTCATCCTACAGGAAGTAAGTCTGGCATCTGTGGCGATGGTGTGACAACAACAATCTTTAACTTAACACATCTAAAAAAGCTGAGCACGTTTCCCTCTATATTGATGGAGTGGAGTTAGAGAGGGTAACGTGCTTCTTGGAGTTGACATCTCCACTGACTTCACTTGGACCACAATCTCCCACCAGGTGAAGAAAGTACAACAAAGGATGTACTTCTTCAGAAAGCTTCTACAAGCCTGTCTACCTCGACTCTACTGATGAACTTGAACTACTGCTGTACAGTGAAGTTCAGCAGCTGCAAAGCAGAGGACAGGAAGGCCTTGTAGTGGGTGGTGAGGATGGCAGAGTGGGTGATTGGAACTACACTACCCTTCCTCAGTGATATTAACACTGACAGACTTAAGCGGAGAGCCAGTGGAATTATGAGGTACCCCCATACGACATGGACATCCCCTTTTTCTCCTCTGCAAAAAGGTATAGGACACTAAAAACAAGAACTAACAGACTCAAGAACAGCTTTTACCCACAAGCTGTTGAACGTGTAACGCCACCACCACCACCACCGGGACACACACCAAATAAACATCATTCAGACCATCTTCCTGGAAAGGGCAATATTCCTCTTCTAAGTGCAATACCGTCATCCCTTGCCACTTCGCGATTTGCGCATCGCGGTCTTGGTACATCACATTATTTTAATAAAAAATAAAATTAAAAAAAATATTCATAAAAAATTCAAAATTCGTGCTGAAACTCACATGTAAGCAAGCGGAAGGCAGGGACCCAAGGCAGGCTGCCTCTATTGTTTCCAAAGGACAGACTGAAGTGCCCGTCCTCCCCAGTTCAGTCAGGGACCACCCACTCAACTCAATCGCGCAAGCTGATTGGTTGTTGCCTTGCACATTCCCGTGGGATTTTTTGTGATTTTGTGATCTTACTGTATCGTGTTTGTGAACGTCCTGCACAGCGGAGAAGTGCTATTGTCAGAGGTGAGTACAGTACTTAAAGTATTTATATATAAATTCTATTTAAATATTAATACATTACAGTATTTACATATGCATATAACTGTGTAACATTTAATATACACGTCTTGATATTGTATAGACGCGAAAACATAGAAATGAGACAACATGGTAAAAAGGGGGGCGGGGCGTTCCTACTTCGCGGTCATTCGAATATCGCGGCCAGGTCTGGTCTACATTATCCGCGATATTCAAGGGATGACTGTACTTATGTTTAAGTTTTCGGCGTAATACTCATGTTTAGAGCAGGTGTCAAACATTTTAGCACCATGTAGCTTATAATTAAGAGCTCTACCTCTTAACTGGTGCATGATATATAGAGGACAGGAAGGCCTTGTGAGGTGGTGAGGACGGCAGAGTGGGTGATTGGAACTACACTACCCTTCCTCAGTGACATTAACACTGACAGACTTAAGAAGTTTTTTGTGCATTTTCTTTTTATAATTGCTGCTAAACAAAGGCTGCTGAACTGAATTTCATTGTTCATGCAAGTGTCTTGATCTTTATCTTTATTATTATTATTGTTATTTACTTTTTTCTGAATGATTCCTCATTTCAGGCTTGAAATCAACAAAATATGAGTATTTTCAACATGTGAATTATTTTCTATACCCAGTCGACAGGATAAATATAATGAGAGGGGTGGTGAGATGGGAGGGTTAACATTAAAACCACAGGTAAAACAAGGCCATGGGCAGGTCTTTTGGACCTGTGATGGGTTAGGCATCCCAGCCACCATGAGTCTCTACTGTCATGTGTGCATGCCACAAGACAGTCAGTAAGAGTAGGACCTGTCTACCTATGCATGCGAAGACTGGGTCCAACTGACTGTGAAGAAGAAACCACCAAATTGGTTCAGCAGACAAGAAGGTGGACCCAGCAAAGCGTCGTGGAGCACAACCAGGACACAGTAAGACACACAGGACACTGCTGGCCATCCAGTGCATCCCGACCTATCTCCCAGTTGTCTTGACTATGTCGTGCCACTGGACTCAAATAGACCGGGACTAGAGAGTGAGGCTGACGATCTGCGCCACTCTCCTTCACTTGAATCCAAGTCAAATGCAAGTCATGACTTCAGTCATACCTCAGATCATCGATCTGATATGAAGGTATGGTCATCTTAGACCTTGAAGAAAGAAGAAGAAGAACAACAACAACAGGTAAAAATTACCAAAGCAATATGAATTTTTTGTTTTGTTTGTTTGTGTGTGTGCATGTGTTGGGCAGCATGGTGGTGTAGTGGTTAGCACGTCTGCCTCACACCAAGCAGGGCCTGGGTTCAATTCCCAGCTTGGGTGTTTCTGAATGGAGTTTGCATGTTCTCCCCCTGCTTGTGTGGGTTTCCTCCCACAGTCCAAAAACATGCACAGTAGGTTAATTTGCTGTTCCAAATCACCTGTAGGTATGAAGGTTGGTGTTTTGCCCCTGCGATGAGCTGTCCAGGGTGCACCCTGCCCTTTCACAGAGTTGGCTGAGATGGGCACCAGCCTCCCTGCAACCCTAATTAGGATTAAATTGTTCAGAAAATGAATGAATGGGTATTTTTTTAACACTACTCACCTGATACTATGATTCTCTCCATTTATCTCTGTAAATTTGAGCAGTTTAGGCTGCTGTTGGCAAGGAATACTGCTTATAGTTTCCCAAGTATTTCTGGCCATGCATCTAATACTGTTCAAGAAAACGTTACTGAAACATTTCAAAAACATCCATTTAATCATTTAATAATTTTCAACCCTGTTTATTCCTAATTAAGGTCTCAGGGTACACCCTGAACAGCTCGCCAGGCCATCATCGGGTCTTTTAAAAACATTCACACAATAATTAACTTTGAACAGAGAAGAAACACAGCCCACAAAATATCACAGACAGTGTTGCTTTTAAGCAGTTCCTCAAGCTGCATATTATGTGAAATATACACATTAAAGGTACAACAGATATTCCCAGGAGGGAACTGCACCAATAACAAGAAAAGGCACTGTTCAGTACTACAGTGATACCTCAGCTCACGAACATAATTGGTTCCCAGAAAGTGTGTGTAAGGCGAAAAGTTCGTCTTCCGAACATTTATTTCCCATAAGAAACCATTAAAATGAGAATAATCCGTTCCCAGGTCCCCATAAAACATAATTTTCTACTAAATAAGCCTTAAAACTACACAAAAATATACCTTATTTTATGTATAATAAATGTCTATTGTATTGTAATTAAAGAAATAAACTGTACTGTATAATAAAGTGGTTTTATTTACCTTTGTGATGGTAGTTGATGGCTTGATGGAATGGAGTGGGAGGAGGAGGGAGGGAGGGAGGGACTTACTGTTTGGAAGGAGAGTTTGGAAACGCCTACTGTTTGGAAACACCCTTAGCCACACATGCACCCTTAATAGCTTCCTTGTTCTTAAGGATGGGAGCAATGGTAGACTTAGCGTACTGGTACTGGGACGCTGAGTCACACAAACGCACACCTCGTTCGTGTTTTTCAATGATCTCCGCCTGTGGTGGGGTCTTTTTCGGTCCCATAATAGCAAAAGTACACTCAATATGGTCCAAAATGTCTAGCAAACACAAACCACTTCTGCACTCAAAGAAAGGGGGTGACGAACTGTGACGCCGTGAGCGTGCGTCAGCTTCTCGTGGCCGCCACCGTGACGCTGTTCGACCGCGTGGTTTGATTCGTCCGCTGAAAACTAGTTCGTCAGCAGAGACTATATGCTCGCAAATTTAATGTTCTTGAGGCGAAAAGTTCGTGAGCTTAAGCGTTCGTCAGCGGAGGTTTTACTGTATCTATTTTTCTTAAACTGTAAAGTTCTACTCAATATTGGGAATATGAAAGGTGCAAGAAGTTTGATTCTTGGGTTCAGGTGTTTATGTGTGAATTTTAAATGTTCTTCCTGCTCTTCCATGGATTTCCTCCTCTATTACACCAGTTTTCTCCCAAGGTCCAAAAACATGTACTTTAGGCTAAGTCTTCTTCTTGTTTTCCTTTCGGCTTTTCCCTTCAGGGGTCGCCACAGCGAATCATCTGCCTCCATCTCACCCTATCCTCTGCATCTTTTTTCTCTTATACCAACTGCCTTCATGTCCTCCTTCACCACGTCCATGAATCTTCTCTTTGGTCTTCCTCTGGGCCTTCTGCCTGGTAGTTCCAACTTCAGCATCCTACTATCAATATACTCACTATCCCTCCTCTGTACATGTCCAAACCATCTCAATCTAGCCTCTCTGACTTTGACTCCAAAACCTCCTACAAGTGTCTGTTCCAAATTGCCCCACATGCGTATGTGAATGTGAATGTTCCCCTTCAATGGTCTGTTTGTTCAGGGTGTACTGAACCTTTGCCCAGTGATTGCTCAGATAGGATCCATCCTCTCCACAAACCAAGTATTAGGAGGAAGCAGTTCGGCAAGTGAATGAGTGAAGGAGTTCCAGCAAACTGTTACTGGTTGGAAGAAAAGGAATCACAAGAAGAATTTACATGTAGCAGTGTATTGTTCATTGCAGGATTATGTCATGTCATGCCTTTTTCTTAAACTTTATCCTTTATAAACGCTATGACGAGGCTGGAGTTAATCCCAGTGTATTCTGGGTGAAGGAAGGATACACTTGGAATAGCTTGCCAGACCATCACATAAACAAAATGTAGACAACCAATCACATTCATACCTAAGGGACAATCATTAATATCCAATTATAATGTGCAAATGTTTTTGGACTTTGGGAGGAAACTAGAGCATCCAGAGGAAATCCACACAGGAATAAGTCTCCAAACAGAAACATCACTGGGTTTAAACCCGGGACCTTCTTGCTGTGGTGTGGGGCTGGTGGCATAGTGGTTAGGGTGCTGCACTCATGATCGGGAGGTTGTGAGTTCGAATCCCACTGAGACCCTCACTGTGCTAAGACCCCTGGGCAAGGTCTCAACCACAAGTGTGCCTCTGTTCACCCAGCAGTATAAATGGGTACCAGTAAAAATATACTGGGAAAGTAACCTGTGATGGACTAGCGTCCCATCCAGGGGGGAATTAAACTCCTGGTTGCTTCACGCTATGGAAACCGGGGATAAGCACCGGCCTGGTGAGCCACTAGGTTCGGGTGTAAAAGCCCAACAGACTTCTTGCTGTGAGGCAGAAGTGCTAATCACTATGCCAGAATGTCACATGCATGATTATATCTTGGTACTTATTTCCAATATGACTGAAATTAATCTATTAATAAAGGATATAGGCTGATTAATTAGAGGGGTGGCGCAGGGTGTAGTATTATTTCTATTAACTAAAGGGATAGTCATTGTCTTGCATCTCTCTTCAACTTCACTCTAAAATTGTTCTAAATCACTACAGTGGAAGAATAATAAAGCAGCTTTAGAGGCAACAAAAGGAAAATATAAAATGTCTTATGGAAGTTTGACCCCTATGAAATCTGACATTTACAAAAGAACATGAAGTGACTAACGTAGTTGTCATCCTGGTTTCTCCCTTTCTGGTATCAGAAATCCTCCCACCTTATACTGTTTGAGGTGTAAAAGCTTGTTAAAGGACAGGCCATGCACATGTTAATAACAGATGTTTCCTATCTTCCTTGTGATACTGTAAGTGTTGACTGGCAAGTCAGTCCCACCACAAGTATGCTGTGAAACTGTAATGTTATTTGCCCTAAGTGGGGGGAAAGGGGGAAGAAAAAAAACCATACACTGGAGGAATAGCACTTTCGTTTTTTTTCCCACCCAGGTCAGATGTGCAGACCCAACACATGAGGAGTTGCTGGATTTACAAAACCATTCTCATTACAAAACCAATATATTAGTGGTGTGTGCACAAGGTCATGCACTTTGAAACACAGGATATCGAACAGAACACTCAGCTTTTTTTTTTCTCAAGCCTTTTTTGTAATTCTTTCCACTGCCTCTGTGGAGCTTGTGAGATTGCCATGCTCAATAATTAGAGGTTATTACCATCAAGTTTTACACACACACACACACACACACACACACACACACACACACACACACACACACACGCACACACAAATAGGGATCCCTCACTTTCTGCAGTTAATTGGGACCAAGTCCCCCCCCCCGCAACCGCTGAATTCCACGAAATAGGATTGACCCCCTGATTGACATATACGTACATGTGTATGTGTATATAATATCAATAAATACATATTCAATGCTATAAAGGCTTATAATAACAATTAAACATTCAAAAAGAATGCATAAGATGGAAATAAAATCTAAATACACACATGCAGACGAGCGCATGCGCACATACACAGATGCGCGCCTCAAAGTAAAAATGTAAGTAGTTTTGTTGGGTTGGTTCTGTTTGTTTTGCTGGGGTTGCATAATTGGCTTTGTTTTGAGGCATTTTCCTGAACCTTTCCCCAATTTTTCATTAATTTCCTTTTTTTTTTCAATGAATATTTTTGAAAAACCCACGATGCACTGAAGCCGAAGTAGCAAGGGATCACTGTATGTATGTGTGTGTGTGTGTGTGTGTGTGTGTGTGTGTGTGTGTGTGTGTGTGTGTATACATATATATATATATATATATATATATATATATATATATATATATACATATATATATATATATATATATATATATATATATATATATATATATATATATATATGTGTGTGTATATGTGTGTGTGCGTGTGTGTACGCGCGTGTGTGTGTGTGTGTGTGTGTGTGTGTGTGCGTGTGTGTGTATTACATACAGGCCTCAGCATTTCAAAAATTTGGAGGACCACTTTATTGTTCACGGGTAAATCATTCAAATACAAATCCAAAGTAACCCAAAGTCGTTCAGCTGAAAATGAGTTGTGTAACCCAAAGGTTGTGCAAAATGGTTCCATGAAGTACAAGTAAATCATTAAACAAGGCTGTGTTGGTGAATCTATTAGAGTTGTGTTTTTAAGTTCAGTAAATGTATGTATAATATCTTATGTATTGTTGAATTTTTGAATATTAAAGAATAAGTTTATGAGAACGCAATTAATTCATTTTGAAACATTAAATTTTAATACAAATAATCATAATTTTTCGTATAAAACTGCTGGAATACTTTTAATACATGAACATGCAAAGTATCATCAATCAGTATAAATGTCCAACAACAGTAGCATCAACTTGAACCTTTAATTGGCTGAAACTGGAAAGTTAACTAATTGCTAACATTAATACATGTAACTCTATTTTAACTATAACAGCTATAATATTATTTTGATAATTCACGAGGTATTAATTAATAAATGTAGAATAGCTTCTTCCTTAATTTGTACGATATACTTGTAGCAAATCTTGTGGGGCAGTGGTGGTCTAGTGGTATAGAGTGCTGGATTGCTGATCCAAAGGTTGGGGGTTTGAGTCCCACTCTCCACAAGGTTGTCACTGTCCCCCCCCCAGTGCAGCTAACTGGGTTATCAAAGGCGGGTCATGTCTCTCACTGTCTATGGTGAGAGGCATGTAAAAGAACCATTGCTGACTTCCGTAAAGAGTAGCTGCAAAGTCGTCAGCGTGTTTCTGTCCCTTGCTGAAAAGGGTTGTGACTGGAAGGGCATCCGACGTAAAAACCTCTGCCAAATCAAACGTGCGAATCAGATGATTCACTGTGGCGACTCCTGAGTAAAATATATGAAAGTCTAATGTTTATCAGTACATTACAGAAAATAATGAACTTTATCACAATATGCTAATTTTTTGAGAAGGACTAGTAATATCAATAAATACATATTCAATGCTATAAATGCTTATAAGAACAACTAAACATTAAAAAATAACATAAGATGTAAATAAAATGTAAATACACACACATACAGATGGTATTGCATGAGAAGAAGACAACACACATACATGCGTGTGCACACACGCAGATGTGCGTGCACAAACAGATGCAACAAGGTAATTAGTTTTGATGGGAGATTTTGGGTTGTTTTTTGTTTTGTGTTGGTTTAGGGTTTTGGGGTTTTTTTTTGCATAATTAACCTAGTTTTTGTGGCATTTTCCTTAACCTTTCCCCCCTATTCTTCCTAAATTTACTTATTTTTTAATTCGATGAATATTTATTTAAAAAAAAAGCACTGAAGCTGCATGAATTGAAGCGCGACGGATCCCTGTGTGTGTGTACATATACATATATATATATATATATATATATACACATATATATATATATATATATATATATATATATATATATATATATATATGTATATATATTCATTTATCACATAAATGTCGGTCACACCGACAGCACACCTCACCACTGTCTTACATCTTTTATACATGTCCTACACCACTCTAACATACTTCTCTGCCACTCCAGACTTCCTCACGCAATACCACATTTCCTCTCTTGGCACCCTGTCATATGCTTTCTCCAGATCCACAAAGGCACAATGCAGCTCCCTCTGACCTTCTCTGTACTTCTCTATTAACATCCTCAAGGCAAACACTGCATCTGTGGTGCTCTTGATTTATAATCTTACAAATGTTCATGCAAGGTTAAAAGCCTGAGCCCAAAAATAAAGTTGCAATGAGCACACTCGAAAAACTCATGAATGAGCTGCTGCTCAAGGGAGCTGCGTCATCTTTCCTAGCCAATTGGAGGCCAGGGGGGCGGGATGTTGGGAGATAGCCAATGGGAGGGAGCTGCGTCATCCCTCCTAGCCAATGGGGGGCCAAAGAGGGCGGGAATTTGGAACATAGTCAATGGGAGAGCAGCTTGAGCATTTTTTTGAATGTTTGAATGGCGCGTTTGGCGCCTTTTGTAACGAGAAACTTGTTTCGTATACAGAGACAAAAATTTTGGAAAATGTTTTTCGTAACCTGGATTTTTCGTTTGCTGGTTTGCTGGGACTATCATAAGGTGAGGTACCACTGTGTGTGTGTGTGTGTGTGTATATATATATATATATATATATATAAATAAATATATACAGTGGGGCCAATAAGTATTGGGCAATGTAAAGATGTGCAAGTTCACCCATATATATATATATATATATATATATATATATATATATATATATATATATATATATATATATATATATATATATATATAATTATTGGCACCCGTGGTTAAGGTGTATGAAAATCCTTAAAATAAATTACATTTTTATTGCGGAATCATATTCACACTGAAAATTGTACAAAAATGTAAACTTCAACTCAAGTGAATTTTAAGGAGAAAAAAATCCCTGACTGAGAAATAGTTAATTTTCATAAAATCACCTGTTCCACAATTATTGGCATCCCTAACAATTCCTAAGAAATAAATGTAATCAAAGTATTTCTGTCATTTCTACAGTTGTTTGCAATTTTTATCAGAGTATCTAGGAAGATTTAATTAGTAATTAATCACTTCCCTGGGGCATTTCGCTGGATATTTCCCTGGGTATTTATCATGGAGATGAGTGTTGACCTTCGCAAGTAAGGCAGTGGCTACAAGAAAACAGCCCCTCACCTGAACCTGCCCATGCTCTACTGTCAGAGGAATCATTAAGATATTTAAAACAACTGGAAAACTGGTAAACAAGCCTGGACGAGGATGCAAGGTTATTTTCCCATCACTCACAGTGAAGAGGGGGTAAGAGAAATAAAAGGTTCTCCAAAGCTGACTATTAAAGAATTGCAACAAATGGTAGCATCATGGGGTCTCAAAGTCTCCAAAACAACCATCAGGTGCCATCTACATGCCAGCAAGCTCTTTGGGAGACATGCATGGAAAAACCCTTTTCTCACTCACAATCATAAACACAAACGTCTAGAGTTCACTAAGCAGTAATGGGACCTCAGCTAGGATGGTGTGTTTTGGTCAGATGTGACCAAGATAGAGCTTTTTGGCAACAAGCACTCTAAGTGGATCTGGCGGAACACAAAACTTGAGTATGCAGACAAGCATCTCATGCACACTGTGATGTATAGGGGAGGATTAGTGATGCTGTGGGCCTGTTTCTCTTCCAGATCCCTGGGAACCTTATTAGGGAGCATGGCATCATGAACACTTGAAATACCAGGACATTAGAAATAAAAATCTGGTGGCCTCTGCCCTAAACCTGAAAATGGGTCTTCACTGGGTCTTTCAGTAAGATAATGACCCTAAACATGCGGCCAAATCAACACAGAAATGGTTCACCAGACACAGAATCAAGCTCCTCCCATGGCCATCTCAGTCCACAGACCTCAACCATATGGAAAACCTGTGGAGTAAGCTGAAGAAGAGAGTGCAGAGGAGAGGACCAGGTTGCTGGAGGATTTAGAGAGATTATGCGAAGAGGAATGGTCCAAGATCACTCTTTCTGTAATCTCCCATCTTGTGAAATATTATAGGAGAAGATTAGGTGCTGTTTTGTTGGAAAAAGGGTGTGGTACGAAATGCTATTTCATTGTAGCAGTATTTCAAGACCCCCTGCCACTGGGGAATGTCTATAAGGTTCATCAGTAACAACACATTTGATTGTTCCACCATGCTTTAAAAAACAGGAAAATATTTTGCTGTGTTCTTTTGGTAAATGTCCAACAACCGATTAACCATTAGAAACTGCTACAGCAAAACTATCGGATGCTCTGAATGAATGGAGTGATGTGCTAGATATGGACCCATCAGAAAGTGTTGACCAGGATTTTTCACCGGATTCTCCTGCTGACTGACTTCATAAATTTAAAAGACAGCCATGTGCTTTTATTTATGTTTGTGTTAATTGGTTCAATGTACCATGTGCTAAAGTTAACAGTGTTGATTGACTCGATTTTACTTCTGGGAAAATGTTTAAAGGAAATCTTTAAAGGGAGGGGAAAGTAAGGGGTCTTTTTAAAAAAAAAAATTATACTGTTTTCTGTTTATTTTCAGCTTTCATAAGTAGTCTGGTTGATACCACAAAATGAATAACACAAATACTAGTAAAACTCCTTTATTGTTCTGTTATTATTCATGTTTTCCACCTCGATGCTAATAAGCACTTACCGTTCCACTCCGCTGATAACATTTTAATACCCCCCCCCCCCCCCCCCCCAATTTTTTAAGTGCACTGGGCGCTTATGACGTTGAATACGGTGTATCTCTTTTCTATAAATATCTTAGGCTAAGACAGACTGCTTTGTATATTTTTAACCAAAATTTCCACATTACTGTTAAGTTTTTTTTCCTAGAACAACCAGGTGTAAATGATTCTCCATGTGCATCAGTGTGATAATGAGAAACCAAATTTGCATGTCTACACTGGACACACTATATCACAAATGCAGCCCTTAAAAATAAATCCTACTCAAATTCCATCTTCAATGGAGAAGTAAATTACACAAAGGTTGAGGCTAATTTTCAAATTAAAAATGTGACTGTAAGTATATTCGAAGTATACTGCTTTCAGCCTGTGGGACCAGTGGCATAGTGGTTAGGGTGCTGCACTTATGATCAGGAGGTTGGGTGTTCAAATCCCAGTTAGACCCCCACTGTGCTAAGACCCCTGGGCAAGGTGTTAACCACAAGTGTGCTTCTGTTCACCCAGCAGTATAAATGGGTACCAGTAACAAAAATATACTGGGAAGGTAACCTGCAATGGACTAGGATTGTCCTCCTAGTCGCTTCACACTGTGTTCATTCTTTCACTTCACGCTATGGAAACCGAGGATAAGCACCAGTCCGATGAGCCACTATGACTTGGGTGTAAAAAGCCCAATGGACTTTACCTGTACTGCTTTCAGCTACAGAATTATGTTTTAATGTGTTGTTCATTTATATTTTTCCTAAATAGGCAACATACCAATTTCGGGTGGTAATAAAGGTTGTGTAAATAAATACTGTGTCTGCATATTGTTTTGATACCACACTGTGAACTGAAATCGTAGACAAAATATTTTGTTTGAGTGTCTAAGACAAGATCTTATTCATGTCTCATTTAGCCCACTTCCTATAAGACGACTGAGCATTTTGTTTTTTGTTTTTTGTCCTTTGTGCCTCGATTTCACTGGGTTTACCCTTGCGCAATAACAGTTTGTTTGCGGAGTCAAGGACGGTCCCTTAGCAAATGTGATTTGGCCTAAAAACAAACATAGTATCTGTCTGCTAGTGATCAGTTACAGAGTTAAACTCTACATCACTGCTTTGGCACCACTAAAGGCCCCTGGCTGCATCCTCCCCCTGCTGTGACCTCAGGATAAGGGAAAACAACTCCTCTCCTGCTATTGTTCTCACACCACAGGGTCAGTTATCTTCATATCAACCAGTCTTAACAGACAGGAGAAAGAGGGAGACAGATAGGTGGAGGAGGGTTACAGTAAAAATAAGATTGCAGGCTAGAGGGAAAAACGAGAAGAGTTTTGAGTTATAACTTCAGAGAGGAAGATGAGCATGAGGAAAAGTCTAAAGGTTAACAAAGAAAAAAAAATCAGGAAAGGGAGGTAAATAGTACATGGAAAAGTACAGGGAAGTAAGGGAAGGGCATGAAAATGAAGGGAAAGAGGAAAAGGTACACTGATGGAATATGAAAGCGCAGGAAAGTGCACTGATAAGAGAAGTGGTAGTGACTGAGCAGAAAAGAGGGAAAAGATATCACATGCTTATCTGTTTCATACTATTACGTGCATATTAGCTCTACATTGTCTTTTCATAGATTGCGTGACTAGTTTTACACCATGAACAAATTTCAACTCTTTTCCTGATTCAAACTACTGCACAGAATATATTAACACACCAGACCAAGTGTTAAAAAAATTATGTCTCAGTGCATTGAAAATAAGAGATTACTAGTCTTGCTTTATAATAAAATTCTTCCATCCAAATATATAATACACTTTTTGCAACAGTCTTTTGAGGTTACCAGCAGTTATCATGTTGCTTGTCACCATTCTGAGCAAGTGTCGAATTTAAGGACAAATAGCCATTACTCAACTCTACCCCAGATTTTATTGCGGGGAAGACAGTGCCAAGGGCTCTTTGGGTGCTGTGTCTGTTCCAGCAAAACAAGAACAAACTGGCGTTTGGTCTTTAACAAAACACAGGTGGCTCCTGCTGGACAACAGTCAAGCCTTCGTCACAGCACAGAACAGAGAGCTCTGGACACACAGATGGTAATGTCAGCAGATTTATGCAAGATGAGAGAAATAGAGACGGTATTACAGCGAAGACATTCAAGCATCTCAATACTTCCTTCCTCATATGGACCAATGTTGTTTGGGTTTTATAATTACATTTTACATCTTGTTATTGGCTGCTCCAATGCTCCAATGAAAACAGGAACTGACTGCATCCATCCCAACAATAGACATTGTTTTTGCAGTTTACTACAACAGCATCATACCGCTGGACTAAATTCTTATTCAAATTAATCTCGACAAATCCATCCAGACACACAGAGTGAAATGCAAACAATGTACTGTTTCTCAATTTAAATGAAAGAGCTTTATTTTCTGGGATGGTTTAAAGTTTGTTTAGTGGCACTGTGTGACTCACAGTCATCATACTCCTTTCTGGGTGAATGGGGGTTTGCAGTAAGAGATTACTCGGCCTCATTTTCTCATGCCAATCCAAAGCAATAGTCCAGGCCTGGTAATGCTGTCCTGCGGTGAAGGATAAATCCTTTTAGTTTACTCTGATAAACATCTGCCACATGACACCAACCTGCACACAAGCACAGCTCTTCACTCACTGTTACTCACTGTTACTCACTGTTTGTCTTCACCTGAGCTTTCCAGCTTAATAGCAGGTGTGTGGAGCCACGAAGGTGAGAACCCTCTAAGGCTTCAGTCTGTCTGTCTTCCTTTCGGCTTTTTCCCTTTTACTCGGGAGTCGCCACAGCGAATCATTTTGATTTGCACGTTTAATTTGGCAGAGATTTTTACGTCGGATGCCCTTCCTGTCACAACCCTTTTAGCAAGGGACAGAAACACGCTGACGACTTTGCAGCTACTCTTTACGAAAGTCAGCAATGGTTCTTTTACATGCCTCTCACCATAGACAGTGACAGACATGGCCCGTCTTTGATAACCCAGTTAGCCGCACTTAAATACCAAGAATAGGTTTTTCACCTTAGGGGGCAGTGGTGGTCTAGTGGTATAGGGCGCTGGATCGCTGATCCAAAGGTTGGGGGTTCGAGTCCCACTCTCCACAAGGTTGTCACTGTCCCCCCCAGTGCGGCTAACTGGGTTATCAAAGGTGGGCCATGTCTGTCACTGTCTATGGTGAGAGGCATGTAAGAGAACCATTGCTGACTTTCGTAAAGAGTAGCTGCAAAGTCGTCAGCGTGTTTCTGTCCCTTGCTAAAAGGGTTGTGACAGGAAGGGCATCCGACGTAAAAACCTCTGCCAAATCAAACGTGCGAATCAAGATGATTCGCTGTGGCGACTCCCGAGTGAAAAGGGAAAAAGCCGAAAGGAAGACAGACAGACAGGTTTTTCACCTTAGACATCTGAGTTTCTGCGGGCCCATAACAATATATATATTCCATTTGAGTAAGCAAACTGCATGAGATGAAAGAAACATGAAATAATTTTCACACCTAATAGTTCTATTAGTATTTTTATCACTCTCCGCAGTTAATTGGGACCGAGATCCTCACATGACCATCGAAATCCGTGAAGTAGCATCACTTTCCCAACCCCCTCTGACTGACGTATATGTACACGTATATGTGTATATAATATTAAGAAATATATATTCAATGCTATAAATGATTATAATAACAATTAAACTATTAAAAAGTAATGAATAAGCTGTAAATAAAATATAAATACTGGAAAAAAAGCTGGAGACAGTCGCGACTGAATTTGAGCAAGGTGGGTAAGGAAACCTTGGCCAGGCCCTCAGTCCATTGTGGAGCTAACACAGTCACAGTTAACATATTCAGCTATTCATATTCAAATCTATGGGAAATTTAGAATAGCCAGATACCCTACTCTGTGCATCTTTGAACTTTGTAGAAGAAACCAGGGGATCCAAAGGGAACCCATGCAGACACAAGGAGAACAAGGACACTGCACACAAAAAAAACGCAACCCCTGAACCTTCTTGCTATGCATTGCACTGCTGTGTCGCCCTCCTTACGGTATGTTTTCCCATATTGATACTTATACAATTATATTAAATTATAACAATTATACAATTTTACATTTGCTTTGTGAAGCAACAGCATGTTTTTTTTTCATGCATTCATTCATGTTTTCCAGTTTTCTGAACCGCATAATCCTAATTAGGGTCATGGGGAGTCTGACGGCCATCTTAGCCGACTCTGGGTGAGGGCAAACTACACCCCGGACAGCTCACCAGGCCATCGCAGGGCAGAAACATGCTGACAGCTTTGCAGCATACTCTTGTCAAAAGTCAGCAATGGTTCTTTTACATGCCTCCCACCATAGCCAGTAAGAGACATGGCTGGCCTTTGATAACCCAGTTAGCTGCACTATGGGATTTTTTTTTAAATAAATTTAGCATCAGCATAAAATATGAAGGTTCTTACAGAGTGATCCAGTGAATTACCTGTTATTATTTAAGAATGGAAATAAATTCATATGGATTATGGAGAAAACTATCCAACAAACAAACAGATATGAAAAATCCAGAGCACTGTGGTTTGAATACAAATTATAAAAGATGTGGTTAACCACAGATGCTGAATTTTAAAATATTAAGCTAGGTAGCAAACCTATCTGAGAATATGACAAAACAAAGACTGCTTTAATACTGAAACCCGTTTGTGTTTCTCTCTGACAAATGTAGCATGGTTTATTAGCAAAAAAATTAGCTTCTTAATTAGCAAGGAGGGCAGAAAACCAAGAGAACAAAATGCAGAAAGGATGTCAGGTCACATTCTGGGTGCAAATATGTTTATGGTATCCGGTACTTAAAGGTAAGGTAAATGTGGGCTTTTTATCCCTTATCCTAGTGGCTCATCAGGCTGGTGCTTATCCCCGGTTTCCATAGCGTGAAGCTACCAGGAGTACAACTCCGCCTGGATGGGACGCTACCTTTTATACTGCTGGGTGAACAGAGGCACACTTGTGGTTAAGACCTTGCCCAGGGATCTTAGCACAGTGGGGGTCTAACTGGGATTTGAACTCACAACCTCCCGATCACGAGCACAGCACCCTAACCACTACGCCACCGACCCCACTTAAAGTACCGACTTACTCCCCCTCCCCCTCACTTGCATTTTACTGTTACTTGGTACATGTGTGTGCCTAAAATGTGACTTAACCTGCCTACTCCGAGTCCTTTAATTGCTCATTTGATCTTTTGATATCCAAAAAAAAGCAATAAGCATGTAAATGATCATTTAACATATATTGGTTTACTCTATATTTTCAAGAATACTGTTTTTGTTAGCGAAACCTCAGGACGTCTCCACCCTGTTAACCAAACGACAAAAGAGAATACTTCCTATTCATACTTCCTTGTTCAGTGTTAAGACCCACACCCAGAGCTCAAGCCTTTCCCCTCTTTTACTTCTAATCCACTGAAAGGGTTAATAAAGTTTTATAAAAACCCTTAATATCTTGATATTAATTAATTTTTTGACCCTGAATGCCGTGAATCAACAATCACTATTCAAATCCCTCGCACAATACTGGGATGCTAATTCAATTAGAAACACCACCCCATAAACCATTAAATTTATTCTTAAATCCTTGCATATGATCCACAAATTAATATCCACTGCTAACAATTATGCCAGCTAATCCCCCTGCATCCATTAACTTCACTGCAAGTTAAATAAGGAGACTGCAGCTGTTCGGTCATACTTCAGCATAATTCATAAATTTTAAATTGGGGCTGATGAAAGTCCTTTGATGAAAGTGAAGCAGTTTTTTATTATTTTTTTCCGTTTTCTCTCTCTCCCTCGTTTTTTTTTTTTTTTTTTTTTTTTTTTTTATCATTATTATTATTTTTTTTAATAAGCCGTGGCTGAATTAATCTTGATATTTGTTGTGCATTACAGATTGTTTTAATAGTTTCTTTGAAGGGCAGCCACAAAACACAATCAACCAGAATAATTGTACGCTTTTTTTTTTTTAATCATAGAATTATATATCATGTTTGTTTTTTTTTGGTGTCCGGTCCCTAACCATTCACACTCTTATGTACATATAGGGACAATTTGGAACTGCCAGTTAGCCTAATGTGCATGCATTTGGACTGTTGGTGGCAGTGGTGGGACGACCTACATTTAGCACTGACCTACATTTACAACTTAAATTCTAGCAGCTGTTCCCTTAAATTGTATTAATTTGTCCTCAGCAGTCTATTCTCTTCATTTAGCGGCATGTCTCTTGGCCGCACTCCTTCCAATACGTGTGTGCAAGTTAGATTTTTTTGACTAATCAGATTTCAGCTTCAGTGTGGTGCCATGTCAATCTAATCTGCCCAAGGCCTTCAGAATCAGCAGTGCTGGCCAATGCTACTTAAACCATAGCAATGGGGCTGTTTCTTAACCAATCAGATTTAAGATTCGCCTCAAAGGGCCAGCTAGCTGGCCAACAACAATGTCAGCATTTTTCCATCCTCTGATTGGTTGGTCAGAGTAAAACTAGATGAATACACTATTCTGTACTGATATGCACACAATACATTTAAGTTACATTTTTTATTTTATGCACACAATGGCTGACAGTGGAGTACAAATTAACCTGGTGTCAGACATTCTTCAAAATCCATTTTCAAGGAGGACTGTTCCAGGAAAGTTACTCATCATAAGAAGAGGTCAAGAAGGTAAGATTTATGCTTGTTACATTTGATTGAAATTTACCGGCAGCTTCTACTGGTACACGCCAGAGTTGCAAGATTCTAGAGTTACTCGCAGAAATAAGTGACATGCCTCTCTGTCTGCAATGCCAAGCCTTGTTATAAGCCTTGTCCACTGGTTGGAGGAAGCAGGAGTACCCAAAGGGAAATCATGTAAGCATGGGAAGAACATGTAAACTTCACACAAAAGCACCCTCATCAAACCCAGGACTTTTTTGCTGGGATTCAGATATACTAATTCAATACACCACTGTGCCGCCAATTTTCATTCAATCATTCATTTTCTGAAACACTTCATTCTAATTAGGGTGGCCAGAAAGCTAGCGCCCATCTCAGCTGACTCTAGACGAGGGCAGAGTACACCCCGAACAGCTCGCCAGACAGGGCAGAAACATGCTGATGGCTATGCAGCCTACTCTCGATGAAAGTCAACAATGGTTCTTTTACACCTCGCACCACAAACAGTGAGAAACATGACCGGTTTTTGATAACCCAGTTAGCAGCACTATAGGGACAGCAGTGACAATCCGGTGATAGTCGGGGTTGAACCCCCGACCTTAGGATCAGTAATCCAGCACTTTACCACTGGGCCACCTCTGATCTCCATTTTAACCTTTTCTTGATTTATTTTTAATTGTAGATTGAAATAGAAAAGGGATGCGTCTTGAATCAAGGGGGCAGTGGTGGTCTAGTAGTATAGGGTGCTGGATCGCTGATCCTAAGGTTGGGGGCCCGAGTCCCACTCTCCACAAGGTTGTCATTGTCCCCCCAGTGCAGTTAACTGGGTTATCAAAGGCGGGCCATGTCGCTCACTGTCTATGGTGAGAGATTCCTGTAAAAGAACCATTGCTGACTTTCGACAAAAGTAGCTGCAAAGCCATCAGCGTGTTTCTGCCCCTTGCTAAAGGGTTGTGTCAGGAAGGGCATCCGCCGTAAAAACCTATGCCAAATCAAACATGCGAATCATTCGCTGTGGCGACCCCTGATAAAAGGAAAAGCCGAAAGGAAATCTCATCTCATGTATCTAGATCGGTGGTTCTTAACCTTGTTGGCGGTACTGAACCCCACCAGTTTCATATGCTTATTCACCGAACCCTTCTTTAGTGAAAAATAAAATATGATTTTTTTTTCAAATTCAAGACATAGGTATATGTTTTTATTGGGGCACCAAAATGAACCATGCATTAACATCACTCTATTGGTTTTGTTCTTTGAACACAATGCATGAACTCCCCCCATCACAACTACTTACATTTTTATGTGAGGTGCGCATCTGAGTGCGAGCACGCGCGTGTGTCTGTATGTGTGTGTATTTGTTTTATTTACATCTTATGCATTATTTTTGAATGTTTAATCATTATTATAAGCATTTATAGAATTGAATATGTATTTATTGATATTATATGCACATATACATGTACGTATACGTCAGTCAGCACAGGGTTGATCCTACTTTGCAAATCCTGCAGATAGGACGCCGACTAATATCCTGTTCCGTTATATATGTGAATCCATGTTGTACATATTCGTCCGGCCACTTTCTTTTTTTACTCAACATAGTATGGATTAAAACATTAAGAAAGAAATCACACGACGTACCATCACAAGTCACAATTCGACGACTGAGCACACCAAATTTCCTGCAGCACAGATTGGCCAAGCAATGTAGCGTGATCACCTGCAGCCAGTAATGGCCAAGCGGGGCGTGTCGTCATGAATATGAGTCAAGTGTGTGTCTTGACCTCCACCGAACCCCTGAGACTGACTCACCTAACCCCTAGGGTTCGATCGAACCCAGGTTAGGAACCACTGATCTAGATTCAAGCCCATGTAGTTACAGAAATCTACCTGTTCAGGTTATCGAGGATTTGAGGAATGTGAAATAAGTATTCATTTAAAAATAAAGAATACTGTAATTTACTGTATTGTATTGTTCTTTAAGATGCAGCTGTTTCAGGTTTCAGACAACCGTCTTGATGTGCGCAGACTTTAAAATCAGAGAAGCAGAGGAAATGGACAAGGTGACATAGACCTTGTGTTTCCTGTCCAAGTTAAGTCAACACAAATTACACTTAGTCTGCTTTCTTATGTGTGCCATCCATGAGCAGTATAAATTTCAACAATAGTAAAGAGTAAAGGCAATATTTCTCCTATTTCCTATTTTTACTTTTTATTTTCTATTCAAAGGAATTAGCATTCTTAGACATATGGCTCTCGTGGAGCTTAAATCAAGCAGCCACCAGACCAAAGCAGTGTTAATCCAAATAAACCCAGACAAACCCTGAGAGATTAATGTAAACTGTGTTAGATTTAGCACAAGCTGCAAATACAATCAGTTGTTCCAAATGCACAGATGTGTTAAATCAACTAAACAATATATAATCTTCTGATGGGAAAGGCAAAAAAGGGTATTTCAAACTGAATGCCTACAGTGAATTCTGCAGCTCTCTTTCATAATAATTAAATAACTGATATGATAACATATATACAGGGAGTCCTCGGTTTACGACGCTGATCCATTTTTAAGACACGATGTATCCCGAATTTCAGTGTAAGTCGGAACATAACATAAAATATACTGAAAAGTGCTGTACGTCTGTCTTCCTTTCAGCTTTTTCCCTTTTACTCGGGAGTCGCCACAGCGAATCATCTGATTCGCACATTTGATTTGGCAGAGGTTTTTACGTCGGATGCCCTTCCTGTCACAACCCTTTTTAGCAAGGGACAGAAACACGCTGACGACTTTGCAGCTACTCTTTACGAAAGTCAGCAATGGTTCTTTTACATGCCTCTCACCATAGACAGTGAGAGACATGGCCCGCCTTTGATAACCCAGTTAGCCGCACTGGGGGGGACAGTGACAACCTTGTGGAGAGTGGGACTCGAACCCCCAACCTTTGGATCAGTGATCCAGTGCCCTATACCACTAGACCACCACTGCCCCACTGAAAAGTACTGTACGTACACTGCTATAATAAAATGTAACAGTAATGACATAAAAAAATATATTAAAAAAAGAGAAAACAATTTCTGACCACAAGAATGAAATACGGTAAGGGAGGGAGAGACGGGCTTATTGTGCTGGAGAAGCTGGGGCAGGTGAGCCTGGAGTAGTAGATGCAGCTGAGGTAGAGGGTACAGGATCTGTTGCAGGCCTCTCTACCTTCTAAAAATACTGCTCCAGGTTAGACTGGACAGAGAGCAACCTCTTCTCATCCAAGATCTCCTTAAAGCATTGTATCAAATCCATGATGCCTCTGGAAACCCTAGTGAACCTTTCCAAGCTGGGATCCTGAGCCTCAAAAATTGTCAACATTTGCTGCATCTCGCGCGTCCGAAACTAGTTCGTGTTTGTTTACGTAACTGCATAAGACGTAATGACACGTAATAATATTACAGTACCGAGACTGAGCGAAGGAAAGCGAAGCCGTCTTCCTCGGCCCACAACCACAACACAGCGTATTTTTCCACCTCGCACGCCCGAAACTAGTTCGCGTTTGTTTACGTAACCGCAAAAGACGTAATGACGTGTAATATTATTTTTTATATTTTTATGAGGGGCGCATTTGTAACCACGAAACGGTGTAAGTCGGGACCGGTGTAAACCGAGGACTCCCTGTACTCCATAAATGCTGCTATGAGTTGGCATTTGCGCAAAGCCAGATCTTGGATACTTAAATCAAGGACACATGTTTAAAATAGAAAGCCCTGGAAGCACTTCATGCAAGTACTGTAATTGCTTATTCGTATAATGACTATACTCTCATTATTGTAAGCTGCAACAATAGATGAAATGAGTGCGCTTTAATTTTGCAGTCAAGAATGCGTCCCTTTCATGATTTTCAAGATATTCAATGTACTTTTTAATTATTTCTGACGCCGGTCTAATTAGGTGCAATGAAGATTCTTACAATTACAGTAATACAACAGTTAGAGGAATTACTGCAGAAACACAAACCCGGAGAGCTTGAAAATGATGACAGTTCAGAGCTTCTGTAAAGAAAGACAGAATTCAGAGGTATTCTCTGGGAGTGGTGTTAACTTATCTACAGTATACTGTATCTGCTTTGCCTTCTGCTGAAGGGCCATTAACCCCACCCAGGCTTGTTCACATCGCACACTTATTTGACCGTCACTTCTGCAATTAGAGATCTGTGATAGGCTATCCTGCTCGAAGGTTCACTCATCTAATTTTAAGCAGTCTGCCTCTTTAGAAAAGAGGCTGAAATCTTGAAAAGGGTATGAATGAAATTCAGACCAGCACATTAACTGATATACAGGGATCCCTCACTTTCCGCGGTTAATTGGGACCGAGATCCCCCCCCGCGACCACCAAATTCCGCAAAGTAGGATCAAACCACCCCCCCCCCCCCCCGTGCGCACGCGAGACAGACGAATACATACATGTATATGTGTATATAATATTAATAAATACATATTCAATGCCATAAATGTTTATAATAAGAATTAAACATTCAAAAATAATGCATAATATGTAAATAAAATATAAATACACACAAATGCAGACGCACACAGATGCGCGTGCACACACTCAGATGCGCACCTCACGAAAATGTAAGTAGTTTTGAGAGGAGGTTTTGGGTTGTTTCTTGTTTTGTGTTTGTTTAGGGGTTTGTTTGGGTTTTTTTTTTTTGCATAATTGGCCTTGTTTTGCTACACTTTCCTTAACTTTTTCCCTATTCTTCCTTAATTTCCTTATTTTATAATTCAATGAATTTTTTTTTTTTAAGCCGCGATGCACTGAAGCATGAATCGAAGCGTGAAGTAGCAAGGAATCCCTGTATATTTAATTTTGTGACATAATTTTAAACTTTAACCAATTGCTGTTTTAAATTGCTTAAGTTAGTAGTCGGTAAGTGTTCCGAGCCTGGTCGCCTGGTATAGAGCCTGTGTGCCGTTCTTTGACCTGTACATTCCATTCAATGTAATTTTTTCTCTTCACTCGACTGAATTCTGCACCATAAAGCCTATAATTGGAAGTAATTATACACGGGTCAATGTGCAGGTTAAATTTTTTTTCTTTATCTTTATTGCTGAGACACGGTATTTTAAAATCTCAGTCTCGACTGTGAAAGGAATGTAGCGAATCCACCCAACACTCCTCTTATAAAAGGGTCTAAATGTCAGTCTAGATGAGATGTTATGACCATGAGCAACCTTTTGAGGTGCCTGTTTTAGATTGGGTATAATAGCATGGTGTCATGCAAGCGTTGTGTATTGTGACTGTGGAGGAGGAGGAGTAGTAGTAGTAGTACACCACAGGCTGAGACAGTATGTTCTAACTCTGGCACAAGATGAACAGGAAGTGTGCTAGGCAAAATAAAGACCTCCGCACCACACAAAGCCCTTTAATCCTCTGTTAATGACATCACATGATCAAAAGGAAATTTGTTCAGACTAGAGGCCACAGGAGTCCAGGAAGAGCCAGAGGCGTGAAGTGGGTATACGAGTACAAATGACCTGTTAGCTGTTGAGAGTGCCTGATAAAGCAGGTCTACTTCCTCTCACCAACTTGGGTACTACCAGGTCCTGTTGGACTTTAATGGAACAAATCACTGGGTACTTGGAGCAGCGCCAGGTTCCCTGCAAAAATGGCAGAACTTTATTTTTTATGAAAACACTGAGGAATGGTATGTTCCTAATCATTAAAATTCCTCAGCCGATCCGCATACTATGAGAGGCAAAGGCTGTCAGGTACAATCTTCTAGTCCTTTTTTCAAAACCATTCAAAACATGTTGCCAAAATATTCAGAAAAACACCTCTCTCTCTCTCTCTCTCTCTCTCTCTCTCCCCCCCCTCCCTTCCAGCAATTCATTATAGAGTATTAGTGTTGCCTTTACACAAAATGCACTGGTACTTGAAATTAAGAATTCTTTTTGAAGTGATGGTAAGTTCTCTACATCGCCACACCAAACAGAACTTCCACTTTCCAGAGTGAGGTGCCACATTGCTCATAGAAAAAAAAATATTTTGCATATTTTCCACACCAAAGCACAACTGCACGCATACCAATTCCTTATTTCTCTTTATCCTGGAAACAAATTCACCCAGTGCATGATTTTCTCTCTCATCCACAACTGTTCCATCCAATAAGCACACTGGACAGCACAAATATGCCCAACAAATGTCCGGTTTTGAAGCATCAGCTGCTGGATAATCATCCCCATGTTAGCACTTTATGATTCACAGAGAAACTGTGTCCCAAATATAGTTATGCTAGATCTTTTCCAGGGTCAACACACACCTCAGTCAGGGATTTCTTCCATGATGACAGTGAAAGACTGGTAAGTTTCAAGTGAGGCTCAGATTTTGAACATTGACATGATCATTATACTTTATTTGGAAAAATGAGAGAAATATTGCAATAAATTGTGTGTTCTAAGCCAGCTCATCTTTGCAGTATGTATGCATTCCATCTTTTTCATTCATTCATCCATCTTTGATCTTTAGTAAACACTTCAGACTTTATTGCAGAATTGATGGTCACAACAAAGTTGTATACACATATTGCCATGTATGTGATAAGATATCCGCAACACATTCATTCATTTGCAGAACCACTTAATCTTACTTGGGTCAGGAGGAAGCTGGAGCATACTGTATCTCTGATTCTGAGAAAAGGCAGGATACTGTACACCCTGAACAGCTCACCAAACCACTGCAGGGCCAATACACAGTAAAAGGTTCACTGTCACACCCAGGGGCAATTTGAAACAATCAGCCTGATGAGGGAGAAAACTGACACAGGTACAGAGAGAACATGCAAACCACAATCAAACACCCCTGCAGAGTCCAGGACTCCAAACCAGGAACTTAGAACAAGAAGATCCTCGGTTCGGGTCCCGGGCTCGGCTTTCCCCGTGTGGGTTTCCTCCCATTTTAGAGCCACACAAATGTGTACAGTTCAGGTCTCTGCCCCTGAGCTGAGCCATAGTTGTGAGGCCAATGAAAGAAGATTATACAAATGTTACTCACACAGTGCGAACCTGCCTTCACAAGGTTACCTGTATTAAACAAGTCAGGATACGCTTTCCCAAATTATTGATTTAAAAGCTAGAGTCCACTTATATCAGATGCCTCTATATTATTATTATTATTATTACAGTGATACCTCTGCTCACGAACATAATTGGTTCCCAGAAAGTGTGTGAGGCGAAAAGTTCGTCTTCCGAACATTTATTTCCCATAAGAAACCATTAAAATGAGAATAATCCGTTCCCAGGTCCCCATAAAACATAATTTTCTACTAAATAAGCCTTAAAACTACACAAAAATATACCTTATTTTATGTATAATAAATGTCTATTGTATTGTAATTAAAGAAATAAACTGTACTGTATAATAAAGTCGTTTTATTTACCTTTGTGATGGTAGTTGATGGCTTGATGGAATGGAGTGGGAGGAGGAGAGAGGGAGGGACTTACTGTTTGGAAGGAGTGTTTGGAAACGCCTAGTGTTTGGAAACACCCTTAGCCACACACGCACCCTTAATAGCTTCCTTGTTCTTAAGGATGGGAGCAATGGTAGACTTAGCGTACTGGTACTGGGACGCTGAGTCACACAAACACACACCTCGTTCGTGTTTTTCAATGATCTCCGCCTGTGGTGGGGTCTTTTTCGGTCCCATAATAGCAAAACTACACTCAATATGGTCCAAAATGTCTATCAAACACAAACCACTTCCGCACTCAAAGAAAGGGGGTGACGAACTGTGACGCCGTGAGCGTGCGTCAGCTTCTCGTGGCCGCCACTGTGGCGCTGTTCGACCGCGTGGTTTGATTCGTCCGCCGAAAACTAGTTCGTCAGCAGAGACTATATGCTCGCAAATTTAATGTTCTTGAGGCGAAAAGTTCGTGAGCTTAAGCGTTCGTCAGCGGAGGTTTTACTGTATTATGAAATGGTAAATAATTAACAGCATAAATATAATGGCTTATTACAAGCAAATAAACATACAGTACACTACCAAGACTCAAAATATTCAACTTTTTTGATTGAATCTGTTGTTTTATTCAAGGTTTATAACTTTTGACACATACAAAGCCCTCAATCACACAAACTGAATGACAAAATGACACACCTGGACATGGAACAACTTAAGACTTATAAAAATGCTTCATTTGAAGCAACGTCATAGGTTTTTATACAAAATCTGATGTCATAACCTATAAAAAGGGTTTGCTAAAGTGCATTTAAATGTAAAGGGAAGCACACATGGTGTATAGTACTACAAATACCATCATTCCATTTTGATTGTAAAGAACTTCAGGAACCCTAGGATAAGGCCTGCTATCGGTGCAGAAGATTGGAACAGGACACCTGATAGTGCAGGACTGTTTGTGTTTTAGCTGGTGAAGCACCCTGCTCTCTGACGTTGTACTCAAACATTTGCGTGTTTCCCAAAGAGTGACTCGTAAAGCTTATCCTGGTTTTTCTTACAACCCCACCTCTGATGTGCAACAGTGGTCCATTAAAAAAAAAAAGATTTGTTTATCATTTGAAGAGGAGTGAAAGGTCACCACTGTGTGTATGTCAGCACACTCCACAGAGGCTTTGGTAATCTATCTTTCCGGTTCATTAGTTCACAGAATATTTAACACTGGAGGTTGAGGAACATCAAACAGCTCAGAAATCCATCTTCAGTGTACTGTATGTACTTGTTTTTCTCCAGTGGTTATCTTTTTTTAAGAAATCAGTGAACAATTTGTCCACTGCAGTAGTATGAAAAAGGTCCTGTGATGTCGTCCAGACAATTCCAGTGCAGCCCAGCTGTAACCAGGGTGCGAAATCAACAGCGTGCGGTGGTTAACTAACAGTCTTTGAACTGTATAGCTCCAGCTTCTTCATTCAGGCTGATAAAACTCAACCAGTAAAATCAATGTATCCACCAGTGCACAGTGACAGGAGGCATCTGATCACAGGCTGAGTGAATCCAACTAACCCCACTCACTCCTCATCTCTTCCTCTTCTGCTGCCTCATCATCTTCCTCCGCTTGCTGATCATCCCGTGCAGACGTTCTAGACCCTCCTGTAGGCCCTCGCCAATGATGGCACAAGCTGGCTGAAGATGCCAGGGTGTATGGGAACCGAGTTCATTGAGTGCCAACAGCCTCTCCAGCTCACCCAGTGGTAGAGCACTACGCAGGTCCTGTTTGTTGGCCAGCACAAGCACAGGAACACCCTGGTTCTCCTGCAGCCTTGTGATTTTGTGTAGCTCCGTTTTGGCCTCCTCCATGCGCTCACTGTCCACAGAGTCCACCACAAATACTAGGCCATCGGCACAGCGTGTATACGAGCGCCACAGCGGTCGCAGTTTCTCCTGACCACCCACATCCCAAAAATGGAATGCTGCTGTCCGACCTTTTGTGCCCAGTACCAGTTTGATCTTCTCAGTGTTGAAGCCTTTGGTTGGGACCGTGTTTACAAACTCGTTGAATCGCAGTCTGTACAACACTGTTGTCTTGCCAGCACAGTCCAATCCGAGAATGACGATATGCAGGGCTTGGAACGATGGCAGTCCTGGGAAGATTGCGTGGGGTTCGGATAAACCATTACCCATATTGACAAAAATGAAAAGGGAGATTGAGGCGGACTAGAAGCCACTATTGCTTCAACAAGCCTTCACAAGGTTTCTCACTCCCTGGAGACTGCAGGAACCTGAAACCAGATTAAAAGAGAGCTGATGCAATGAGGCCAGCAGTGCGAATCTGTAACATACACACACTTCATTGGTTTTCTGATTTAAAAATTGGATTTAAAGTAGGCCTGGCTTCCCATTTGTCAAACCAAAAAAAAAAAAATCCCACACAGTTTTTTCTCTGCTGGGTGTCACTTTGTGGCAGGGAGGATGAATGTGGAATAAAATCAGCAGGAGCCTGAGAGACCATTTGCACATGTAGCAGCACTGGAGAGCTCAGAGGTTTCTCAGGCCAATGTTCCCTTTCAACTGCAATAAAATTTCACAATGAACGACAAGGACACGCCCACCGGCTTCTATTCATGTCAATCTTTTAGGATAAATGCGGTGCAAGTGGTTCGGGAGGGGGCAGTAGTTTGGTCACTGTTTAAAAAAATGTAATGTTGATAAATCGAGTATAATCTGCTTTATAATTAAGAAGCTGTCGCCAGTCATCTGTCAATATGCCGTTGCTAAGGGAGACAATGCCATAAAATAAAAGGCAATCAATTTGTAATTGCTGCCAACAAGTGCCTTGGAATCGGCTGCTTCAGGCCACTGCGGTGTCTATGTGTTTATATCATTAATAAAAATAATAATAATAAATACAAACAAACAACAACAAAACCGTTAAGAATCCATGCACCGGTATTACAGGCAGGTGTTGGCTAGGACCGAATTTAGCACTGACACTCACCTTAATTGCTGTGTCCTTTGGTTTTAAAGGATTATTTCTCCGGTTTTTAAGACAGCAATGTCTTTTCTTATTCAGTCCATTCGACAGGAGCAAACTACAACCTCCTGCGTTCCTCCAACACCGCGGCTCAGCGACTCCCTGACTGAAGCACCTATCCGCCTGACACTTTATTCCATGAGCGCTGCGTCGACTGACAACATGCACGCGCTCCTGATTGGCGCATTTCCATATAAGCGTGCGGTTCTGGTGACCGATGATTGGCCAGGAGTCACGCTCATCTTTCATCTGAGACACACCTACATACCGCTTTGCGTGAGCTTCTGGAGTTTCACTGGAAATGCAAAGGCTTGATGTGCTAGTGGAATTAGAGGAAATATTAAAAAAAAAAAAAAAAAAAGACAAATACATTATAGACATAAATTAATTTTATATAAAAATATTTCAAATGTATTTATTTTTAATGGATAGACGTCTACTAAAGCAACAATTATTGATTTACAGCTAAAATTGTATTACTTTTAATACTGTTCCTCCTTTTTCAAACATTTGATGGTGTATATTTCATTCATGCAGCTTGGTGGATGAATAGTGAATAATACTTCATTTTGGTGTAAGAATCCCATAATATTTAATGTATTATTATTATTATCTTTACTACTACTACTATTATTATGATGATGATGATTATTATTATTATTATTATTATTATTATTATTATTACCTTTACTACTACTACTATTATTATGATGATGATGATGATTATTATTATTATTATTATTATTATTATTATTATTATTATCTATACTACTAGTACTATTATTATGATGATGATGATGATGATGATTATTATTATTATTATTATTATTATTATCTTTACTACTACTACTACTATTTGTATGCACTATAGAGGTATTGTGAGGAAGTTACATCAATAAAATATATAGCAGTGAAGGGAACCATAATCTAAATGTACTGTATTTGTGTCGTGTGCTTATTGTTGAAAATATTATCAGGGGGAAAATAACATTTCTCCTTTTAGTGATGGTGTAGAGTTCCATGTGGTTATAAGTAATAATAAGCTGAAGAGAATGGCTCTTTGCTCTGAGGGAACTTTGATGAAAAGAGGCGGTGACCTCTGATCCAGCAACAGCTCCATCTACCATTCAATGTGTCAGATAAGCTCGGCTATCTCACAGATCACCCGGCCATATAAACACGTGTTTCAACCCAGAAAGGACAAATAACAACCGTCCAGACAGGATATACTGTTGATTGTACAAATACACATCGGTTGCTCTCGATCGTCTTTAGTCTCGATCGAATAAATGGTGTGAATTCGGTTACAGTGAGAGAATGTCTCTCTGAGGATGAATGTAAAGAGGAACACGAGGGTGAGTGCTCGGTTTCCCAATTATCTGCTCCTCATGACTGCCATCTAGTGGTCACTGGTTTTCATGCAACTCTGTTTATCTTGGATGTACCTGTACAGGATTTCTGATTGCTGATATCGAGCTTGATCGTCTTCTTTTCCTTTCAGCGGTTCCCTCCAGGGGTCGCTACAGCGAATCATCTGTCTCCATCTCGCCATATCCCCTGCATCTTCTCTTACACCAACTTCCTTCATGTCCTCCTTCACCACATCCATAAATCTCCTCTTTGGTCTTCCTCGAGGCAATGCAGCTATGAGGCGGGGAGGGGGGGGGGGGGGTTACTAACCAGTGTCTCTCCCCCTTATGCTGGTCTCAAGCCCGGATAAATGCAGAGGGTTGCGACAGGAAGGGCATCCGGCGTAAAACCTCTGCCACATTAAAAATGCAAATGGTCAAAAAAAAAAATTCATACCGGATCGGTCGAGGCCCGGGTTAACAACGACCGCCATCAGTGCTGTCAACCAACAGGGTGCTGATGGAAATTGGACTAAGACGTTGAAGAAGGAGAGGCGGGAGGCGTGTCCGTAGGCAGAGAGAGAAGAGGAAATGCGTGAGCCTAGGACTGAGAGTAGGGACTTTGAATGTTGAAACTATGCAAGGAAAAGATAGGGAGCTGGCTGACATGATGCAGAGGAGGAAGGTGGACATACTGTGTGTTCAGGAGACCAGGTGGAAAGGTAGCAAGGCTAGAAGCTTAGGAGCAGGGTTTAAGCTGTTTTATCAAGGTGTGGATGGGAAGAGAAATGGAGTAGGAGTCATCTTGAAGGAGGGGTTTGTCAGGAATGTTCTAGAAGTGAAAAGAGTGTCAGACAGAGTGATGAGTCTCAAGTTAGAAATTGAAGGCGTGGTGGTCAATGTTGTTAGTGCTTATGCCCCACAGGCAGGATGTAAGCTAGAAGAGAAGGAGAGATTCTGGAGTGACTTAGATGAAGTGATGCAGAGTACCCCCAGAGGTGAAAGAGTGGTCATTGGGGCAGACTTCAATGGACATGTTGGTGCAGGCAACAGATGGGACAAGGAAGTGATGGGCAGGTTTGGTATCCAGGACAGGAACACAGAAGGACAGATGTTGATCGATTTTGCAAAAAAGGATGGAAATGCTGTGGTGAATACTTTCTTCAAGAAGAAACAGGAGCACAGGGTGACTTATGAAAGCGGAGGTAAGAGCACACAGGTAGACTACATCTTGTGTAGGCGATGTAATTTGAAGGAAGTCAGTGACTGCAAAGTAGTAGTGGGTGAGAGTGTTGCCAAACAGCATAGGATGGTGGTGTGCAGGATGACACTGATGGTGAGAAAGGTGAAAAAGGCAAAGGCAGAGCAGAAGACAAAGTGGTGGAAGCTGAAAAAGGAAGAGTGTCGTGTTTTCTTCAAGGAGGAGTTGAAACAGGCTTTGGGTGGCCAGGAAGTGCTTCCAGATGACTGGACAACCACAGCCAATGTGATCAGGGAGACTGGTAGGAGAGTACTTGGTGTGTCCTCTGGAAGGAAAGTAGATAAGGAAACTTGGTGGTGGAATGAGGAAGTGCAGGAGTGTGTACAAAAGAAGAGGTTAGCCAAGAAGAAGTGGGACATTGAGAGGACCGAAGAGAGTAAACAGGAGTACAGGGAGGGAAATGTATTGACTGATGACAGAAGTGTGCTGGGAAGATGGAAAGAGTACTTTGAAGAGCTGATGAATGAGGAAAATGAGAGAGAAAAAAGTGTAGAAGGGGTGACCGTTGAGGACCAGGAAGTAGCAAAGATTAGTAAGGGAGAAGTGAGGAGGGCATTGAAGAGGATGAAGAGTGGAAAGGCAATTGGCCCTGATGACATACCAGTTGAGGTATGGAAGTGTCTAGGGGAGGTAGCAGGAGATTTTCTGAAAAGAATATTCAACAAGGTCTTAGAAAGTGAGCAGATGCCAGAGGAATGGAGGAGAAGTGTGCTTGTGCCCATTTTTAAGAACAAGGGAGATGTGCAGAGTTGTGGCAACTTGTTTTAAACATATTTTATTATGTGCAGAGTTGTGGCAACTACAGAGGGATAAAGTTGATGAGCCATACAATGAAGTTATGGGAAAGAATAGTGGAAGCTAGACTAAGGGCAGAGGTCAGCATTTGTGAACAACAGTTTGGTTTCATGCCAAGAAAGAGCACCACAGATGCAGTGTTTGCTTTGAGGATGTTAATAGAGAAGTACAGAGAAGGTCAGAAGAAGCTGCATTGTGCCTTTGTGGATCTGGAGAAAGCATATGACAGGGTGCCGAGAGAAGAACTGTGGTATTGTTTGAGGAAGTCTGGAGTGGCAGAGAAGTATGTTAGAGTGGTGCAGCACATTTATGAGAGATGTAAGACAGTGGTGAGGTGTGCTGTCGGTGTGACAGAAGAGTTCAAGGTGGAGGTGGGACTGCATCAAGGGTCAGCTCTCAGCCCCTTCTTGTTTGCTATGGTGATGGACAGGCTGACAGACGAGGTTAGACAAGAATCTCCATGGACTATGTTTGCAGATGATATCGTGATCTGTAGTGAGAGCAGAGAACAAGTGGAGAAAAATCTAGAGAGGTGGATGTATGCCCTGGAAAGGAGGGGAATGAAGGTTAGTCTCAGTAAGACAGAATACATGTGTGTAAACGACAAGGACCCAAGAGGAACGGTGAGGTTACAGGGGGCAGAGATAAAGAAGGTGGAGGATTTTAAGTACTTAGGCTCAACAATCCAGAGCAATGGAGAGTGTGGAAAAGAGGTGAAGAAGCGTGTGCAGGCAGGTTGGAATGGTTAGAGAAAAGTGTCCGGTGTGATGTGTGATAGAAAGGTATCGGCAAGAATGAAGGCAAAAGTGTACAAGACGGTGATGAGGCCAGCGATGTTGTATGGTTTAGAAACAGTGGCCCTGGGGAAAAGATAGGAGGCATAGTTGGAGGTAGCAGAGATGAAAATGTTGAGGTTCTCTTTTGGAATAACGAGGATGGATAGGATCAGAAATGAGTACATCAGAGGGAGCACATGTTAGATGTTTTGGGGACAAAGTCAGAGAGGCTAGATTGAGATGGTTCGGACATGTACAGAGGAGGGATAGTGAGTATATTGGTAGTAGGATGCTGAGGTTGGAACTACCAGGCAGAAGGCCCAGAGGAAGACCAAAGAGAAGATTTATGGATGTGGTGAAGGCGGACATGAAGGTCGTTGGAGTAAGAGTAGAAGATGCAGAGGATAGGGAGAGATGGAGGCAGATCATTTGCTGTGGCAACCCCTGAAGGGAACAGCCGAAAGGAAAAGAAGAAGGTCTTCCTCTAGGCCTTCTGCCTGGTAGTTCCAACCTCAGCATCCTACTACCAATATACTCAGTATCCCGCCTCTGTACATGTCCAAAACATCTCAATCAAGCCTCTCTGACTTTGTCTCCAAAACCTCTAACATGTGCGGCACTCATTCTTGATCCAATCCATCAGAACTTTAACATTTTCATCTTGATCACAAGAGACGATGTTATTATCCTGCTGTTAAAGTTAATCAGTGAGATGATTGTTCATCACTGTGGAAAGTGTGACTTAAATAAAACGGACAATGTTTTGATCACTTATACATTTTTAATTGATTTCTGCTGAAAAAACAAACACATACATTTGGCAATACAGACAAGAATGATACATTACATAAAGGTTGCTGAGAAAATAAACCAAAAAAAGCACAAGCTAACCCAAACTTGGCCTTGTCTATGAGACCTAGAATACATTTTTCCCTTTTAGTAGGCATGTTTGTTTTATATGCAAGCATGCTGCACATAAAAAGCACACACATTTACTTTAATAATCTACGTACCATTATTTTACCTTGTGTAATAATAATTTACCTCATACACATTTGCAGGTAAATAATACACTAGGTATATAAAATGTATATCACTTCAATGACTACTAAAGGTAACCTATCATGAGGTTCATGATCATAATGGATCAGTCATATTGTATTCCTGAGCTAAAATGACACACTTTGTCTTTACTTCGTGCTCTCAGTCTGCCACTTGGAGGGGTCCCATGCCAGGAACCACCCAGTAAAGGTAGGAGGTTCATGGGCCTGTTTCACTATCACTATAGGTGTCCTCTTATCCCGTCCCGATGGATCGGTCTCAATATACGCCTTAGCTGGAAAGGAATAGAAAATCCATAATGAGTGATAGGTTTTTCACCTTCTCACCTCTGGGGGTCTGTTCTTGATTGATTGTTCGATGATATTTGCACAAACTTAGATGACAGACACTACACTGCGACTTGTGTATTGTATATTACATTGGTCTGTTTTGCACAATTCTCTTCACTTCAGGCTATTTGGAATTGAAGAGTCACCCCCAATGTACCATCTATAACTGGTAGACATCACCCAAATTTTAACAGTTAAACAATAGTGTTATAATCATGACAGTAAATCTGACTTGAAATTAAGTCATTCCGTTAAATACGCAGATCCATAATTTGTTGATTGATTAGGATATTAGGATATAAGATATTATTTGTTGATTGATTAGGATATTTTCTTATTATTATTATTTTCCTTTCGACTTTTCCGTTCAGGGGTCACAGCAAACCATCCGCCTCCATCTCACCTGATCCTCTGTATCTTCTCCTCTTCCTCCAACTACCTTCATGGCCTACTTCACCATATCCATAAATCTTCTCTTTGGTCTTCCTCTAGGCCTTCTGCCTGGTAGTTCCAACCTCAGCATCCTACTACCAATATACTCACTATCCCTCCTCTGTACATGTCCAAACCATCTCAATCTATTTTATCACACAATATATGTATGGTAGCATTTGATGTAAGGCTCCATGCTCAGAGACAATTTGAGAATCTAATATTTCATCTCTTCATTTGCTCCATTATCTTTGCCAAAATGAACATGACACATAATACACTTTTATAACCATCCAAAACGACGTTGGCAATAATTTCCTTTGTAATGCTTTTTAATGTCATTACATGTGCATTTGAGTGCTATTTGTGCTCCATTTCGACACAGATAATTATGTTAAATGTTACTGATATGTTATTATCAAGCCTAATGTGGTGCATTTTATTGCGGCGAAATGTGTGCAAGGGCTGCTCACCCGATTTGACTGACTCTGTTCTTTCCACTTCATTGGCATCAGCTCCAATCCAGATAAACACCTGTTAAACACTATGTGAGTGCCTGACAATCAAGTGATTTATTCAGAACACAGATATATTATGTGTGCATGTGGAGAGTGATAAATATGTCTAAAATATGTTGTTTTTTGTTTCTTTTTGTTTTGTTTTGTTTTTTTACATTTGGACAAGTGAAAATACTCTACCTGATCCCATACATCAAGTAGCATGACATCATCCTCTGCCAGGTCATCTTGGGTAAACTCACCGGGTACTTCTTCAATCTGAATATGAAACATAAAAGTGGGGGATTCTATTTCCATGCCATGAAACATGACTGTATACGTTGTTATTAAGACAATATTTTCGTAAACATGAGGCAATTCTGCAAATGATATGTAGAACCATGAATAAATGTGTTGCTAACATGAAACACGTCTTACTGTTTGGCATGTGTGAATAATCAATGGTTGAATTGTTAAAAAAAATTACATTCATTACACTTGCTAGTTTAATGTATCTGTTGACACCCGTGAGTAGTTGAAGGTTAACATGATTATATAAAACCAGTTTGTATAACCTGAATAATATAATTTCCATCATCTTAATTGATGAAAGGGTTCCTGTTTGATTGAAACTTAACTCAACGTATCAGTAGATTTGTTTTATCCTACTAGGTACTCAGATAGGCTGAAGGGCAGTGGTGACTTAGTGGATAAGGCAATGGGTTGCTGATCTGAAGGTCAGTGGTTTAATTCCAAATATCACCACTGTTGGGCCCTTGAGCAAGGCTCTTAACCCTCAATTGCTCAGCTGTACAAAAAAAAATTATAATTCTTTTCTTCCTCTGGATGCCCAGACAGCTGAGTCACTGGGTATCTTCAAACGGCAGTTGAAAACTTACCTTTTCTTCAGTACTAAAATTAGCACTATGCTTTATACCAGTGCTTCTCAAAGAGTGGGGTGCATGGTATGATGCCAGAGGGGGCGCGGTGTGATACCGGGGGGGAGCGCGTATAACCCTGGGGAACATGCTTTTCTGGAATTATGTACGAGAATTAAGTGTAATTGAACCTCCCCTCCAGTAGTTGGCAGTGGCGCTCTCATTGTCACGCTATGGTGTAGCAGTTTTTCGCACGAGCAAACGATATGAAGTGCAGTAAACAACCCCTCAAGAAACAACACTGAATGAAAAATTTCTAACAGGAACGAAGAGAAAGGTGGAGAGAGACGGAGATATTAAGCCATGAATAAGTTGAATGAGTTTAAATAAGGATGTATTTTTTTTATTATTATTACAGGCACATTGGTTCACTTTAAATCGTTTCGATTGCAGACTTAAAAAACTACGGTAATGAAGGTTTTATTTGTTGTAAGGTGAACTATATTTCTTTCTTTTTGTTTTTAATGTTAATAAAGCTACAGTGTTATGCAGAGGTGTACTCATAACAATTTTATAGACAAATAATACTATTTATAGTCGCTCGCGGGGCAGTGGGGGGGGGCATGATATTTTTTTTTTTGTTGTTGTTGTTGTTCCTAGGGGGGAAGCCACAGAAAAAATTGAGAAGCACTGCTTTATACACACACACACACACACACACACACACACACACACACTCACACACACACACACCAAAACAAAAACAAAAACAAAAACACCTACCCACTGAGTTTGACTGATGGTATACTTAGTCTGTGTCCTTATGAACCAGTATCAGAACATATTCACTGATAGTGACTTTAAGGCACTTCTGGAAGTCGCTCTAGAAAAGAATGCCTGCTAAATGCTGTAAACGTATACTACGCCACCAAGCGAGACATTCCAAAATGTCTTTGCTCCAACTATACAGATTTCCTGATGAGAATCTATTCATTATAGGCTGAATACTTACAATGAATCTTCCTGTTTTGTTAGAGCAGGCGAACAGACGAGGAGGCCGTACAGTCTCTTTGCTTTCCAGTCTGTCTGACGTCTGATACTGGGTTTGCCCACCCAGTGCTTTCCAGAACGCCTCTTTTGAAAAGATGGCAAAATTTTAAGAAAAATTAGGCATGTCACATTTCCAACCTGGAAAAGTATAGACCATTCATAGGTTTCTAGACAATGAAAACAAACCTGGATTAAAAGCATTCACTTCCCATTTAATTTACTCTGAGAATAACAAATTTGAATGCCATTTGCAGAAAAGGTCAGGGTTGAGCATATGTAGGATTCTGCTGAGATTTTTTCAGGGCTGTAAATGTCACATTGTTCACTGGGTAATGGTTCATTAAGTGCT
Source organism: Plotosus lineatus (assembly GCA_024760905.1). Taxonomy (NCBI): domain Eukaryota; kingdom Metazoa; phylum Chordata; class Actinopteri; order Siluriformes; family Plotosidae; genus Plotosus; species Plotosus lineatus. The sequence goes on along the minus strand of CM045728.1, from coordinate 73,573,384 downwards.
GCGGTCATGGGTCTTTCATTAAGACATGCTTCCACCAGCAAATAATATTTTATAAAGTGGAAATTTTTCAAATTGTTATGATGAAATTGAGGGCAGTGGTGGTCTAGTGGATAGGGCGCAGGATCGCGGATCCTAAGGTTGGGGGTTCGAGTCCCTACAAAGGTTGTCCCTGTCCCCCCAGTGCAGCTAACTGGGTTATCAAAGGCGGGCCATGTCTCTCACTGTCTATGGCAGGGATCACCAACGTGGTGCCCGTGGGCACCAGGTAGCCCGCAAGGACACTATAAGTTGCCCGCGGACCTGTTCACTGCTAGTTTTAGGACAGGCCCACAGCTCCATAGCGCCACTCTCCATTGAGCTGCATCTAATTTTTTTGAATATATTTTAAATCAAATCAATATCTTCACATAGATAAATATCATTAATTATTAATGATAACATATAATTAAAGGTAAATTGAGCAAATTTGTAATTTCAGAGGTGTGTTTTGACCTGGTAGCCCTTCGCATTAATTGGTACCCAAGAAGTAGCTCTCGGTTTCAAAAAGGTCGGTGACCCCTGGTCTATGGTGAGAGGTTCATGTAAAAGAACCATTGCTGACTTTCGTAAAGAGTAGCTGCAAAGCCGTCAGTGTGTTTCTGTCCCTTGCTAAAAAGGGGTTGTGACAGGAAGGGCATCCGACGTAAAAACCTCTGCCAAATCAAACGTGCGAATCAGATGATTTGCTGTGGCGACTCTCGAGAACAGGAAAAAGCCGAAAAGAAAAGGAGGAGGATGAAATTTTGTTTTGCCAGCATTACATATTCTCATTATAGACACATTATAAATACTCAATGCCTCATCAGCATCTTTTTAAATTTTTTAATAAAACAAACAATTCACGTGTTATAATAAATAAATATTAAATAATCAAAAATACATACATTCAAATATTAATTAAATATGTCACTGTAGATGAAGCAATAGTGCATGACATAAACAGTTATTATTACTACTGTATAATTCAGTAGATAAAACGAACATGTTTATATAAACCTTGCAAACACAATTATGGTCATAGCTGTATACTTTGGAAAATTCAATCATCTTCTGACTAATAAATATAATGCAATTAAGAGTGCTGTGGTTTAGTTGTGTCTAAAGTGCAAAGGGTATGCCCTCACCTGACTCATTTCCCTCTGTAATGCGCTGGGGCTGACACTTTAGCAGCTTACTCATGTATTCGGCTCCACATTCTTCTTCTTTGCTGGCCCCCTTCCCTACCCACAGAAACCCATTTCCTGTAGGCACCTTTAATACGTAGGCATCATTAGAGTTCAAGCTGGCTGCTATGGCATCGACCTGTTAGAAAACACATATAACAAACTCATAGCCAGTGAATAAATGAACTGATGAAGTACAACCACCTGTTTTATACTGAATCACCTGTATGCATGTGTGCTGGATCTCACCTCAGATATGCGTGTGATGGTACCCAGGTTTCTGCGCACTTGAAATAGTCGGGTTGATGGTGGAGGGTCCTGCCCTCCTTTTCTGGATGTTCCATTTTTATAAACAACCAACGGCTTGGCTTTGAACAGACTCAGCAAATGTGCTGGCTCCTTCCCTTGGGTCACCCGAACCTGAACGTTGAGCTTGATTTAGTTTTGAACATAGCTTTAAACATGAACCTAAGATATCAGTGTTTCTTGTGAATAAGATACAAGGGTGGGCTGAAAGGTTCATAGACTGGTCGTGACTCCGTGCTCAAACTTGAACAAATCTAGTTTATTTGTCAACATAGTCTACACACTTTTTCCATCAATGTTGCAGCACCCGAATCCCATTGGGATAGAAACATTCAAGCTTCAATGCTCTGGTATTTGTTGTTATTCTTGTACAATAGGTTGGGTTTTCTCAAGCACTTTTATTTGAAAACTTTTGAGCCTGAAAAGAAAAGAAATATGCTTTTTATTTTCTGTTTCGAATAGATGTCTACAGCTAGTCACCTGTACTGCATTTCCACCCAGTGACTTGTCCAGTTCCACAGTGAGAAAGGCCGAAGCAGTCACCTCATCTATTGTACTGCTGGAACCCTGCCTGACAAAAAAAAAAAAAAAAAAAGAAAAGCAGAAATATAAAGATACACCCCAATCAAAACATTTACATTTTTTGCAGCCTGAAATGAAGACACACACACACACACACACACACACACATTTAAATTCAATCAGGTGCACTCCCTCTACCTTCGATCAACTATAATCATTCTGATTAGTTCAGCATGAAAACAGCTATTCCTAGAGCATTACACTGCTTAGAAGTGTAACTGACAGCAAACAATCAACCATGGATTTCAAGGAACTCTCAAGAGAATAAAGAAATAAAGTTGTAGGCAGAAGTCAGGAGATGGATAACAATAAATAAAAACTTGAAAAAAAAATATATATATATTTAAAAATCAATCACTAGGCATACAAAAACAAGACGTCTATGGTAACTTTGATATAGTTACATGATTTTCTTAAGCAAAGAACATCATCGTGGCCATGTGACAATAATAGCACAAGGGTGGCAGTGGTGGCGTAGTGGATAATATGATGTGTTACTGATACGTAGTTCAATCCCTACTGTTACCACTGTTGGTCCCTTGAACAAGGCCCTTATCCATCAATTGCTCAGTAGTATTAAAAATGACGATTGTAAGTCGCTCTGGATAAGACCGCCTGCCAAATGCTATGAATGTAAATGTGATATAATGTAAGCACACATGCTTAATATTGGAGGGCTTCCAAGAAAAAAAAAAAAAAAAAAAAAAAACAAGTCTCGCCTGAGCTTTGCCAAAATGCATCTTGAAGATTCTGGGGGCGAATGGAAAAGGTGTTTCATCTATTTGGCCTGTATGCCAAATGGTATACCTGGCAGAAAGCCAATAAAGCTTACCATTCGAATTAAACCACACCTCAAGTAAAAAATTAAGCTGGAAGTATCCTGTTGTGGGGTGTTTCGCTCAGCAGGGACAGGGCATGTGTCAAAAGAGTAGGAAAAAATGGATAACGCAAATTCTGAAAAAACACCTGCTGCCCTCCACCAAAAAGTTGTCAAATGGGAAAAAAGTTCACTTCAAGTGGGAATTTAAATGCAGACATGAATACTTGCATACATGGTATATGTCTATGCCCATAAAATGCACTATTAGTGTTGTAACCAAATTTTTTGGAAAATAAAATTATCATAAATCTTCACACAGGGGGAGCCATTGTACTGAAAAAAGCTATTTGAAAGTGCAAATTAGCATAATGTGCCTAACGTTATTATATTCAGAGGTTCAATAATGTGTATCTGATTTGTTAGGTTAATATCTATGTATTTTTATTATTGCTAACATCTTGCCGTCATGGAATTGATGAATCTACATTCAATTCTCTTCGAGAATAAAACAATCTACAGATGGCCTTTTCAAACAGGTCAAGAAACAGTGCAAACTGTTGAATGGATTTTAGCAAATTGCATCCATTTAGCCCCAGTGCAGCTAACTGGGTTATCAAAGGCGGGCCACGTCTCTCACTGTCTATGGTGAGAGGCACGTAAAAGAACCATTGCTGACTTTCATAAAAAGTAGCTGCAAACCGTCAGCATATTTCTATCCTTTGCTAAAGGGTAGACAGGAAGGTCATCCAACGTAAAAACCTATACCAAATAAAATGTGCGAATCAGACGATTCGCTGAGGCGACTCTCGAGAACGGGGAAAAAGCCGAAAAGGAAAAAAAGAAAAAAGAAAAAAGCATCCTTTTAGATGTAAATAAAAATCATCTGATAATGAAAATACATGCATTTTCAGTGTAACGGGACTGATGGGAAGGCTTTACTTTCACCCATTTTCATTTCATACTTTCCTCTGAGGTTGACCACACAGTGGCTGAAGGATAAATAGGTGAACAATCTTGCATGGACAAAGCTCAGACAAAAACCCTATTGAAAAATCTGGGGAATGACTTGAAATTGCAGTCAACCAATGGTCATCATTCCACATGACTAAGATTAAATAGCTCTGTAAAGAACAGGACAAATATTGCAAGGCCTGGATAAAGTTGGTAGAGAAATATCCCAGACTCAGGGCAGTAATCAAAAACATAGAAGGTGGCTTCACAAAGTACAGAAAGGTGATCCTTTAACCAAATTAGTAATTCTGTGTTTTACTTTTTTTTTTTTTTTTTCCTGAACTGTTGCTGGGATGGCTCTCACCTGGTTGGCCATTATAATTTGCCTTGAGTAAATACGGCTGGAATTGTGGGTGTGTGGGTGGGTCTGAACACAAACTGAAACTCTTACCAGGTGTAGATAATTTGTCCTTTTTTGTAACTGTATAAAATGATGTAACAGTCCCCTCCATAGAACTGCCCATATGTCTGCAGATCAATAGGAACTTTGCTGTCTTCTTTATTACCAGTCTCTACCCTCCATATCTGAAAGGTAAAACAACATCCTATAAATCATATGAAATAATAATATAATATTACAATTATATTTATATCATATCATTTATATCGAGCCTTCTCAGGGTGGTATGGCCATAAGTGTAGCCAACTGGATTATCAAAGGCCGGCCATGTTTCTCACTGTCTATGGTGAGAAGTTCATGTAAAAGAACCATTGCTGACTTTCGTAAAGAGTAGCTGCATAGCCGTCAGCGTGTTTCTCCTTGTTAAAGCGTTGTGTCAGGAAGTGCATCTGACATAAAAACCTATGCCAAATCAAACCTGCGAATCAGATGATTCACTGTGGCAACCCCAGGAAAATGGAAAAAGCCGAAAGGAAAAGAAGAAGAAGATAATTTATATAACGACGCTCCCCGACTTATGTTCATTCGTTTTACGTTTTTTCGATTTTCCGTTTTTTTTTGTTTTTTTTTTTAAACTTAAAACAGCCAATCAACGCTTACAATATGTGAGGCGCTCAATACCGAAAGTAGTTTACTTGCTGAAAGTAGTTTACTTGCTTGACACAAAGCGCGGGTTATATGGACTTCCGGTCTTTCGAGTGAGCAAGGGCTCAGCTTCATGTAATGTGACCATCCGTCGACCATCGGAACCATTTACAAGCAGAAAGATCACATCATAGAGCATGTTCAAGGTTATATTTGATACTGTATTTGATTTGATATTTGATGGGTGAATTTGATTAAAATTTATCAATTTGAAATTATTTTGCTTGAATTTAATTTATTTGAAATTAATGTTGTTATTATTTGATATATTTGGGGAAGTGGTGGTCTAGTGGTATAGGGCGCTGGATTGCTGATCCCAAGGTTGGGGGTTCGAGTCCCACTCTCCAAAAGTTTGTCCCTGCCCCCCCCCCCCCCCCCCCCCCCCCAGTGCAGCTAACTGGGTTATCAAAGGCGGGCCATGTCTCTCACTGTCTATGGTGAGAGGCATTTAAAAGAACCATTGCTGACTTTCGTAAAGAGTAGCTGCAAAGTCGTCAGCGTGTTTGTGTCCCTTGCTAAAAAAGGGTTGTGACAGGAAGGGCATCCGACGTAAAAACCTCTGCCAAATCAAACGTGCGAATCAGATTATTCGCTGTGGCGACTCCTGAGTAAAAGGGAAAAAGCCAAAAGGAAGACAGACAGACATTATTTGATATAGTTGATATTATTTTACAATGTTATGTTTATAATAATTGATTTCGGGGTGTTTTTATGAGATACGGTAATGGTATTTATGGATGTATGTATAGTACAGTATGAGCATCATACGTCACACATCATACGTCACTGTAACAACTTACGTTCACTTTCAACTTACGTTCAGCCGTCCGGAACCATTTAAAAACGTAAGTGAGGGAGCGTCTGTATACAAATTAGTATAACATAAAATCTAAAGTGTTGCTACGTAAATCCATCAGCCAAATGAATGGAGTATATGCATGAATGAGATCACAATTAGATGTTCTGTTTTGAAATGTTTTTTTTTAATGCTGTCACTTCAGCAGCTTTCTAACACCCTGTTTTGTGTATGTTCTACATATGTTTTCACAAAAAATGTGAGCAACACTAACCCCGATTTTTAAAGTGCAAGGTCACATAGTATAATAACTCAGTTATTGCATGCACAGGAACATGTCTTGCACTCATTATCTGCATTATCGCCTTCATTATTGCATATCCTTATATTATGATTTTTTTTTTACAGGAATAGTCCAGATGCATACACACTGAGACACATATCCTGACCTCAACCCTACTGAACACCTTTGGAATAAAATGGAATGCAGACTACACCCCATGACCTCATCATCAACAAATCACCACAGACACACTCCAAAATCCATTGAGAAGCTTTCCAGGAAAGGTGGAGCTTATTATTATGAAAGTTAAAGTGGACTAAACAGTACAACTAAATAGTACAGCTGTGTACAATGGGTGAGGCATCTACAAGCGTTTGTCAGTATGGCACTTTTTTGCAACCTTTTGATTCTGCTGCACTCTGTATAACCACCTCTAAAGCATTCTTAACAGCAAATTATCTAACAAAGGTGTTTAGCATATCTGTCTCACAGCACGAGGAACCAGTGACTGAGTCCTGGGCTCGGCAAAGGTGTTTCTGTATGGAGTTTGCATATTCCATGTGTGCATGGGTTTTCCTTGGAGTAGTTTATTTTCTTCGTACAGTTTGATGCTGTGCACTTTAGATTAATTGACTGTTTCAAATTGCCCAGCTGTGAGTGTAAATATTTGTGTGCATGTTGGCACTGCAGTTCCTTGGCGTGCTATAAAGGATATACCGTATCCTTACATAGAGTCAGCAGAGATAGGCTCCAACCTACCCTAGATCCGAATTGGATTAAACGATTTGGTGAATGAATGAGTCTAACATCTTCTTTTCCTTTCGGCTGTTCCCTTCAGGGGTCGCCACAGCAAATGATCTGCCTCCATCTCTCCCTGTCCTCTGCATCTTCTACTCTTACTCCAACGACCTTCATGTCCGCCTTCACCGCATCCATAAATCTTCTCTTTGGTCTTCCTCTGGGCCTTTTGCCTGGTAGTTCCAACCTCAGCATCCTACGACCAATATACTCACTATCCCTCCTCTGTACATGTCCAAACCATCTCAATCTAGCCTCTCTGACTTTGTCTCCAAAACATCTAACATGTGCTGTCCCTCTGATGTACTCATTTCTGATCCTATCCATCCTCAAGTTACTCCCAAAGAGAACCTCAACATTTTCATCTCTGCTACCTCCAACTCTGACTCCTGTCTTTTCCCCAGGGCCACTGTCTCTAAACCATACAACATTGCTGGCCTCACCACCGTCTTGTACACTTTTCCCTTCATTCTTGCCGATACTCTCCTATCACACATCACACCGGACACTTTTCTCCATCCATTCCAACCTGCCTGCACGTGCTTCTTCACCTCTTTTCCCCACTCTCCATTGCTCTGGATTGTTGAGCCTAAGTACTTAAAATCCTCCGCCTTCTTTATCTCTGCCCCTGTAACCTCAAAGTTCCTCTTGGGTCCTTGTCGTTCACACACATGTATTCTGTCTTACTAAGACTAACCTTCAATCCCCTCCTTTCCAGGGCATACCTCCACCTCTCTAGATTTTCCTCCACTTGGTCTCTGCTCTCACTACAGATCACGATGTCATCTGCAAACATCATAGTCCATGGAGATTCTTGTCTAACCTCGTCTGTTAGCCTGTCCATCACCATAGCAAACAAGAAGGGGCTGAGAGCTGACCCTTGATGCAGTCCCACCTCCACCTTGAACTCTTCTGTCACACCGACAGCACACCTCACCACTGTCTTACATCTCTCATACATGTCCTGCACCACTCTAACATACTTCTCTGTCACTCCAGACTTCCTCATGCAATACCACAGTTCTTCTCTCGGCACCCTGTCATAGGCTTTCTCCAGATCCACAAAGGCACAATGCAGCTCCCTCTGACCTTCTCTGTACTTCTCTATTAACATCCTCAAAGCAAACACTGCATCTGTGGTGCTCTTTCTGGGCATGAAACCAAACTGTTGTTCACAAATGCTGACCTCTGCCCTTAGTCTTGCTTCCACTATTCTTTCCCATAGCTTCATTGTATGGCTCATCAACTTTATCCCTCTGTAGTTGCCACAACTCTGTACATCTCCCTTGTTCTTAAAAATGGGCACAAGCACACTTCTCCTCCATTCCTCTGGCATCTGCTCACTTTCTAAGACCTTGTTGAATATTCTTGTCATAAAATCTACTGCTACCTCCTCTAGACACTTCCATACCTCAACTGGTATGTCATCAGGGCCAACTGCCTTTCCACTCTTCATCCTCTTCAATGCCCTCCTCACTTCTCCCTTACTAATCTTTACTACTTCCTGCTACTCAACGGTCACCTCTTCTACTCTTTTTTCTCTCTCATTTTCTTCATTCATCAGCTCTTCAAAGTACTCTTTCCATCTTCCCAGCACACTTCTGTCATCAGTCAATACATTTCCCTCTCTGTCCTTTATCACTCTAACTTGCTGCATGTCTTTCCCATCTCTATTTCTCTGCTGTGCTAACCTGTATAGATCATTTTCTCCCTCCTTACTGTTCAACCTATCATACAAGTCATCATACGCCCTCTGTTTGGCCTTTGACACTGCTACCTTCGCCTTACGCTGTGTCTCCCTGTACTCCTGTTTACTCTCTTCGGTCCTGTCAATGTCCCACTTCTTCTTGGCTAACCTCTTCTTTTGTACACACTCCTGCACTTCCTCATTCCACCACCAAGTTTCCTTATCTACTTTCCTTCCAGAGGACACACCAAGTACTCTCCTACCGGTCTCCCTGATCACATTGGCTGTGGTTGTCCAGTCCTCTGGAAGCACTTCCTGACCACCCAAAGCCTGTTTCAACTCCTCCTTGAAGACAACACGACACTCTTCCTTTTTCAGCTTCCACCACTTTGTCTTCTGCTTTGCCTTTGCCTTTTTCACTTTTCTCACCATCAGTGTCATCCTGCACACCACCATCCTATGCTGTTTGGCAACACTCTCACCAACTACTACTTTGCAGTCACTGACTTCCTTCAAATTACATCGCCTGCACAAGATGTAGTCTACCTGTGTGCTCTTACCTTCGCTTTCATAAGTCACCGTATGCTTCTGTTTCTTCTTGAAGAAAGTATTCACCACAGCCATTTCCATCCTTTTTGCAAAATCGATCAACATCTGTCCTTCTGTGTTCCTGTCCTGGATACCAAACCTGCCCATCACTTCCTCGTCCCCTCTGTTGCCTGCACCAACATGTCCATTGAAGTCTGCTCCAATGACCACTCTTTCACCTCTGGGGGTATTCTGTATCACTTCATCTAAATCACTCCAGAATCTCTCCTTCTCTTCTAGCTTACATCCTGCCTGTGGGGCATAAGCACTAACAACATTGACCATCACGCCTTCAATTTCTAACTTGAGACTCATCACTCTGTCTGACACTCTTTTCACGTCTAGAACATTCCTGACAAACCCCTCCTTCAAGATGACTCCTACTCCATTTCTCTTCCCATCCACACCATGATAAAACAGTTTAAACCCTGCTCCTAAGCTTCTAGCCTTTCTACCTTTCCACCTTGTCTCCTGAACACACAGTATGTCCACCTTCCTCCTCTGCATCATGTCAGCCAGCTCCCTATCTTTTCCTTGCATAGTTCCAACATTCAAAGTCCCTACTCTCAGTCCTAGGCTCACACATTTCCTCTTCTCTCTCTCTGCCTACGGACACGCCTCCCGCCTCTCCTTCTTCGACGTCTTCGACCAACAGTAGTCCAATTTCCATCAGCACCCTGTTGGTTGACAGCACTGATGGCGGTCGTTGTTAACCCGGGCCTCGACCGATCCGGTATGAATTTTGTTTTGATCATTTGCATTTTTTAAATGTGGCAGAAGTTTTACGCCGGATGCCCTTCCTGTCGCAACCCTCTGCATTTATCCGGGCTTGGGACCGGCATAAGGGGGAGAGACACTGGTTCGTGCCCCCCCGGCCTCATGGCTGCATTAATGAATGAGTCTAACATAAGTGCCAAAAATGAAACATAATATTAATATCATTTTTATCCATGAAAGAATCCTAGCGTCTGGCTAGTCCATTTAAACTAGCCTCTCTGTTTGCTCTTCACCTGTGTTTCTCCAGTACCATCATCTACCATGTTGTACTGCGCTGCCATTTGCTGAGATTCATGAAGCTTTGAAGCATCAAACTCCACCTGTTGAATTCTAGCAATTCGCTCTGTGACATAGACCCGGCCCAGTCCTTCACTCTGATCCTTCGCTTTCCAGTCTTTAAAGAACTGCTTGAACATGGGAGTCTCTCCTCCTTCTGGTAGTACCTGAATCTGTATTTGAGGAAGGACTACGTTATATACATAATTATAATACTTATTATTATTACTTACATAATCATTACATAGATATATAAATATATATATACACTGGTACCTTGACTTACGAATTTAATCCATTTCGAGGTCAAGCTCGTAAGCCAAAAAGTTTGTTAGCTAAAACAATTATTCCCATAAGAAATAACACAAAACCAATTAATCCATTCCAACCCTCTCCAAAACTCATATAACCTGACACAAACACGTATATTTCAATTAATATATTAAAAATGAACATGTAAAAACAATAAATATTTAATAATAATAATACATGTACATTAATATTAATAATAAATAAGAATAAAACCAGAATAAACAGTCAGTCAACTAACCCTTTCGATCATTGACTGTGGCAAAGAGGTCATATGAGCGTGAAGATGTCACGTGGGCAGGCATGAGCTGTTGTGTAACAGAGGAGGAGGAGAATTTTGTGCATGTGCACACTATGAATGTCAGTGAGGAAAGGCTCGTAGTGAACTCCTACAAGGCCAGTGCATCTCAAATAGCGGGGCGTACCCCCTTTGGGAATGCCAGGGGGTGCGTATAACCCTGGGTAACATGCTTTTTTAACCATACTGTACGAGAATTAAGTGTAATTGCGCATCCTCTACAGTAGGTGGCAGTGGCGCTCTCACTGCATTTCCTATGGTGTAGGGAAAAAGCACTGAGCAAATGATATGATGTGTAGTAAACAGTATTTATAGTTGCGGGTGGGGCGCTGGGGGGGGGTGGGTGAATTTTTATTTTTCTTCTTATAGGGGGTGTCACAGAAAATAAGTGAAAAACACTGCACAAGGCATTCTTGGAGCGCAGAGGAATACACACGGAAGAATACGAGGATAATCGGCCCGGAAAAGAATTTCCCCAGCAGAGCTCGTAAATCAAAATTTTGCTCATTGGATGGGGCAGATTTTTGGTGGGATCAAAGCTCGTATCAGGTAAAATAAATTTGCCATAAAAGACACTCGCAAGTCGAGGTACCACTATATGTATGTATATGTGTGCGTATGTATGTGTGTGTGTGTGTGTGTGTGTGTGTGTGTGTGTGTGTGTGTGTGTGTGTGTGTGTATATATATATATATATTTTTTTTTTTATTTTTTTTTTTAATATATAATTATTTATATTTATACACATTTACATAATTATTTGAGTTTGTTTTTTAAAAAGATATAAGAATTAATAACAGTTACTTAACCACTTACAGCAGAACACGTAATAGTGAATTGCTAAACTAATGCAGTATAACTGAACTAAACATTAAAATAGGGGAATATTCTTATATGTATATGAACTTATCATCAATTACATACTAAACTCAATGAAAACTTGTAAACCCAGAACTCATAAAATGGAATGAAATTATGAAAAAAAAAGTCAGGTTTCTCAGTCAGTGTCACCAAAATTAATAAAGTTGCTATTTTCAGGGATTTTACTTTTTAGACTGTCACATAATGCATGATTAACAAACGGCTGTGAACCTGTGTGCTTGCAGGGTAGCCCATCTGTTTGATGAATCCTTCGGCTGTCTTCATAGCCTCTTTTCTTTCACTGGGGTTTGCGCAGCGGCCTAGGTTAGACAGGAAGTGGGTCGCATGACAAATAGTAAGATAAAGCAGAGAACATGATGTGGAAATGCTGATGCTTCCAACCAAGGCAGCTTTTTATCAGCTGATCATAACTTCAATTTTTTTAAAAAATGAAATAAAAAAGTACACAGCATAATAATGCAATGAAAATGTAAAGATTCAGAAGATTCAGTGAATTTCACACCTTTCCACACAAAGATCATTGTGCTTTTGCCATGATCCAGAATGAAGCACTCCTCAGTCAACAGGTGACTCTGAGAGAAAGGATTCTCTTCTGATACGAGTGTCACTTGCATTTTACCACTGGCGTCAGATACCTAAAAAAACACAGATAGATTTCATGCGCAGTAGTTTAAAGATAAGTTGCATCAGTGGATTTTCATACTTATACTTTGTTGTGTTAAGTTGTAGCTGGTAAACTGTCTCACCATGTAAAGTTTCGCCACTTTTCGGTTAGATATATCAGCTGCAATGTCATCATTATCATCGCCATCTGCAAGGTTTGGCTTTGCACCAAGAATCTGTGATATGAAAAAACCTTGAAGAGAAACTTTTTTTGGGGGTCACAACATGCTGTGTCTATTCAGTGTAAACAGTTCCTTAACCACAGCGTTTCATGCTTCAAGCTACTATACAAATACTATATATATGTGTATATATACATATGTATATGTATGTATATATATATATATATATAACTACACCGCAAACAACACATGCTTTCTGTTGCTTTAGAGAAGATAATCTCCTGTTCAAAATATTAAACTACACTACATGTACAACCAGGGGACCTTTTAGGATTTTTATAGCTTTACTTTTACAATCATATATTGCATGTTACCTCGATCAGCTTCTCGGGTTCTTGTCCTTCTTCTACAATTACAATCTGAGCTCTGCCGTTGCGCTCATTATCACGAATGCCGGTTGCAACCTGGGCCGCCTTTATCCGCTCAAACTTGTTGCACACTGAGCCACACCACTGGTAGATAGTCTAGAGAAAGTGAACATGACATGAAATGAGAAACATAGTAAGGGCTCAGAATCCAACCATGCAATCTCATTCAACAATGCTGAAATTAATCCTGTTTGCTTTGTGTATTACAGCTTCAGTGTCTTCATACTTGTTTACTTTCCAAATACTATAAGCTACAAATTTCACTTATCTTTTTTTCACAGTACACATCAGCAGTGTCTTTATGGCATTTGGAAGAGGCTTAATATTCAGAGGACAAATGCCTTGGAATATTTTAAGTATATTTCAATATTTTAAATTTTTAGTTTTTATGTTCGACTTGTAGCATCCTTATAATAATGCATTCTAAAGCACCAGGATCCTTATTCACTCAGAACAATAAACTCAGATTGGATCTTTTTCTTTCTTCCTTTCCTTTCGTCTTTTTCCCTTTTTTAGGGGCCGCCATAGCAAATCATCTGATTCGCATGTTTGATTTGGCATATGTTTTTACGTCAGATGCCCTTCCTGACACAACCCTTTAGCAAGGGACAGAAACACCCTGACAGCTATGCAGCTCCTCTTTACGCAAGTCAGCAATGGTTCTTTTACATAAACCTCTCACCATAGACAGTGAGAGACATGGCCAGCCCTTGATAACCCAGTTAGCTGCACTGGGGGGCAGTGACAAACTTTTGGAGAGTGGGACTCAAACCCCCAACCTTAGCATCCACGATCCAGCACCCTTTACCACCAGGCCACCACCGCCCAGAATAAGCTCAGATTGGATCATAAGTCAAAAAAAAAAAAGATAAAAATCAATATCATTACGAGAAGCTACAGAATTGAAAGAAGGAGAAACTTGGTATAAGCTCTCTGTATTTAATATCCCTACATACATATATCCATCCTGCTTATTCGACAAAGTTGCAGAGGAAGCTGGAACCAATCCCAGCTGACTTTAGGTGAGAGACAGATTAATCATATCATGAGGCATTTACTGCTTATGCACTGCTAATGGGACCAATGTACAAACAACAAGTGACAAAGTAAAAGCAAGTAAAACACAACATAATCTGTTTTAATAAGATGTACAAGTTAGCACAAGTTAGAATTGTACTGATGGAATGAACTCCAAACTACCAAAGCATATTCTCTCACCAAGTGTTTTGATGATCATGTCCCCTTGAGGTTTTTAAGTGGTTTGAGTTCTAGTCTAAAGGTCACAAGATATACAGTGCCCTGTATTTTTTCTGTAACCGCTTCATCCTAATTAGGGTCGCGGGGAGGCTGGTGCCCATCCCAGCCAACTCCGGGGAAGGGCAGAGTACACCCTGGACAGCTCGCCAGGCCATCGCAGGGCGGAAACACGCCGACGGCTTTGCGGCCTACTCTTGTCGAAAGTCAGGAATGGTTCTTTTACATTCCTCACACCATAGTGAAGGAGGGCATGAAGGTCGTTGGTGTAAGAGAAGAAGATGCAAAGGATAGGGTGAGATGGAGGCAGATGATTCGCTGTGGCGACCCCTGAAGGGAAAAGCCGAAAGGAAAAGAAGAAGAAAGAAGAAGAAGACACCATAGACAGTGAGAGACATGGCCCGCCTTTGATAAAACAGTTAGCTGCACTGGGGGGACAGTGACAACCTTGTGGAGAGTGGGAATCGAATGCCCAACCTTTGGATCAGTGAACCAGCGCCCTATACCACTAGACCACCACTGCCCCTATATATATACATATATATATATATATATATATATATATATATATATATATATACACACATATATAAAATAAAAAAAATAAAAAATCTAAAAATTGGCATGTGCATATGTATTCACCCTCTTTGCTATGAAAGCCCTCAAAAGTTCTAGTGCAACTAATTACTATCAGAAGTTGCATAATTAGTGAAATGAAGTTCACCTGCATGCAATCCAAATATCACATGATCTGTCAATATAAACACACCTTTTCTGAAAGGCTCCAGAAACTGTAACACCTCTAAGTGAGAGGCATCACACCATGAAGACCAAGAAGTGATTCATACAAGCCAGGAACAACGTTATTGAGAAGTGTAAGTTATTGTTGTGTTATATAAAAAAAACATTCAAATCTTTGACAATCGACGGTACCACAAAAAAACCTGCCAAGTGAGGGCTACCCAACAAAACTCAGATCGGGGGGGGGGGGGAGACTGCATTAAACAGAGAAGCAGCCCAGAGACCAAAGGTAACCCTGAAGGAGCTGCAGAGTTCAACAGCAGAGACTGGTACTGTATATCTGTGCATGGGTCCACAATAAGCTGTACACTTCACAGAGCTGGACTTTATGGAAGAGCGGACCGTGTTAAAAATAAGAAGGCATATTTTTGAGTCTGTATGGAGGAAGGCGCTCTGTTCGGATGAGACTAAAATTGAACTTTTTGGCCACTAATGAAGATACTCTGGCTGGTACAAACACAACACATCCCATCAACCCAAGAACACCGTTTTTCAGCAGCGGGGATTTGGGAACTGGTCCGAGTCGAGGGAAAATGGAAATGGATAGTGCTAAATACCAGAACATTCTCCAGCAATACCTGTTTTGACATGAGGGTGGATAGAAGTTCACCCTCCAGCAGGATAATGACCCAAAAGTATACTGCTAAAGCAACACTCAAGTGGTTTAAGGGGAAACATTTTAATGTGTTGGAATGGACTACAAGGCCGTAGGCGGGAGGGTGCACAGGGTGCATGTGCAGCCCCCTACCCCGCCCCCCACACACACACACACACACACACACACACACACACACAAACACACACACACACACACACAGCAAAAGTTGAGTTCTGCTGGAAAAGAAATGATGTGTATACACAATCTTATAAATAAACTTAATGACTGTTATTGAAGAAAAAGTTGGAGATAAATTCCACATGACTGGAGTCAGGAAGTAAACCGGAAGTTAACGTGTAACGGGCACTGCGCATGTGCAAGCCCGAGCTGACCAATCTACAATCAAAAAACGACAAGTATGTACCTGCTTGAAAAACGCTGTGTGTGCAATGGTTTATTTATTATATAAAATTTAAGCCACAATCGCTTCAATAAACTATACTTAAGCTACCGCCAACTTATTTAGTCGGCATTTCATTTCCCCTTTAAGGCTTAGGCCTATAGCCCCTGGCACTTGCCCCCCCCCCCACGGTCAGACCAGCATACACCCTTGGACTAGTTAAAGCCCAGACCTCAATCTAATTGAGAATATTTGGTACTTGAAAACTGCGGTTAACATCCAACATGAAGGAACTGGAGCAGTTTTCCCTTGAGGAATAGGCAGAAATCCAAGTGGCAAGATGTGACAAGCTCAGAGACTTATTCAAAGAGACTTGCAGCTGTAATTGTGACAAAAGGTGGCTCTGCAAAGTACTGACTTTTGGTGGTGAACTTTTGTCCTATTTGTTGTCTTCATTTTCTGTAACCGCTTAATCCTAATCAGGGTTGCAGGGAGGCTGGCGCTCATCCCAGCCGACTCCCGGCGAGGACAGAGTACACCCTGTACAGCTCGCGAGGCCATTGCAGAGCGGAAACACGCTGACGGCCATGCAGCCTATTCTTGTTGAAAGTCAGCAATGGTTCTTTTACTTGCCTGACAGCATAGATCAGTGTTTCCCAACCCCTGTTCCGCGGGCACATTAGTGTGCCGTGAGAAATCATCAGGTGTGCCACGGAAGATTAACCAATTTCACTTAGCGTGTAGTAACAGTGCTGTTCTGCTAGAGGGCAGTATCATTTTTGTTCCGTGGTGTGCCTCGTGATTTTTCGAATGTAAAAGGTATGCCTTGGCCTAAAAAGGTTGGGAAACACTGCCATAGATAGTGAGAGACATGGCCGGCCTTTGATAACCCAGTTAGCTACACTGGGGGGCTTGAACCCCAACATTAGGTTCAGTGATCCAGCACCTTTACCATCAGGCTACCACTTCCCCTATTTGTTGTTTGCTTCACAATAACAAAAAATTCACATCTTCAAAGTTGTAGGCGTGTGGCACAGTGATGTAGTAGTTAGCACATCCGCACATCCACCTCACAGCAAGAAGGTACGGAGTTTGATTCCCAGCCCAGATGTTTGTGTGGAGTTCACATGTTCTCCCCGTGTTTGCGTGGGTTACCTCCGGGTCCTCCAGTTTCCTCCCACAGTACAAAAACGTGTACATTAGGCTAATTGACTGTTTCAAATCATCCATAGGTGTTAATGTCAGTATGAATGGTTGAGTGTTGGTTCTGCGAAGGCCTGGCGAGCTGTCCAAGGTGTACTCCGCCTTTGCCCAGAGTCGGCCGAAATCGGTCTTTCTGAGGAAGCACTATCAAAGCAGTTAAGGGACACTTTTAATTTCTTAAATATCTGTAGGTCAATATCTAACTATATAGCCATATAGTAGCTTACATTGCATTGCTGGAGGCCTATATTGATGATATGATTAAATCAGTGATATGATTACATCAAACAAATTATATAATAATGTTATAGCTTTTAATAATCCACTTTTATGCTATGCATAAACTATACTTGTAAACTCTATGAAAAATAAACAACACTGCTCATAATAGACACAATTCGCATCTCGGATCGCACACGGCATCATGGGATCTCGATACCAAACGTGGCGGAAGTAAACCTTGATGTGGATGAGAACTGCACTATCGATGCGTTTAATTTATGCAAAGTTCCTGACCTTCGGGCGTATTGTATATGTAGGGGTCTTCCCGGTTGTTCCCGCAAGCATAAAGATGAACTTTTTGCACTTGCATTTTGCGGCGACGTTACAAAAACTGCCGAAGTTTTGTCAAAGGCTGAGGAATCTAAACAAGTCTAACGTGACTATGCCAGCTTGTTGACATTTGAAGTGGATGAGGAAATCGTGACCATTTCCGACACCTTGGGACTTGAAGACGGCTGGGAGACAGAAAATGACGCCTTATCAAAGTGGCCGCCGTGTATGTACGCTGACATAGCGGATTTTTTGATAATGAAGGGCCAGGCACCCCTACTAGCGCGACTTCGTAATGACTCCAAAGATGGTAAATACAAGTTTTACAGCTGTCAATGAGTGATCTGACAGCTCTTGTTAGTCCATTTTATGCATTAACATAACAGTAATTTTCAAGATCTAAGTCTATGATGTGTCATGATGATTTACATATATAATTTGGCATCGCCGATTTTTATGGTAAATTAACAGGTAAATAAAAAGGTAATATAGTAATCTATAGGGTCTATGAATTCGAATAAAGAACACTTTAATTATAAACTTACTGCTTTAATCCAACGTTTGCATCCCTCCAGATCCTTCAGCTCGGTGGGGAAGGTAAATAGCGTGAATGGTGGCAGACATGTACACGCGTTAGTACAAAATTGGCAGGCATTTCTACTGCAAACTAGCTTTTTCCAACGCTCGAGATGATACATGCCTTTCCCACAGTTCACGACGGCACAATGCGCACCTGGCATGCCGATAATTTAAGGCTTAAGGCAGACTTTAAGTGGCAGTTGTTCAGATGTGTTTCCATACAACAGCAAGTGGCTGCAACAAAGTTTGGTAGCAGTGACCCTTGGATCAGCTGTTGGGTCATGTTCCCCGCGCATTCGCAGTCGTAATGCGAATTATGTCATTATATAGTGATCTAATAAACTCCCACATTTGAAAGGTAAATGAAATAAAATTGTTTGGTGGCCATCATTGTTCACGCATTATTCGGGCTCGACATATCATGTTGGGTAGAACAGTGGCTATCTCCTGCTGAATAGTAACCTTTAGAGCTTCAAGATTTTAATGTCAATGAGTATACACCTGTTATTTAAGGTAGCTACAGAGAAAATCTCAACGGAAGAGGTCAGGCTCAAGGGCAGGCTACCCAACATCATCATGCATTGGAATCTTGAACCTGTGAAATGTTCGCTTCCAGTAGCAGTCCATCTCAATTCGCAACACGGATGGCTGCTTCCAGATGAGGAGAGGAGACTGCAGTCTCCAGTACGTGTGGTGCCAACTGCCCAGTCATCATGTACTCATCTGTAGCTCATCAGTACTAACAGGACCAAAGAGGATCAACTAAGCCAAGGCTGTTTAATCTGTGTGTGTGTGTGTGTGTGTGTGTGTGTGTGTGTGTGTGCGCGCGTGTCTGTTTTAGCCATTGGTGTCTATTTGTTATGTTATAGCTTTCCTCCTGTTTCCATGCCCTTTTGCTGGCTCATTTGGCCTCGGGTATTGGGTCCTCTCGGTCCACATCACGATGTCAGACGTTGAAAGCTGCAGACGGTAGTGTCCTTACTGAAGAATTGGAAGTGAGGACTCGTTGGGCCGAGTACTTTGAGGAGTTGTATTGTGCTGACCCTCCCGCCCGGAGCCTGGCCGTTGGGGATGCTGAAACTCTTGTTGCAGACCCTCCCCCAGGCTGCGACCCGCCAACTCTTGAAGAAACTCGGAGGGCGGTGTGGTGCTTGGCAGATGGCAAATCTGCGGGAGTTTGTGGTATCCACGTGGAAATGCTTAAGGCGGGAGGTGAGGCCGTCCTCAGGTGGCTGTTCATTCTTGTGTGCTCCATGTGGAGCACTGGTGTCATCCCAACTGACTGGAAACAGGGCATTGTTGTCCCGATCTGGAAGGGGAAGGGTGATACCCGAGAATGCAACAGTTACCGGGTGGTTACTCTCCTCTCAGTTCCGGGCAAGGTTGTCTTCGCACGGAATCTACTGGACAGGATCCGATACCAGCACCCTGAACAGTCCGGGTTTACACTGAAGAGGTCTACCGTTGACCGCATCCTGGCGCTCCACGTCCTATCTGAGCACTTGCGGGAGTTTGATAGGGGGTTCCTTGCCGCCTATATAGATTTTCGTAAGGCGTTCGACTCAGTGGCTAGGGAGGCCCTCCGGGCATGCTTCGTTTATGTGGGATCCCGTCGGCTGTGGTCCGGCTGATATCGTCGCTGTATTCTGGGACAGAGAGTGCTGTGAGGTGTGGGGCCTCCACCTATGACTTCTTTTCGGTTGAGACCGGAGTGAGGCAGGGGTGTGTTCTGGGCCCCACTCTCTTCAGTACTGCAATGGACTGGATCATGGCGGCGGTATCGGGTGGATCAGCCCGCGGTGTGTCGTTCGGTGAGGTTCGGATTACTGATCTGGACTTTGCCGATGATGCAGTGATCTTTGCGGAAACGGTGGATGTCCTGACGGAGACTCTCTGTTCGTTGGGTGAGGCGGAACCGCTTGGTTTGCGAATCTCCTGGATCAAAACCAAGCTCCAGGCTTTCGGCGACCTCTTGGATGCTGCTGTTGACTCGATAGCTGTGGGTCGTGAAAGAGTAGAGAGCGTGGACTCTTTCACTTACCTTGGCAGCGTGGTCCATTGTTCCACTGATTGCAGGCGATTTGTCTAGCCTATGGGGCGATGAACTCGCTGGACAGGACCGTGTGGCGGTCAAGGTATCTGAGCAGGCGGACAAAAGCCCAAATCTTTTGCTTCCTTGTGCTCCCTGTCATGCTCTCCTCAAGCGAGATATGGACGCTCACGGTTGAGCTTGGACGATGACTGGACTCCTTTGTTACGACTTCCCTTCGCCGCATCTTCGGATACCGCTGGTGGGACTTTGTTACCAACCAGAAGGTGCTCGGGATGCGGGGATGGTAAGAGTAACCTGCTTAATCCGCGACCGTCAGCTGCGCTACTATGGGCACTTGGCGAGTTTCCCGCCTTCGGACCCAGCACACCGGATCCTGTCCGTTCGGGATCCTAGGGGCTGGAGCCGATCGCGGGGACGACCACGTGCGACGTGGTTGTCGCAGCTGAGGGCTGCCCTGCTGGGGGGGTATGGGCCCTGCGCAGGCCTGATCGATCGCCAGGAGACGGTCGGATGAGTGGAGGCGGCTGGCGGACGCAGTGAAGTGCCGTCCTGGCGCATGCCCTCATACCTGACCTGACCTATTGGGTGTGCCACCAATCCGTTGAATAACCCATTTTAAGCCTTAACATCGACAAAACGTTTATTTCTTTTTACCGTAACCTCAATATTATTCACACTTAACGCAGCAGGAATAAAAGGAAGTGATCACTAAGGAAGTAATTATAAATGTACAGTATGTAGGACAGTAAAGAATATATATATATATATATATATATATATATATATATATATATATATATATATATATATATATATATATATATAATATATTTGGTTTCTTTTGTGGTGCATCAACAAGACGCGTGACTGTTCACCTGGAGAGCTCACATTAGAATCCAGTTTAATACCACAGCATCCGTGACTGGGAGTCCATGGGTGCTAATTGGCTGAGCTCTCATGGGAGGGAGGGCGGAATGGCATACACTAACTTCCCTGTCACTCACAGCAATGAACAGCCAATGGGCATCTGGGCTCATTCATATGGGGGGACAGATAGCACTTTCCCTCGGAGTGTGTTAGACCACCCCCAAATACACATGCCCCTCAGTTTATAAAAAGCTGGGTGGCTAGCATTGCATGGCTCATTCATATGGAGGGGACATGTGCATGCTTTTGTGTGATGGTTAAGGCAATACATGATGGATGGGAAGTGGATACTACTAAAATTAAGGCAAAAATGGGGGGGGTATGTATCTTTATACTTAAAGGGCTAAGTATCCTTGTTGTTTCTCAAGCTCGGTTCTATTATTTTATGTTTAGTAAACCCAAGCCCTGTGCAACTGCATCCAGTCTATTTCCCTGGATGACCACACCTTCAAGAAATATTCTAAAGTATATTCATAAATTATCACTATTATTTAATGTTCTACTTTTGAATGTTCGTTTATTTTCTGAACCCCTTAATCTAATTAAGGGAGGCTGGCACCCATCTCAGTCAACTTCAGGCAAGGGTAGAGTATACACCCTGGACATCTTACCAGGCCGTCACAGGGCAGCAACACGCTGCCAGCTATGCAGATGACTCTTGACAAGTCAGTAATGGTGTTTGTTTTTTTGTTGTTTTTTTTTTTATTTTATACAACTCTCACCACAGACAGTAAAAGACATGGCCAGCCTTTGATAACCCAGTTAGCTGCAGTGGGTGGGCAGCAATGACAACCCGTTGACAGTAGGGCTTAAACCCTGGACCTTGGGATCAATAATCCAGCACCTTACCACCAGGCCACCACTGCCCCTACTTTTGAATATATAGATGTGTTTAAAAAAAAAAATGCAGCCGTGAGGGGGGGGCACAAACCAGTGTCTCTCCCTCACGCCGGTCCCAAGCCCGGATAAATGCAGAGGGTTGCGTCAGGAAGGGCATCCGGCGTAAAACAAATGCCAAATAAACTATGCGAATCACAAGAAAGAATGACATACCGGATCGGTCGAGGCCCGGGTTAACAACGACCGCCATCAGTGCCGTCAACCAACAGGGTGCTGATGGAAATTGGACTACTGTTGGTCGAAGACGTCGAAGAAGGAGAGGCGGGAGGCGTGTCCGTTGCCAGAGAGAGAAGAGGAAAGGCATGAGTCTAGGACTGAAAGTAGGGACTTTGAATATTGGAACTATGACAGGAAAAGGTAGAGAGCTGGCTGACATGATGCAGAGGAGGAAGGTGGACATACTGTGTGTTCAGGAGACCAGGTGGAAAGGTCGCAAGACTAGAAGCATAGGAGCAGGGTTTAAGCTGTTTTATCACGGTGTGGATGGGAAGAGAAATGGAGTCGGAGTCATCTTGAAGGAGGAGTTTGCCAGGAATGTTCTAGAAGTGAAAAGAGTGTCAGACAGAGTGATGAGTCTCAAGTTAGAAATTAAAGGTGTGATGGTCAATGTTGTTAGTGCTTATGCCCCACAGACAGGATGTGAGCGAGAAGAGAAGGAGAGATTCTGGAGGGAGTTAGATGAAGTGATGCAGAGTACCCCAGAGGTGAAAGAGTGGTCATTGGGGCAGACTTCAATGGACATGTTGGTGCAGGAAACAGAGGGGACGAGGAAGTGATGGGTAGGTTTGGTATCCAGGACAGGAGCATGAAGGACAGATGTTGGTAGATTTTGCAAAAAGGATGGAAATGGCTGTGGTGAATACTTTCTTCCAGAAGAGAGAGGAGCATAGGGTGACTTATAAAAGCGGAGGTAGGAGCACACAGGTAGACTACATCTTGTGCAGGCGATGTAATTTAAAGGAAGTCAGTGACTGCAAAGTAGTAGCGGGTGAGAGTGTTGCCAAACAGCATAGGATGGTGGTGTGCAGGATGATGCTGATGGTGAGGAAGGTGAAGAAGGCAAAGGCAGAGCAGAAGACAAAGTGGTGGAAGTTGAAAAAGGAAGAGTGTCGGGTTGTCTTCAAGGAGGAGTTGAAACAGGCTTTGGGTGGTCAGGAAGTGCTTCCAGATGACTGGACAACTACAGCGAATGTGATCAGGGAGACAGGTAGGAGAATATTTGGTGTGTCATCTGGAAGGAAAGTAGATAAGGAGACTTGGTGGTGGAATGAGGAAGTGCAGGAGTGTGTACAAAGGAAGAGATTAGCTAAGAAGAAGTGGGACATTGAGAAAACCGAAGAGAGTAAACAGGAGTACAGGGAGACACAGCGTAAGGCAAAGGTAGCAGTGTCAAAGGCCAAACAGAGTGCGTTTGATGACTTGTATGCTCGGCTGGAAAGTAAGGAGGAGAAAATGATTTATACAGGTTGGCACAGCAGAGAAATAGAGATGGGAAGGACGTGCAGCAAGTTAGATTGATAAAGGACAGAGAGGGAAATGTATTGACTGATGACAGAAGTGTGCTGGGAAGATGGAAAGAGTACTTTGAAGAGCTGATGAATGAGGAAAATGAGAGAGAAAAAGAGTAGAAGAGGTGACTGTTGAGGACCAGGAAGTAGCAAAGATTAGTAAGGGTGAAGTGAGGAGGGCATTGAAGAGGATGAAGAATGGAAAGGCAGTTGGTCCTGATGACATACCGGTGGAGGTATGGAAGTGTCTAGGAGAGGTAGCAGTAGATTTTCTGACAAGAACATTTAACAAGGTCTTAGAGAGTGAGAGGATGCCAGAGGAATGGAGGAGAAGTGTGCTGGTGCCCATTTTTAAGAACAAGGGAGACGTGCAGAGTTGTGGCAACTACAGAGGGATAAAGTTGATGAGCCATACGATGAAGTTATGGGAAAGAATAGTGGAAGCTAGACTAAGGGCAGAAGTCAGCATTTGTGAACAACAGTTTGGTTTCATGCCCAGAAAGAGCACCACAGATGCAGTGTTTGCCTTGAGGATGTTAATGGAGAAGTACAGAGAAGGTCAGACGGAGCTGCATTGTGCCTTTGTGGATCTGGAGAAAGCATATGACAGGGTGCCGAGAGAAGAACTGTGGTATTGCATGAGGAAGTCTGGAGTGGCAGAGAAGTATGTTAGAGTGGTGCAGGACATGTATGAGAGATGTAAGACAGTGGTGAGGTGTGCTGTCGGTGTGACAGAAGAGTTCAAGGTGGAGGTGGGACTGCATCAAGGGTCAGCTCTCAGCCCCTTCTTGTTCGCTATGGTGATGGACAGGCTGACAGACGAGGTTAGACAAGATTCCCCATGGACTATGATGTTTGCAGATGACATTGTAATCTGTAGTGAGAGCAGAGAACAAGTGCAGGAAAATCTAGAGAGGTGGAGGTATGCCCTGGAAAGGAGGGGAATGAAGATTAGCCTCAGTAAGACAGAGTACATGTGCATGAATGCCAAGGACCAAAGAGGAACGGTGAGATTACAGGGAGCACAGATAAGAAAGGTGGAGGATTTTAAGTACTTAGGCTCAACAATCCAGAGCAATGGCGAGTGTGGAAAAGAGGTCAAGAAGCGTGTGCAGGCAGGTTGGAATGGTTGGAGAAAAGTGTCCGTGTGATGTGTGATAGGAGGGTATCCGCAAAAATGAAAGGAAAAGTGTACAAAACGGTGTTGAGGCCAACGATGCTGTATGGGTTAGAAACAGTGGCCCTGGGGAAAAGACAGGAGGCAGAGTTGGAGGTAGCAGAGATGAAAATGTTGAGGTTCTCTTTGGGAGTAACGAGGATGGATAGGATTAGGAATGAGTACGTCAGAGGGACAGCACATGTAAGACGTTTTGGAGACAAAGTCAGAGAGGCTAGATTGAGATGGTTTGGACATGTACAGAGGAGGGATAGTGAGTATATTGGTAATAGGATGCTGAGGCTGGAACTACCAGGCAAAAGGCCTAGAGGAAGACCAAAGAGACGATTCATGGATGTGGTAAAGGAGGACATGAAGGTCGTTGGTGTAAGAGAAGAAGATGCAAAGGATAGGGTGAGATGGAGGCAGATGATTCGCTGTGGCGACCCCTGAAGGGAAAAGCCGAAAGGAAAAGAAGAAGATGTGTTTAAAAAAAAAAAAGTTACGGATGTATTTTACTGATTTTATTCCAAACATAACTGTTTGAATGAGAGAAATCTGGTTAAAGTATTAAATAGTAATATATCGTTGTACTGCATATAGCCGTCTTGCAAAGTACACCTAAACGGTAATGAGCATCATGTGTCATTGCTAATCCTTTCCTGTTGAGTTTTCTGTGACTTCATGTTGACACTTACTCTAGCGTACAGTTAATACAAATAAAATTCCCTCCCACTGTATATACACAGCACATTTGTGTGCAGGGGATCCTGTTTCATATTTCTGAAATGTGATGTACTGAAGTGAACTTAGTGAGCGTACAATAGTAAACTCCTTGTAATGCATCGTGTGTTCCGTAATCTTTCTCTCATGTACAACATTAACAGTTTTAGTAACTTGTGCTGAAGTAGCTTTTCTGTGGGAACCATCAGACATACAAGCCTCTATTCTCCAAGCACATCAGTGAACCTTAGCTACCAATGACACTCACGCTAGTACTGGTTGTTCTTCCTTGGACCACTGTTAGTAGGTACTTACCATTGGATACCACAAACATCCCACAAGACCTGTTTCCGAGATAAGCAAACTCGGTCATTTAGCTATTTTGTGTGTGTGTGTGTGTGTGTGTGTGTGTCACACACACACACACACACACACACACACACACACACACACACACACACACACACACACACAGTGGTAACTTGACTTACAAATTTAATCTGTTCCGGGGCAAACTCGTAACCCAAAAAGTTCATTAGATAAAACAATTATTCCCATAAGAAATAATAGAAAAACCAGTTAATCCATTTGAACCCCCTCAAACTCGCATAACCTACCACAAACTCAAATTTGACTTGATATATTTAAGATAAACATGTAAAAACAATAAATATTTCGTAATAATAATACATGTACATTAACATATTAATGATAAATAATAGTATAACAAGAATAAACAATAAGTCAACTAACCCTTCCTATCATCGACTGCGGCAAAGATGTCACATGAGCAGGCATGAGGTGGTGCATAACAGAGGAGGAGAGTTTTGTGCATATGCACACTATGAATGCAAGCAAGGAAAGGCTCGTGCTGAGCTCCCAGAAGGCCAGTGCTCCTCAAATAGTGTGGCGGGCACGGTGTGATGCCAAGGGGGTATGTATATGAGCCTGGGGAACATGCTTTTTTGCCATACTGTACTAGAACTAAGTGTAATTGTGCATTGTCTACAGTTGGTGGTATTGATGCTCTCACTGTGTTCCCTATCATACTGTAGAGGATATGCAAGTACACTAGGTGGCAGTGGTACTGTGTCACGCTATGGTGTAGGGAAAAAAGCACCGAGCAAACAATATGAAGTGCAGTAAACACTATTTAATCACGTGCGGGGCGCTGTGTGTGTGTGTGTGTGTGTGTGTGTGTGTGTGTGTGTGTGTGTGTGTGTGTGTGTGTGTGTGTGTGAATTGTTTGTTTGTTTGTTTGTTTTTCCTATAGGGGGCGTCACAGGAATTAATTGAAAAACTGCACAGGGCGTTCTCGGAGCATGGAGGAATACACACGGAAGAATACGATGCTAATTTGCCCAGAAAAGCCCTTACCCAGCAGAGCTCGTAAATCAAAATGTTGCTTGTTGGATGGGCAGATTTTTGGTGGAATTTATCATGGAAAATTCGCTATAAAAGACACTAATAAATCAAGTAAGTGACTCGTAAGTCACTGTATATATATATATATATATATATATATATATATATATATATATATATATATATATATATATATATATAAAGTTGCTCTGCATAAGAGTGCCTGCTAAATGCTGTAAATGTATTATAATGTCTCATTGTCATAGCTCAGGGGTCTCCATTCCTGTTTCCTGGAGAGCAACCTTCCTGCAGGTTTTATCTGCATCCAAAATCCAGCACACCAGTTTTAGCTGATCAAGAACTTCTTAAGGCAATAATCAAATGGTTCAATGTGCCTCATTAGAATTAGAGCCAAAATCATCAGGTAGTTTCCAGGAACAGTTTTGGAGACCATTGTCATAGCTGATCCATGTGGTGTTAGAGTCAAGCTAGTATCTCACGAGCAATACATAACCATATATATATATATATATGTGTGTGTGTGTGTGTGTGTGTGTGTGTGTGTGTGTGTGTATATATATATATATATGTGTGTGTGTGTGTGTGTGTATATATATACATGTGTGTGTGTGTGTGTGTGTGTGTATATATATATATGTATGTGTATATGTATATATATATATATATGTATATTGTCTGTCTGTCTGTCTTCCTTTCGGTTTTTTACCTTTTACTCGGGAGTCGCCACAGCGAATCATCTGATTCGCACGTTTTTGATTTGGCAAAGGTTTTTACGTCGGACGCCCTTCCTGTCACAACCCCTTTTAGCAAGGGACAGAAACACGCTGATGGCTTTGCAGCTACTCTTTACGAAAGTCAGCAATGGTTCTTTTACATGACTTTCACCATAGACAGTGAGGGACATGGCCCGCCTTTGATAAGTCACTTAGCTGCACTGGGGGGGGACAGTGACAACCCTGTGGGGACTCGAACCTCCAACCTTAGGATCAGTGATCCTGTGCCCTATCCACTAGACCAGTAAGACCAATAAGAGACCAGTAAGAGACATGGCCCGCCTTTGATAACCCAGTTAGCTGCACTGGGGGGACAGGGACAACCTTGTGGAGAGTGGGACTCGAACCCCCAACCTTTGGATCAGCGATCCAGCGCCCTATACCACTAGACCACCACTGCCCGTATATATATATATATATATATATATGTATATAAATCAATTAATTTCATTTGAGACAAATAATGTTAATTGTATCTTATCTAACCCATGATTAAAGATGATAAATTATTTTCAAAACAATCAGTGTTTTTGTGGGTCCTTACTGCACCCAGGTCCACGATGAAACAGTCGCCTTTGTTGAAGCTGACCCAGTCCAGAGGCACTTCCGTAGCCCTGACCACACGTCGACCCTTGATGTGGAATAGCCGTTTTGCACTAAGGTCATTGGTAATCACATGCTGGAACCCTGATGCCACGCCTCCTGCCTGGAGATATGAGAAGTAATGTTCTTTGAAGAAGTACCTCTAGCCAAATACAAACCGCTGAGAGCTAAAGTCTCAAAAAACAGAAGTCTAAGAACTATGTTGAAAAACATACTTTGTATGTGATCCCTCCTTTAAAATAGCTGGTGAAAGCAGTGGATTCATGGCCTTGACGTTCACGGTACTGAACTGGCTTTCCCCCAAGATAATCATCTAGCTGTACTGTAAATATAGCAGCAGCTGTACTTTCATCCTGAGTACACTCCTTACCTGGAAACAGAAATATTCACACAGATGAAAAGACATACAGAAAAGACAATATTCTTTACAATAAAGTTTGCAAATTTATTTACAAAAAATGTAAAGGTTACAGTTCCATAAGTATTTCATCATATTTATATTATGCAATGGTTATTATTACATCATGAAATTTTCCTCAGTTGTATGCCACATGAATTAGCATCTGTGACTCGAGGGTTCAGTTTGTGACTGAGCGATTTGTCTGCTTTCACACTTTTGAAAAGTTGTTGGGAACCATGGTTTTAACTTTTACATGTTGTCGTCATACTTTTTTTTTTTCTTTACAATTAGTTTTAATGGTCATCTACATGAAGTACAGAAGAACTGTTTAAACACTTATGGTTTGACACTTGTGATTTCTCCATCAATGGCCTCGAATGCCTTCCTCTCCATTATGTTGTGAAGCACATTACAGTAAATGCTTTCCCAGGATGAGGTTGGCATGGATAAAAAATCCATTAAGAACCCATTTACATCCTCAGAGTTCAGTGATTCCTAATAGTGTGGGTTTAAAGAAAGACAATATTGAAGGAAACATATGCAAATAGAGTAGACTTTATACTCAAGGTAGTTCAATAAATAATAGAATAAAGCATCTGATTTTAGTTGTCAGTTTTCATTTTGTATTTCACCGGCAGTAAAACAGTGATTGTCAGAGCTGCTTTGTACGGTGTTCGTTACAGTAATAATGTGAATGCTTACTTCCTCAAAAACCATGAAGGCCAGCTGGGTATACAACCTTGGATGTGCAGTGCTCTTATACAATTTAAAATATTTCATTAGTCTATGCTGTGGATAGATCGGAACACATCAATACATTAGATTTAAAGTTTTTGAGCATCACTGCAGATTTGCAGATTGGATCACAAAGATATCAGAAAATATGTCGTGCCTGGAAGCTGTTTAATTAGCATTAATCATGTTTTGACTATGATTTTAAAGATACTTGCAAAATGACTTCACTCGTTTTGATTGCATGCATTTAAAGTTTTTACTATTATTCACATCCCCCATTACCATACACGTTAATACAAGTCAGAGGTCATTGAATAATAACAAAAAAGGAAGTAACTACATTTCATTCCATTTGCACATCTTGCAACAGTAGGTTTTAACTTTTAATTTCTGTTTTGGATGTAAATCATGAGTTTGAAAGCAAATGGGCTATATATAACTTCCCCAGATCACTTTGCATTGGTTTAATTATACTAATCAGTACTTATATCAGTGTCCACATTAAAATATTATCAAAGACTTGCAACGGCTTCAAGGAAATGTCACAAGCATTTTGACACATTAGATTAAACTAATTTGAATGGACTGAATTGTCCATTATAAAAATCCTGACAGTTGTGCAAAATTGCTCTTATTTTAAACTCTAATCAGATAACAGATCAAGTTCATTTAAAAAAAAAAAAAAGTTCTTACCAAGCCAGAAGTGTAGATCATAAAAGCAGGTGTTTTTCTGTTTGACTGTTCGAAGGACTAAGTAGGCATCCCCTACATAGAAGCTCCCATGCAGGCCTTCTGGCACCGGAACCAGATCTATATTCTCAATCCTCCAGATCTGGAGGCCTGTTTTCTTGCCTGCTTGTTCAAACTCCTTGTGGTAGACAGCCATGGCTGAATGAAGTGAGTAGTCTTGGTGTAAGGAGCTGAGAGTGTGGTGTGACACGGCTGCACGTCAGGACTAGATCAATAGTAGCAGTGTATAACAGTCTCGAACAGAGCTCAGAGTGCAAGTGGGTGTGGTCAACTAATTTCCAGCCCAAAGCAGACAGATGTTGGTAGAAATATAGGACAGAGGATAGTGTAGGAGAAAGAACGGTGACTGAGATAAACAGAAATCAACACATGCACACTACCATGTCCAGGGAAGTAGAAATTCACTTAAAGTAAAAGTGGTTTTGTCTCTATGACTTTTATGCAAAGACTTCATTACAGTACAGGAAGAAACCTTGCTTTGAGAAAACTGAACAGAGTGGCACTGTGGTTAGATTTACTACCGGTTCATACAAATAAAAGTGGGCAACTAGTAAAGGGGATAATCCTAATCTGTTGTAATTTATTCATCTGAATTCTTCCAAACAAGTTTATTTGAAAGGATGTGGAAAAATAATAAATAAGTAAAACAAAATAATGCAAATTTTTCGATTTGATCTTATATGTATCTATGACCACTGTAGGTCAGATAGTGTGTTTATACTGTGTAGTGCTGTTCGATTGTTGAAAACTGGGACATTTATGAGAACTCGTTGCTGCAAAACTGGGTCTGAACACAAAGATGCTCATCATTATTCATTCATTTTCTAAATCAATTAATCCTAATTAGGGTCACGGGGAGGCTAGCGCCCATCTCAGCCGACTCTGGGCGAGGGCTGGGTACACCCTGGACAGCTCACCAGGCCATCGCAGGGCCAACACTCACACAACCATTCATACACACACTCGCACCTATGGGCGATTTGGAACAGCCCAATTAACCTATTGTGAGGCCGGTGACGTAGTGGTTAGGGTGCTGCGCTCATGATTGGGAGGTTGTGAGTTCAAATCCCAGTTAGACCCCCCAGTGTGCTAAGACCCCTGGGTAAGGTCTCAACCACAAGTGTGCCTCTGTTCACCCAGCAGTATAAATGGGTACCAGTAAAAATATACTGGGAAGGTAACCTGCAATGGACTAGCGTCCCATCCAGGGGGAGTTGAACTCCTAGTTGCTTCACGCTATGGAAACCGGGGATAAGCACCGGCCTGATGAGCCGCTATAGCTCGGGTGTAAAAAAACCAACAGACTTTACCTTACCTAATTAACCTACTGTGCATGTTTTTGGACTGTGGGAGGAAACTGGAGTACCCAGAGGAAACCCACACGAGCACAGGAGGGAACATGCAAATTCCACACAGAAATGCCTGAGCTGGGAATCAAACCTAGGACCTTGTTGCAGTGAGGCGGATGTGCTAATTACTACGTCACCATTTCGCCTGTTTTAGATCAAATTTTCGGGGTGGGGGGTAAAAACCAGACAATTTTAAAGGGTTCAAAAACTTTTAAAAATGTATACTGTTTTGTACTCTTTAGTTATATGGTGGTCTAGTGCAGTGTTTCCCAACCTTTTTGGGCCAAGGCACACCTTTTACATTCAAAAAATCACGAGGCACACCACGGAACAAAAATGATACTGCCCTCTAGCAGAACAGCACTGTTACTACACGCTAAGTGAAATTGGTTAATCTCCGCGGCACACCTGATGATTTCTCACGGAACACTAATGTGCTGTGGAACAGAGGTTGGTAAACACTGGTCTAGTGGATAGGGCACAGGATCGCTGATCCTAAGGTTGGAGGTTCGAGTCCCCACAGGGTTGTCACTGTCCCCCCCCCCCCCCCAGTGCAGCTAAGTGGCTTATCAAAGGCGGGCCATGTCTCTCACTGTCTATGGTGAGAGGCATGTAAAAGAACCATTGCTGTTTCGTAAAGAGTAGCTGCAAAGCCGTCAGTGTGTTTCTGTCCCTTGCTAAAAGGGTTGTGACAGGAAGGGCGTCCGACGTAAAAACCTCTGCCAAATCAAATGTGCGAATCAGATGACTCACTGTGGAGACTCTCGAGAACAGGAAAAAGCTGAAAAGAAGAGGAGAGTTACCGTGTTTCCCAAAAAATAAGACAGGGCATATATTTATTTTCATAAAGAAATATGATAATAGGGTTTATTTTTAGGTGATGATGTGTTTTATATTTTTCTCTATTACATGTCAATTAATATATCTTTGTCTTTATATACTCTTATTTCATTATATTTCTTTATTTTTTAAAATATTTTAACCAGAACTGGATTGAGCGATTTTTATGGACGCAAGTGTATGTCCTCGTTTTAAAGCAGTCGCTGATGTCATCGACTGAGCCTCAACGCGCAAGAATTGATGCTTTGACAGCATACCTTAGGTAAAGTTACCTAATAGATGAGTCGGCGCTTTCACCTAGAGACTGATATTGAGTGAGTAGCAGGCCAATGAATTGCCGCCGCTCTCAACTAGGGCTTATTTTAAGGGGGGGGGCCTATATTAAAATCATCTTGTAAAATCACGCTAGGTCTTTTGTGGTTGCGTCTTATTTTCAGGGAAACACAGTATGTGCATTCAAGTTGGTTTGTTTTCTTTCCCACATAGAAAAACTAAAGTGATTTTTAAAGGTTTAACACTGTAAAGTGTCATAAAGTCTGTAAATACCTTTGATACAAATCTAATTTAAACATTACCTGTGAGAATGAAAATGTGAGTGAGTCAGAAAAGTGTCAACTTGACACGGGAACTTTAAAAGTCATTATAGTGTGTTTATATTGTGTATATCATGCGTAGTGTTGGTATTTGAAAACATGCCAGGTTCTGGCCCTCCAATCATTTCCCACATTTAGCCAACACACCTAGATAAGCCCGGTACGCAAACTGCTGCTCAAAAAATGAGGGGAACACTCAAACAATACCTCCGAGATCTCAATGAATGACCTTTTGTAGATGAAATTCTTTATTCATTACATCGTGAAATGTGTTGAGAACAGCATAAGAATGGTTAATGGCAATCAAAATCTTCATCCAGTGAAGGTCTCTATTCAGATTCACATTCAAAATCAAAGTGCAAAATCAGATCACAGGCTAATCTAACTTCTGAGGAGATTGCTTAAAATGAGCCTCAGTAGTCCACGAGTCTCCTGGGGGATCTCTTCCAAGATCTGGATCAGAGCATCAGTCAACTAATGGACAGTCTGCGGTGCAACGTGGTACTGGTAGATGTAACAAGACATGATGTCCCAGCTGTGCTCAATTGGATTTAAGTCTGTGGAACAGGCAGGCCAGTTCATAACATCAATGCCCTTATCATGTAGGAACTGCTGACATACTCCAGGCACATGAGGCCTAGCAGTGCCATGCAATAAAAAGAACCCAAGGCCCACTGCAAAAGCCTATTGGTCTCACAATGGATCTCAGGCTCTCATCTCGGTTCCCTAATGGCAGTCTGAGTATCTTTAGCTTGCACTTGGAGGGCTATGCGGCCCTCCAAAGAAATGCCTCCCCAGACCATCACTGACCGACCACCAAAATGGTCATGCTGGAGGATGTTGCACACAGCAGAATGTTCACCTCGGTGTCACCAGATTCTGTTAAATCTGTCACATATGCTCAGGGTGAACTTGCTCTCATCAGTGAAGAGTACAGTGTGCCAATGGTGAATCTGCTGGTCTTAATGTTCTCTAGCAAATGCTAACTGGACTGCACAGTGTTGGGCTGTAGGTATAGGCCCCAGTTGTCAATGTCAGGCCCTCATACCAACCTCGTGGAGGTGGTTTCTGAACATATGAGCAGAAACATGCACATTAGAGGCCTGTTGGAGGTCACTTTTTAGGGCTCGGGCAGTGCTCCACCTGATCCACCCTGCAGAAAGACGCAGATAATGGTCCTGCCGCTGGATTGTTGTCATCCTTCTGCCCCGTCCACATCTTCTCGTAACTCCTCCATGCTCTTGACACTGTGTTGGGGAACACAGCAAACCTTCCTGTGCGCATCGATGTGCAATCCTGAATGAGCTGCACCTCCTGGGCAACTGCTGTGGGTTGTAGACACCACCTCATGATACCTCGAGTGGTGAGGGTTATGCCAAATAGTAAAAGTGACAAAAAATCTGCCAGGGAAGATGAGGACAAAGTGGTCTCTGGTTATCACATATGGAACCATTCCTTGATAGGGTTGACCTGCTAATTTGCCTCCCATTTCCACAAGTTGCCTGTTCCATTTGCACAACAGCAGCTGTAATTGATTCACAAATAGTGTCGCTTCAAAACTCGATGGGCTGCCATCCCAGAGGTATGAGTGCCTTGGAGTTACACTTGGTTCTTTAAGTGTTCCCTTTATTTTTTTAGCAGTGTTGACAGTCGAGAATCAAAAATCAAAGACGAGCTGGATACTGAAAAAAAATGTTCTATATAAATAAATACAATTGATATTTCATTCCATGCACTAACCAATGAGGGTCTTTGTTAACATCATCATCATAATCATCATCTTCCACTTAATTCAGAGTCGAGTCGTGGGGTCAGCAGTCTAAGCAGTTATGTCTTGATGTCCCTCTCCCCAGCCACTTCCTCCAGAAATTCCAGCAGGACACCGAGTCATTCCCAGATTAGCTGAAATACCTCCAGCGTGTTCTGGATGGACCCCAGGTTCTCGTCCCAGTTGGCTATGCCCAAAACACCACACCAGGGAGGCTTTTAGAAGGCATTCTCATGCTCGAGCCACCTCCACTGTTCAACACCTCTCAACAGAGCTCCACCTGGATAACTGAACTTCTCACCTCTTTCTCTGAGGGACAGCCCCGCCACCCCATGAAGGAAGCTCATTTCATCAGCTTGTATCCGTGATCTTGTTCTTTCTGTCACTACCAAAAACCTCCTAACATAAGTGAGGGTAGTTGAAGATCAAGTGGTAAATTGAGAGATTTCCTTTTCGGCTCAGTTCTCTCTTCACCACAGCGGACTGCTACAAGCTATGACCTACAGCAGGTACAGCGCCAATCAGCCTGGCGAGCTCCTGTTCTGTCTTTCCCTCACTTGTGAACATTACTAACTAAATGGGCGCTCAGAGAGTAAGGTACCTCCAAGCGAGGTAATGTAGCAAGTAGTTCCTTTTTGGAGATTGGTTTTAATTACCAATGTGTTCATCTTATGATATGTCCTATGGAACCAAATAATTTTTAAAAAAAAATCTAATTTGTTAAATTTTTGAGAATGCTGCGGTTTTACATTTTCAAGGTCATTCAATGTCAAAGTGAATTGTTTTATATATGGCTTCCTATCGGTGTATTATAGTAATTGTGTGTCGATCAGCACTTGTTTTGAAGTGCTCTATTTCCAAAGAAATGTTCATGCTTTGAACTTCACCTTTGACTCATAAATTTCAAAATCAAATCAGATGTGGGATGAGGGTGTGTCAACATAAAGATAGAGTAAAATTTATGCACAGATCTGATGAGAATTTTGTTCAGTCAAAGTGACAGTCAGATGGGGAGATAAACACCAGCATATATAATACCTCTGCCAAACCTCGGTTTTATGGAGGTTATAACTGTAAAAGTGGAAGAAAGAAGTGTTGCAATGCGGTCATGGTGAAGACACTTGATCGTATAATGTCCAGTATCATTCTGGTTATTTTAACATTTGCTGTTGATGTTTATGCTTGCAGAGGAGTTCTGAAATGCACTTCGGCGTGATGTTAACAGTATTGCCTCTGGAATATCTAACTGCATCTTATTGGGCGATGTGCCTGAAAGACAAGATCATGCACTTGTACTGACAATTGACAGTGCCGAAGTAATCTTCATTTAGATGGGTTTTGCCATCGAGGCAAGAATTTAGTCATGTTCAATAAACAGATTATTTTGGTCAAAGTAAATCCCGAACTTGGGAGCACCAAGAGGAGGCAAGCATACTATATGAGAGAGAGAGAGAGAGAGAGGGAGAGAGAGAGAGAGAGAGAGAACTTATTAATCCCAGAGGGAAATATACATACAGTACTACAAATTGATTGTGTGAATCATGAATATGACTTCCATGAAGATGGAGGCAGATGATTCGCTGTGGTGACCCCTGGAAGGGAACAGCCGAAAGAAAAAGAAGAGATCAGTGAGCACTCTGGTGTATGCACCAATCGAGCATACATTTTATATATACACTTTATAAGTATATATATATATATATATATATATATATATACTTTATAAGTAAGTATATATATATATATATATATATATATATATATACTTTATAAGTATATATATATATATATATATATATATATATATATATATATATATATATATATATATATTCGTTTCCTTTCAGCTGTTCCCTTTCAGGGGTTGCCACAGGAAACCATCTGCCTCCATCTTCATGGAAGTCATATTCATGATTCGCATATTCGATTTGGCACGAGTTGGGTTTTTTTTTTTTAACGTCGGATGCCCTTCCTGCCACAACCCTTTCACAAGGGGCAGAAACACGCTAACGGCTTTGCAGCTACTCGTTACAAAAGTCAGCAATGGTTCTTTTACATGAACCTCTCACCACAATTAGTGGGGGACATGGCCAGCCTTTGTTAACTCAGTTAGCTGCACTGGGGGAGATAGATAGATAGATAGATAGATAGATAGATAGATAGATAGATAGATAGATATATGAGAGAGAGAGAGATAGATTATATATCACACACAGACTCACACACACCTGTAAGGTATGTTAACTACACATTAATATGAAAAATCATTTCATATAATTTTATTTTCAACCAGTTAGCAAATTGCATTTAACTACAAAAAAATAAGCTTTAATTTTTCCAAGTACTGTTTCATTATCTCATAGTTAGTGGTTTAATAATCTACATTGTAAAGCAAAGTTCATTGAGCCACAGCAGAACAAGCACCACTTTGAGTGCTGTATTTATGACCCTATAAACAAATATTTCTTGTCACTCGCATAAATGGAAACAAGGAATACACCAGTGTGTGTTTGTGATCAATGTATTTTAGGCAGTATGGTTTTTACTTCAGCAAATTTTCAGATAGGGCTGAGCTTACACAGTAGAGTGTTGATAATGCAGCAACAATGAACTGTAAGCGTGTAAACAAGAGCCAGTGATGGTTATTATCAACTTCGCCTGGAGCACTGTTTCAATTATTTTTGTGTCCAGGCTTCAGATTTTATTTTTTCATGCTTCTGATTAATGGCATATATTGAGCGTGTAAACGTTTTTTATGTAGTCTATTATTATTATTACTCTGACTTTCTAAATTACATTATATACACAATTACACATATATTATATAAAATGCTTCATCTGAGTCCTGCTCTCAGAACAGCAGCCTTAGTCTTGTTTCGAATGGTACCGTTCAAGTTTGAAAAGCAGACATTAGCCATCTGTCTTCCTGTAGGTAAACCACACAATGCTGTCTATGTGTAGTATCTATGGAGCTGCAGCACTAAACAAAACTGATTAAGGAAGTCACAAGAGGATTTAGAGTTTTATTCAAGCCAAGAAAATATGATTCAGATGAACATGTAGCAAAACTATTAGTGCACATTTCTTTACAGGTATTTTTATGACACAGCACTTTCAGCATCTAGAACTATTTTCTCTTTGTTAAAATTTAGCAAACTAACCTTAAGCTAAAAAATAAATAAATAAAAATCACGCACGCACACGCACACACACACACACACACACACACTACAGGAATTACAAACTTCACACACCCTAATGCGCATCTGATTTTTTATATTATACATATATATGTATATGTATATATATATATATATCACTAGCAGATGAGCACAAAGACCTTAAGTAGACAAACATGAGCATGAAAATCATTGAGTGTTTAGTTATTAATAGCAAATGACTTTTATGTAACTTGAGTGAGCATGTACCACACCAGTCATAAGTTTGGCACACCCACTCATTAATAAGTCTTAACCATTGACTAATAAGGCCGGGTAACAAATCTTAGTACATATTAGACACATTGCATCTTAAATTATTTTAAATTTCATTATTTAGTTTTGGTTAATAGTGTGTATTAGATGGGTTTGTACAAATTAAATATAAAAATGTATTAAAGGTTGTATTATCCACACTTAATTTTAAAAATGACAATTCACCAACATAAATGTTGATGTAGTTGAAGATCAAGGTTAAGAATAGCTTTCTAAATGTGATATATTAGATATAGTAGATCACTTAATGCTTGTGCAGTTTTATTTTGGAATGTTTGAGTATAAATTCAAACACAGTCAAACACTTTGCTTCCATTTCCAGAAATATTGCCTTTTTATAACAGCTGTGTTATCTTTTAAAAAAGGTGCCCATTCACTTATCAGGCAAATTAAATAAATATGAAATACAATGTAATCACTTGGCTATAACACGGAATTGCTAATAATATCTCTGAAACCATCTGATTACTCCTGTACACGAGTGTCAATGATCGCCTCACCGGGCATGAAGAGCAGGAAAAAAATATACATGGCCTTCTTGAGGTGAGAGCACAAATATATTATCATTTAAAAAAAAAAAAAAAAAAAAAAAAAAAAAAAAAAAAAAAGATGGCCATTCAAACTACACTGGCAATGCAAGCACAGAAAAATCAAACACGTGTATGAGCGAGAGAGAGAGAGAGAGAGAGAGAGAGAGAGAGAGCGAGAGAGAGCGAGAGAGAGAGAGAGAGAGAGCGAGAGAGAGAGAGAGAGAGAGAGAGAGAGAATACAGCTATGCTGGATTAATATTGTTCTATTCATGAGACATTCTAAACTATTTAATCTTAGAGTTGCAAGGAGGCTGGTACCCATCTCAGCCAACTATGGATGAAGGCAGGGTACACCATGGCCATTGCAGACAAACGCACATAAAACAATTCACAATTACTCCTATACCTCGGGTCAATTTGGAACAGCCAATCAGCTCGCTGTGCATACAAATGTAACAGTAAATACAGCATGTAAACTTCAAACAAAACTGCCCTGAGCCCGGCAACTGAAACCAAGACCTTCTTGCCGCAAGACAATGTACTCAACACTGCACCACCATGTCACCTATGCTGGTTTTATTTCACATGAAACTGTATGCCTTCTTATATTCTTAACACTTGATCACAGACTTCTGAACTACAAAATGGTGCTGCACTGCCAAGTTATTTGCATATGAGCAAGATCGTTCCGCCAGTCAGTGTCATTAATGTTACTGTAAACTGTAAAGAGACTGTTAATAACACTGATGTTATCATGTATCGGCATCATGTAACACATGCTTTATGTCTATTTGTCCTTTTTTTTTTTTTTTTTTTTTTTTGAGATTTTTAAAAAAAAAAGAAAAATAAAAAAAAGTCAAGGATATTTGGCTTTCGGTTAAAAATTATGGAAAATATAAAGTTCACGCTACAGCAGTGCTTCTCAAATAGTGGGGCGCGCCCCCCTGGGGGGGCGCGATGGGATGCTGAGGGGGGCGCGTGTGACCCAGGAGAACATGCTTTTTTTCCGCCGTACTACAAGAAAGTGTAATTGCACATCCACTCCAGTAGTTGGCAGTGGCGCCCTCATTGCCCATTGTGCGCAGCAAGTACAGGTCCCAGCTAAACATTGAGCAGGAGCTGAGAGTTGCAGTGTCATGCTTCAAACCTCGCTTTGAGAAGCTGTGCGCTGCAAAACGTGCTCATTGTAGCCATTAATCTTGGCTTCCTCATTTTGAGAAAAAAAAAATCAGCACAAATTGTTCTATTTGTTCTTGTTTTGTAGGTTAAAGTGTTTATATATTGTGCTCCTGAGTTACTGTTTCTGAAGTCAATTTGAATTAATTATTTATTGATTTTATTTTCAGCAGCAAATGGTGTGGTAAGTTTGTCAAAAATGTAACAAGGATATTATTATTTTTAAATTTAAGGCAAATTGATGCACTTTCTTTTACAGACTAATAAAAATGTTAAAAAAGTTATTCTTGTAAGTTGAACTATATCTCTTTCTTTTTGTTTTATTTATGTTAACAAGGATACGATATAATGAAGAGATATACCTGTAACTATATTATAGAAAAAAGTTATAATTTATAGTTGCGGCGGAAAGTGGGTGGTGGGGGGGCGCGAATTGTTTTCTTCTTGCTAGGGGGGGCGTAACAGAAAATAATTGAGAAGCACTGCTGTAAACAGACACAGAACCAAAATGAGACGCAAAATGAGTGAACAAGAGATACTAAGCTGATGAGCTGGGATGTTTTTTTTGTCTGTGAAAACTTTGTATTCCATCAAAATAATCTGATAATGAAAGAGTGGCTAATGGATAACAGGTTGTTTACTAGTGAATGGACACCTTTAATGTATTTTTTTCCCCCTAAAGTTTTAGTTCTTTGACAGAAAAAAATGAGACAAATCAAGAAATGTGTATGCAAGCTTAGAATTTGAGACTAATATGAAGTGCAAACCTTCACCCCCTAGAGAACAACGTTATGCATTACAGGTTAAGATGCAGCAGATGAGTGTCTGCGAGCACTGAGACATAAACCAAACTTCAAATGAGTAATTTTACTAGGTCAAGATCAACTACATTGCACATACTGTCTGAACAGATCTCAGAAACATGCATGTCCTATTAACATTAGGATACTCTCAGGATATCCATTAATAGTAATCTACATTAGAGCAGAAAAGTATTCAAAGTGCTCATTCTCAACATCTTAAATACTAGGCAGCCTTTTCAAATGTGAGTAGCAGTGTCAGCAACAAAAGTAATACAGGGATCCCTCGCTACTTCACGCTCCAATTCATGCGGTTTCAGTGCATCGTGGTTTGCTTTTTAAATACGTATTCATCAAATTAAAAAAATAAGGAAATTAAGGGAGAATTGGAGAAAAGGTTAAGGAAAATGCCACAAAAACAAGGAAGAAAAAAAAAACCCAAAAATCCCTAAATCAACACAAAACAAAAAACAACTCAAAATCTCCCATCAAAACTAGTTACATGGTTGTGGGGTGCGCATCTGCACGTGTGCATCTGTATGTGTGTGTACAGTATTTATATTTTATTTACATCTTATGCATTATGTTTTAAATGTTTAATTGTTATTATAAGCATTTATAGCATTGAATATGTATTTATTGATATTATATAAACATATACATGTACATATACGTCAGTCGAGTAAGTGTTGGGGGGGTTGGGGGTGATTCTACTTCGTGGATTTCGATGGTCGCGTGGGGATCTCGGTCCCAATTAACCGCGGAAAGTGAGGGATCCCTATATTGTCAAAAATATTCAACACACATGACATACATGAGAATGGATACACCTGGGAGTGGTTTTGACTCATCTTATTTGCACCATTGCAAGTATCTTAAGAAATTTAGAGCTTATTGGAGATTGGAAAATAAAGTGCGTTACTCATGGTTTTGAAACAGATTCCTTATCAAATGTATTCAAAAGAATCAAGCTTACTGGCTTTAATGTATATGGTGCTTGCAAGGAAAAGGGATAAACACAGTGTACCCACAGCTTGAGCATTAGTCTAAAGCAGGAGTTCTTAGATTGTACTCATGTAGAGATGTAGTGTTTCCCCCGCAGTCCACATACTGGTACATCTCCTGAGAGACCTGTTCAGCATGACCAAAATACACTGTGGTGACAGTAACTCTGCAAAGCAAGAGTCATGCGAAATGTTATCCTACTGTTTCACTGAAAAGAGATAGAGCAGTGTCAACTAAGAGTGTGTCTCATTCACTTTTACAAACAAATACTCACTGCATCATCACCACAATGTTGTGCACTTTGATAGTCTGCAGGGTACAATAGTCACTGAAAAACAAACGAGGGATTAATACAGTATATTAAAAATAAATCAATCAATCAAATACGGGCAGCCATAGCCCAAAGGTTAGAGGGGCATATTTGAGACCAAGAGGGCCCTAGTTCAATTCCAAAACAACCAAGACAAATATGTTGGTAGGGGTGTGAGCAGCATTTTCACCTTCCACCACCTTGAAGTGCCCTTCAGCAAGGCACATAGCCCCCAACTGCTCTCTGGGCACTGAAATGTGGCTACCCACTGTTCCAAGAGAGTGTATGTTCACTATAGATGGGTTAAATACTGAACCAAAATTTCCCTTGTGGGATTAATACAGTACAGACACTCCCTGCCTTACGTTTTAGTTCAGTTCTGGACGGCCGAACATAAGGTGAAAAAAACATGAGTTGTTACTGTATGTTCCAGTGACGTATGACGTTCATACTGTACTATACATCCATAAATACCATTACCGTATCTCATAAAACAGCCATTTGGAAGGAACGTGCAACATTCACGTTCTGTACCAGCATCATTACCACTATCACTAGTAGGCTTATGCTGCTGACCAACCATATTTGCTTAGGGTTACAAAAGTCCGCAAAACAGTATAAACACAAAAATCACAGAGAAGACGTCTTAACACATGGGTAACACGCAGTGAATTGGGAAGCACATTCAGTCTGTCATTTGTAAACAATGGACGCAGCATCATGCGGAAGTAGCGTATTACGTCAGCGTACTATGTAGGTACATCTCGTACTACAGAGAGCACGCTAAACTCAATTTGATTTTTTTTTTTTCTTCTTCTTTTCCTTTCGGCTTTTCCCTTCAGGGGTCGCCACAGCGAATCATCTGCCTCCATCTCACCCTATCCTTTGCATCTTCTTCTCTTACACCAACGACCTTCATGTCCTCTTTCACCACATCCATGAATCGTCTCTTTGGTCTTCCTCTAGGCCTTTTGCCTGGTAGTTCCAGCCTCAGCATCCTATTACCAATATACTCACTATCCCTCCTCTGTACATGTCCAAACCATCTCAATCTAGCCTCTCCGACTTTGTGTCCAAAACATCTTACATGTGCTGTCCCTCTGATGTGCTCATTCCTGATCCTATCCATCCTCGTTACTCCCAAAGAGAACCTCAACATTTTCATCTCTGCTACCTCCAGCTCTGCCTCCTGTCTTTTCCCCAGGGCCACTGTCTCTAAACCATACAACATCGCTGGCCTCAACACCATTTTTCTTAACTCAACTCAACAATTTTTTTTTTTTTTTAAATCATAAAATCGAAAAATACGTAAAATGAATGAAGCAGGGAGTGTCTGTATAACAATTAATTTTCTGCTGAATAGGTCTGCTTAGCAGAACACTTTGGGTGTTAATTGTTGCATTAGACCTGGTAAACAGCCATGTTCACAGTTATCTATATAAAACTTTTAAAATGTTGGTAGTAAAGTAAGTACAATGCATTTTTTATTTGTAGTGT
>CM045728.1:73497349-73524849 GCA_024760905.1 Plotosus lineatus | reverse complement strand
ATTCAATATTCATTTAGTACTCAGCCTGCACTGGTGTGAATCACCAGCAGAGCTGAGTGTTCTCTTTCTTTTCTGGACTCTGGTTTTCATTCATTTTACAACTCTCTTTGCTTAACTGAGTATGCATCGTAGATTGCACCGATCCGAGCAGATAGTTAATTTAGTCTTGGGAAAACCGGAAAACTTGCACCCATGCTAGTAGGCTTATGCTTCTGGCCAACCATATTTGCTTAGGGTTACAAAAGTCCGCAAAACAGTGTAAACACAAAGATCACAGAGACGACGTCTTAACACAGTGAACTGGGAAGAAGCAGGGGCACGTTCAGTCTGTCGTTTGTAAACAATGGATGCAGCGTCATTACATCAGTGTACTACGTAGGTACGTCTCGTACTAGAGAGAGCAGGCTAAACTCAAAATTTGACATAATTTGGGGGGTTTTTTTGGAAAAAAAAAAAACGTAAAATCAAAAAAAACGTAAAACGATGACCGTAAGTTGGGGAGCGTCTGTATTCACATGTATGTGTATATAATATCAATAAATACATATTCAATGCTATAAATGCTTATAATAACAATTAAAAATAGCACTAAGATGTAAATAAAATATAAATACA
This sequence comes from Plotosus lineatus, assembly GCA_024760905.1. Classification (NCBI taxonomy): domain Eukaryota; kingdom Metazoa; phylum Chordata; class Actinopteri; order Siluriformes; family Plotosidae; genus Plotosus; species Plotosus lineatus. The sequence continues at coordinate 73,524,234 of CM045728.1, read as the reverse complement.
TCCACATACAGATGGTATTGCATGAGAAAATGACGACACACATACATATGAGTGTGCGTGCACACACAGATGCAACAATGTATCCAGTTTTGATGGGAGATTTTGGTTTTTGTTGCATAATTAATTAACCTTTCGTCCATTCTTCCTTACTTTCCTTATTTTTTTAATTCGATGAATATTTATTTATTACAAAACCGTGATGCACTGAAGTCGCATGAATTGAAGCACGAAGTAGCGAGGGATCTCTGTCTCTCTCTCTCCCTCTATATATATATATATATATATATATATATATATATATATATATATATACACACATACACACACACAGTGATCCTTCGCTATTTTGTGCTTCAGTTTCTGCGGCTTCAGTGCATTGCAAGTTTTTCAAAAATATTAATGAAAAAAATTTTTAAATAAAGAAATTAATGAAAAATAGGGGAAAAGCTAAGGAAAATGACACAAAAACATGGCCAATTATGCAAAAAGAAAAAAACCAAACAAACAAAAGAACAACCCAACAAAACTACTTATATTTTTATATGAGGTGCGCATCAGTATGTGTGTGTATTTATATTTTATTTACATCTTATGCATTATATATTTTTTTAATGTTTGTCATTCTAAACATTTATAGCGTTGCATATGTATTTGTTGATATTAAATACACATATAATACATATACGTACATGTCAGTCGGGCGGCGGGGGGGGTCAAGGGGGAAAGTGAGGGATCCCGTGTTTGTGTGTGTGTATGTGTATATATATATATATATATATATATATATATATATATATATATATATATATATATATATATATATATATATATATATATAAGGGTCACAGGAAGGCCAGTGCCCATCACAACCGACTCTGGGCAAGTTTGAGGTACATAAATTGTTATTTATTAACATTACTATGGGGTACATATTATAAATAATAATAATATGCACAATATATGACACAAGGGTAACATTGTCAAGCGTTGATCGGTCCGCGGTGATAAAAAAGTTGGGGAGCCCTGCATTATAGCCTTCTCCTTCGCAGCCCCTCGACTGCAGAATGACCTGCCTCCACATCAGAGAGCTCCACAGACTATGGAAAATGTCAAAAAATTTCTGATAACTTTCTTTTTTAGCAAAGGTTTTCGATGATCCCCCCAAACATGTGCACTTTTTGTTCTTATTCCCCCTATTGCTTTTAATGGTGTCCTTTTTTTAATAAATCTGCTGGGGCTAGTGGCAGAGTGGTGAGGGTGCTGCACTCATGATCGGGAGGTTGTGTGTTCAAATCCCAGTTAGACCCTCACTGTGCTAAGACCCCTGGGCAAGTTCTCATACCACTGGGTGGACAGAGGTACACTTGTGGTTAAATGGGTACCAGTGAAAATATACTGGGAAGGTAACCTGCAATGGACTAGTGTCCCATCCAGGAGGAGTTGTACTCCTAGTCGCTTCATGCTATGGAAACCGGGGATAAGCACCAACCTGATGAGCCAGTGGGCTCAGGTGTAAAAAGCCCAACAGACTTTACCTTACCTTTTTAAAATCTGCCTCTTAGTGTTACTTTATTTATTTATTTGTTAATGACTTGCATTTTGAGATTTCGTGTAAATGTAAAGTGTATTATACAAAAATAATCATAATCATTATTATTATTATAAACTCCTCTTACGTTCTCCTTGGTCTCAGCCTCTGGTCGCTGTATGGAATCAAAGCCACCAACTGATTTTCCTGACCTGCAAGAAAAACATCCTTCAGTAACTGGCTCATGTAAAACTTTTTGCTGACTTTTACAGGAATTTTTCACTAGACAATCCAATAACCACTGTAGAGATATTAATCCAAAATCATGTAACAAACACTACTCACAAAAAGTTAGAGATATTCGGATTTCATGTGAAACTTCAGGATGAACCCAAAATGCACTATAAACACTCTAAACCTTTGAATGCACATGTCCAAATGGTCAATGTTTCAGTACTTCTGGCACAGCTTGGTGTTTGCTAGCAAGAAGCTGAACGGTAAAATTAACAACAGGTATTTGATCCAGGAATTGATCTTGTTCAATTCGAATTACTATTAAAGCTGTCCTCTTCATCATGTTCTTCACATTTTGACATCATGACACCTAACAAATGATCAACAGTAGTACGCCACTGCGAAGGTTCAAAAAAGATGTTCTCAGGGGGAAGTGGCCACTGAGCTTGGACCGTCACAGAGCGTCATCAGCAGGTTGCATTAGAGACACAGAGACTGGAAGAGTCAAAGAAAGGCATATAAGTAGACATTGTTTAGTCACATTTAAGGCACCCAAATGTCATGTCAGACCACTGAAATCCGTTCATCAGCCTGGTCTGTGTGCTAGATGACCTGCAATGGTACCTGACCATATCACCAGGCACAGGCGTCATCGTCTTGCATGGACCATTGAGCATTTAGGAAGAAAGTTGATTCATGTCGATCAGAAATGATGGTCACCAACAATGTTGGACACGTGAAGTGGAGCAGTATGCGTCAGCCACTATTGTCACCAGGTGAGCCTTTGGTGGTTGTGGTGTTAAAATCTGGGCACATGTATCTAGTCTATACAGAACTGCCCTACACTTTGTACAATGACAAGCCCATACTACATAAATAACATAATTAATCCAGTCATTGTTCCCCTGTTTGAACAACACAGGCCTAATTTCATCTTCATGGATGACAGTGCTCCGGCTCATTGAGGTCATATCATTGGGGAACGACTGCTGGAGACTGGGGTACCTAAAATGGAGTAGCCTGTAGTTTCTTCAGACCTGAATCCCATAGAAAACCATCAGCCCAGTCACCATGTAAAGGCTTGTAACTCTGTGCCCCAAAATATCAATGACCTGAGGGCCACCCTCAAGTGGGGTGGGAAGCCATGCCTCAACAGATAATAAGTCAACTTGTGAACAGCATGACTGATAGTGTTAAGCTGCAATTAGTCTTCAAGGGCACATGATAAATGATTGAGATGCTGACATTTTTTGTTGTGGTATACCCACCACTGTGGCTGGATTTTGTTTCAACAAATTGTTTGATGTGAGGAGATCACCATTGCATGTTTCTACCTAAATACCCTACATGATATAATCATGATTATAAAGATATATCACTGTAGCGCAGTGCTTCTCAATTATTTTCTGTTACGCCCCCCCTAGCAAGAAGAAAACAATTCGCGCCCCCCCCCCACCACCTACTTTCCGCCGCAACTATAAATTATAACTTTTTTCTATAATATAGTTACAGGTATATCTCTTCATTATATCGTATCCTTGTTAACATAAATAAAACAAAAAGAAAGAGATATAGTTCAACTTACAAGAATAACTTTTTTAACATTTTTTATTAGTCTGTCAAAGAAAGTGCATCAATTTGCCTTAAATTTAAAAATAATAATATCCTTGTTACATTTTTGACAAACTTACCACACCATTTGCTGCTGAAAATAAAATCAATAAATAATTAATTCAAATTGACTTCAGAAACATTAACTCAGGAGCACAATATATAAACACTTTAACCTACAAAACAAGAACAAATAGAACACTTTGTGCTGATTTTTTTTTCTCAAAATGAGGAAGCCAAGATTAATGGCTACAATGAGCACGTTTTGCAGCGCACAGCTTCTCAAAGCGAGGTTTGAAGCATGACACTGCAACTCTCAGCTCCTGATGAGTTTAATGAGGGCGCCACTGCCAACTACTGGAGTGGATGTGCAATTACACTTTCTTGTAGTACGGCGGAAAAAAAGCATGTTCTCCTGGGTCACACGCGCCCCCCTCAGCATCCCATCGCGCCCCCCCAGGGGGGCGCGCCCCACTATTTGAGAAGCACTGCTGTAGCGTGAACTTTATATTTTCCATAATTTTTAACCGAAAGCCAAATATCCTTGACTTTTTTTTATTTTTCTTTTTTTTTTAAAAATCTCAAAAAAAAAAAAAAAAGGACAAATAGACATAAAGCATGTGTTACATGATGCCGATACATGATAACATCAGTGTTATTAACAGTCTCTCTGTCAATTATCTGATCTCAAACAGTGGCAGCATGTACAGCCACCACAAGGGACGTTTCCAGTTCTGTACATGAAGAATAATATTGTCTGTCTTCCTTTCGGCTTTTTCCCTTTTACTCGGGAGTCGCCACAGCGAATCATCTGATTCGCACGTTTGATTTGGCAGAGGTTTTTACGTCGGATGCCCTTCCTGTCACAACCCTTTTTTCAGCAAGGGACAGAAACACGCTGACGACTTTGCAGCTACTCTTTTACGAAAGTCAGCAATGGTTCTTTTACATGCCTCTCACCATAGACAGTGAGAGACATGGCCCGCCTTTCAGTTGGTGGTTTGGTGATGATGAATTTTCTCAAAAATCTCAAATAAAACAAGTGCTTTCCATAATTTACACATTAATCATGATATTCAGTGTGACATATTTTCCTTTCGGCTCTTCCCTTTCAGGGGTCGCCACAGCGAATCATCTGGCTCCTTCTTCATAAGTCATATGAAATGATTCTCATATTCGATCTGGCATAGATTTTTATGTCAGATGCCCTTCCAGAAACAACCTTTAGCAAGGGGCAGTAACACGCTAACGGCTATGCAGTAGTAGTTTATATTCAGTGTGCCATCATGGCCTGTATTTGTAGACGCTGGTTTCTAGAAAGAACACTCTTATCAGGATGAAATGTTTCATCGAGGTGCCCAGTAACATCTTTGTTAAGTTAATTCTGTGTTGTCTCTATGGGATACAGTTGAGAGTTTGCTAAATCAATTCTTTGGCAACATCTCTATAATAAATTTATTGCTAGCATGAAGTTAATCATGCTTTTTGACTCCCAAATGGCATATTGTCAAGGCACGCGACTATCAACCTGGAGATTGTAAGTTCAAATACAATTTGATGTTGTCATCACAGGTGTCTGTGTGAGCTAAATGGCCAAGTTCTCATGAGATGAAGGAGGGAGGGCTGTCTTTCACTATCCAATCCATGGGCATCTGATCTGTGATTTGTATGATCATTCATACAAGAGGCGTGTACGAGTATGTTAGCGGTCATGTTCATCAGTTTGTAAAGAGACAAGTGGTAGCGTCGCATGTCACAGAGGAGGCATTTGCATGCTTGCAGCCTTCCCTAGCAGGTGGTTATTGTATGTCATAGGGAGGCAAAATTTGATAGTTAGAAATTAGATATGACTAAAATAGCGGAATAAAAACTAAATTAGGAAATTATTTTTGTTTGAATGACATAATATTTACCTCGGGGGATTCTCCCAGTGCCTTGGCAAGTTGGGCAAGTGACACTGTCTCTGCCAGTGAACTCCACGTACGGGAACTGAGAGACATCTCCACCGCCCTTAGCCTCCTCACTCGGTATGTGGTTATACTCGTGGCCAGAGGTCAGGGTGGCGTGGCACTCCTCATGGCATGTCTGCTTAGAGAGGTGGGACAGTGCCTTCCCCATAATCACACCTGGTCTTCCGGAGCCAAGTTTTCACTCAGACCTAAAAATGGACAAAACACAAAAATAACATCCTAATAATACAACACTCAAATCAGATATGTAACCAATGCTACGTCGTTTTATTCAACCAGAGTACACTTCAACATTACACTAAGGGCATATTCACACCTACACTTTAGTTTCTCTCGTGGATAATTATGTAACCTTCACACAATTTATACTTGATTTGATCTCTTTAACAGGGAAAGTTCACACGAACCAAAATGCACTGCTAAAAACTTTGTGAGCATGCTAAGCTCACTTCTTTGTAGTCTTGGTGGCGTGTGATTATAATGTTTGTAGATACCCAAACTAATTGAGTACTTGGGGTATCTTTGTGTAAGGTTTAAATTTGTTTGATGATATGAAAAAGTTAAGTGTGACAAAGGTGCAAAAAAGTAAAAAATCAAGAGGACAAAAACTTTTGCACAGCACTGTAGGTCATAACTCGAATAGTGACGATACCATGATCCCTCGCTACTCTGTGCTTCAGTGCATCGTGGGTTTTTCAAAAATATTCATCAAAAAATTAAGAAAAAAAAAAACGAAATTAAGGAAAAATAGGGGAAAAGTTAAGGAAAATGCCACAAAACAAGGCCAATTATGCAAAGGAAAAAACAAACAAACAAAAACAAAAACAACCCAAACCCCCAACCAAACTACTTACATTTTTATGTGAGGTGCACATCTGATTGTGTGTGTACAGATGCTCCCCGACTTACGTTCATCCGTTTTAGGCCCCCCCCCCCCCCAAAAAAAAAAAAAGTCAAATTTTGAGTTTAGACGTACAGTGATACCTCTGCTCACGAACATAATTGGTTCCCAGAAAGTGTGTGTAAGGCGAAAAGTTCGTCTTCCGAACATTTATTTCCCATAAGAAACCATTAAAATGAGAATAATCCGTTCCCAGGTCCCCATAAAACAATTTTCTACTAAATAAGCCTTAAAACTACACAAAAATATACCTTATTTTATGTATAATAAATGTGCTATTGTATTGTAATTAAAGAAATAAACTGTACTGTATAATAAAGTGGTTTTATTTACCTTTGTGATGGTAGTTGATGGCTTGATGGAATGGAGTGGGAGGAGGAGGGAGGGAGGGACTTACTGTTTGGAAGGAGAGTTTGGAAACGCCTACTGTTTGGAAACACCCTTAGCCACACACGCACCCTTAATAGCTTCCTTGTTCTTAAGGATGGGAGCAATGGTAGACTTAGCGCACTGGTACTGGGACGCTGAGTCACACAAACGCACACCTCGCTCGTGTTTTTCAATGATCTCCGCCTGTGGTGGGGCTTTTTCGGTCCCATAATAGCAAAAGTACACTCAATATGGTCCAAAATGTCTATCAAACACAAACCACTTCCGCATTCAAAGAAAGGGGTGATTTAACTGTGACGCCGTGAGCGTCGTCAGCTTCTCGTGGCCGCCACCGTGGCGCTGTTCGACCGCGTGGTTTGATTCGTCCGCCGAAAACTAGTTCGTCAGCAGAGACTATATGCTCGCAAATTTAATGTTCTTGAGGCGAAAAGTTCGTGAGCTTAAGCGTTCGTCAGCGGAGGTTTTACTGTACCTACGTAGTACGCTGACGGAAGGGTAATGAAGCAATGACGCTGCATCCATTGTTTACAAAAGACAGACTGAGTGATATATATATATATATATATATATATCAGTTATATAGCGTGTTACACTTGTGTTAAGATGTCATCTCTGTGATCTGTGTTTACACTGTTTTGTGGACTTTTGTAACCGTAAGCAAATATGGTTGGTCAGAAGTATAAGCCTACTAGCATGGGTGCAAGTCTCATACACAGAGATGAATTAACTATCTGCTCAGATCGGCACGATCTACCATGTATGCTCAGTTTAAGCAAAGAGAGTTGTAATATGAATGAAAATCCGAAATCCAGGAAAGCATGCAACAACTTCTATCGTGAGCTAATATGCTATGGGAGCTCAATGCTAACCGCACCCCGGCTAACAATAAGCCCAGGCGGAGTTCTCAAAGTCTTCGGCACTTGGTTAGCACTTCCGGCCATACTGCATGAGAATGTTCAGTCCCTGCAAAACAAGATGGACGAGCTTCATGCTCAGATTGCAGCACAGAGGGATCTACAGGACTGTGTTTCTGTGAAACATGGCTCGAGGAGACTACACTTGATGAGGCAATTGCACCAGCCGGGCTACACGGCCTTCATCCCCTGCAGTCCCAAGCGCCGGAGTCATCGTTCAGCCTCTTCCCGCCTGGGCTTTTTGTTCGCTGGGGTGCGGCTAGCATTAGCTCATTGCTAGCTGCACCCCGGCTAATAAAAAGCCCAATTGAGCGTGCTTAGTTATACATACCCAAAGATACTCCAATCTTATAGCTGTAGTAGAGTCGACCGGTCATAGACGAATATAGTGCAAAACATGAACAAACAAAACAAAAAATAAAAAATTAAAACGAACAAAGAAACAATCTGACTCTGAGAACTCTGCAACGTCACCCTCTGGGCAGCGCCATCTTGGAGACTTCACTCCAAGTTCAGTGTAAAAGGACATGAAAAGTATTGTAAGAAAGTTTATCCTTTTGGTATCGTTTGTTAAACATGCTACAGAACATAAAATCTAACGCATAAACATGAACTTAGGTACTGTACTGGAATAATAATTGAAAAAGATTTTAATACAACAGTTCAGAGAAAACCGTCGTTTCTCAGGAGAAAGTCTTATTTCAGAAGAGACATCCAGCGTTTTCTATCGCTTAGCCAGAGAAGACGCATAGCGTTTGAGTGGTAACTGGTAATTAAAGCACACCACAAAAAAAAGAGGCTCATTGACAACTTGTGCACGAATGAGAAAAAAGGGGCGGGACATCAGCTCAACTAATCATGGGAAAGGAGGACAGCCATTGGCTGAATTTGAATCACGTGCCAGTTGCTCGGCAGTCAGCGAAAACTCAAACTGTGGGTGCAAAACCGCGAATAGTCAAGGGCCTACTGTACACAAAAATGTAACTAGTTTTGATGGGAAGTTTCGGGTTGTTTTTTGTTTGTTTAGGAGATTTTTTTGCATAATTGGCTTTGTTTTTGTGGCATTTTCCTTAACTTTGTCCCCTATTCTTCCTTGATTTCCTGATTTATGATTAAAAAAAAAAAAAAAAAAAAAAAAAAAAGCGATGCACTGAAGCCGCATGAATTGAAGCGCGAAGTAGCGAGAGATCCCTATATACCCAACGTTAAACAAGTATTTCAAGTTTGAAAATAAATGTCCGTAAACCTAACAGTTTTGCCTTTGTGACCTTGAAAAGTAGGTACAGGTCATTCATGCACAAACTCATCCGAGTACTCATAGCAGTGAGCCAGCATACGAACTTTAAAAGCATAAGCTTCAGGGTGCAGCAAGTAAATGTCCGGAAACTAAAGTGTGACAGACAGATGTAAAAGATAGAAGGGAGTTATTGTTTATCTGAGTCAAGTACAAATTAATAGAAAATTAAAGATGCAATGTTTCGTGCTATCGAATCAAATTAAACCAATAACAGGTAATCAAAATTTAACCAAACTGTCAGATTATAAACCCAATTCCTAGAAATAGCCTGTAATCCTACATAAATAAACCTTCCTAGCCCTTTTACAGGACTACTCTCCCTGTCCTCTCCTCTGCACACTATGAACCAAACTAAATGTCCCTAGCTAAGGTGATAGTAAGAGAACAGAGAAAATAAAAAATAATATGTCCAGGACTCATATGCTGAAGAATCAATAAACTGGATTACAGAGGTTAAAAGAAATAAATTAACATTGCCATAAAAAATGTGTAATTAGTCCTTAGCAGCAGATATCACATACAGCAAAAAGACAAAGTCTAAAGATAACAGATATCTTTCTGAATTTCTAAAAAATTAATTACCATGCAAAAATAAAGATGAACTTTCAACACTACTAAATAGTTAGATCATACGATTACAAAGTAGTTCAGGGATGCCAAATTAATTTTTGCTATGGTCCACATAACTAAATGACAGTCATCAATGGCTGAATACTTACTGGACATCTATTAAAAAAAAAAAAAGGCCACTGTGAAATGGGCATGGTACAATTAATAGGTAATAACTAGCTGTTTACATAAAATTAGGTTGCTGATAACTAAGGGCAGTGGTGGCCTGGTGGTATAAGGCGCTGGATCATTGATCTTAAGGTTGGGGGTTCGACTCTCACTCTCCACAAGATTGTCACTGTCCTCCCAGTGCAGCTAACTGGGTTATCAAAGGCGGGCCATGTCTCTCACTGTCTATGGTGAGAGGTTCATGTAAAAGAACCATTGCTGACTTTCGTAAAGAGTAGCTGCAAAGCCATCAGCATGTTTCTGTCCCTTGCTAAAGGGTTGTGTCAGGAAGGGCATCTGATGTAAAAATCTATGCCAAATCAAACATGCGAATCACATGATTCGCTGTGGCGACCCCTGAAAAAAGGGAAAAAGCCAAAAGGAAAAGATGATGTTGCTGATTACAAATGGCTGGATGATGAATGATGTTTCATGGTAATTCATTCATTTTATGAACCGATTAACCCTTATTATGGTTACAGGGAGATTGGTGCCCATCTCAGTCGACTCAGGGCGAGAGCAGACTACACCCTAGACAGCTTGCCAGGCCATCGCAGAGCAGAAGTACACTGATAGAAATACAGCTTACTCGTTACAAAAGTCAGAAATTATTCTTTTACAGCCTCTTACCAGGGCAGTGGTGGCCTAGTGGTAAAGAGTGATGGATCGCTGATCCTAAGGTTGGGGGTTCAAGCCCCGCTCGACACAAGATTGTCACTGCCCCCCCAGTACAGCTGACTGGGTTATCAAAGGCCAGCCGTGTCTCTCACTGTCTATGGTGTGAGGCTGTAAAAAAACAAAAACAAAAACAAAAAAAACATTGCTGACTTTCAACAACAATAGGCTGCAAAGCCGTCAGCGTGTTTCCGCCCTGTGATGGCCTGATGAACTGTCCAGGGTGTACTTTACCCTCGCCCGGAGTCGGCTGGGACAGGCACCAGCCTCCCTGCGACTCTAATTAGGATTAAGCAGTTATAGAAAATTAACTGAACTGAGCCTCTTACCACAGACAGTGAGAGACATGGTCAGCCTTTGATAACCCAGTTAGCTGCACCTGAGGTGTGTCATGGTAATGGTTGATGTAAAGTAATCATATTCTTTGAAATGCTCTTGCAGATATAATAAAATATTTGGCACATAAAATTAGTTGGGACTGGAATTAAGTTTCACATAATGTGAACTAGATCAACATCTAATAAACATGATGCAAATGTCCATCCATAGCACTTTTCTTGTTCTAATGTTGACTGCATGAACACTTGTCCATGTTTCCCTGAAATATTAAATATGGCAAATGAACTTATGTAGCTTACTGATGTGATCTGAGTTGACACCAGTGTAGCTGTGAGAAAGCAAACCAGAAGAACAAGCTGAATCGGTAATTAATATATAGTCGAATAAATACCTTGCTGTGAGTGTAATTAGGCTGAGAATGAGACAGATACTAAATTGTTTACATGTTTACAAGAGCAATACTAGATTGTTATGTTGTAAAACCCAAAGTACATTCATGCAGTACACGTAGTCCACTTCTGCATTGCAAGCAGTACACCTATACAGTAGATGGAATATACAGTACTTCTGTAGATAGCATAAGTAGTACACTTATATAAGTAGTGCACCTATATAGTGGAGTGGAAGTAGTGCCCTTCTACAGTGGAGTCATGTGGGACACAGCCAACAGCAGGTTCTAATTTGTGATCACGACATAATAACAGACCGAGCTGCAGTAAATGTTAGTCTTGACTCCAAAAAATAGTAACAAGTATTTAACCCTTACATTTAGACGTACAAAATAAAAAAAGAATACATTTTCAACAGCAAGTGGTTTTAAAACTATTGTGGGTTATTACGCCAGCTTGACTGTAATAAAATTGCTCTTTTTAACCGGCTCCAAGACAAAAGAATATTCAACTGTACTCTTACTAAAATTATTTACCTACTATTTTATTTTTTATCCAAACATTCTTTTCTTTCTCTTTCTTACCTGCTTTGGTTATTGTCTATGTGAATCCTCGGATCTAAATTCTGTTTACTGCGGAAGCTTATTTCTTTTCCTCGTGGTTTATGGCAGGTCACTCCGGAGAGTATTACTGCCACCTATTGGAAGTGCTTTAAATAACACTGCAAACTGGTATTTAATTGCAAGAGCTATTATTGCAGAAACATAAAAGATTTTGGTTTCGAGGCTCGAGGCGTTTCTGTGTAAAATCTAAATGTTCTGTCTGCACTTTGGTGGTTTCCTCCAGGTATTCTGGGTTCTCCAGTTACTCCCACTGTCTGATGTCGATCTGTGAGAGTGAATGGTTGTGTGAAGGCCCTGCGATGGTCTGGTGAGCTGTTCAGGGTGTGTGTTTTGCCCACACTTCTCCTATAAAGAAATATCCTCGAAATGGAAGTGTAAATAGTTTTTTTTTTTTTTGCCCTCTGGTGGTCTGTTGAACGCTTTCCAGCCTTCGCCCAGTGTGGGCTGATATAGGGTCCAGCCTCCTTGTAACTCTAGTAAGACTGAGCGGTTTGGCAAATAAGTGGGTACTGTACTCCTTTTTTTATAAACATAGGACATCCATATTGGCTGTGTTTGGAATTAGAGGCCAGTCGACAAAAGGTGGAGCTTTAAGGACCTAGAGCTCAAGTGCACTCGGTAAGGTTTTTAGGGAATTTGATGTGATTTAGTAACAGAAGGAGTAGACTGACTATCCACAATGTACCCCTGTATCTTTTTTTTTTTTTTTTTTTTGCAGCGAAAGAATTAAATCCAGATGTTGCCTATATATCACACTATCTTTGTTTGTTTGTACATCTTATCCTGATGCAGAATGTGTTGGGATGTGAGATAAGCCCTTCTATTGTAGATGTGTTTGGCTTGGTACTGTTGCTGAGACGATTAACTGTATCCTGGTGCTGTTGCATGATATTTTTCCTGTTTAAAGTATTTTGGTGTTAACACCATCGGCTCCAACTGACTGTGATGAACAGTGAGCATTCGCCATTTTGATTCAAGCATTATCCATTCAGGATAAGGTTTTTTTAATCCCCAGGTTGCGGACCAGTCTGATTGCAATGTTTCTGTGTACTCTATACTAATAGACATGATCTATACTATCCTTCTCTCATACTGTTGCATGTCCTACAACAATTATTCAGCTCAGGCTCAGGGGATATGACTGAATAGTCTTCTCCACGTCGCCATGCCAAAGGGACTATTCAGCAATGCACATTTTGCCTTTTGCAAATACATTTGTTGCATAAACCTCATCTTTCATGCTTACCTAGGTCTACTATTTAAGAAGTTTTGAGTAGCATTGCCTCAAAGCCAGAAGGTTCTGGGTTCAAATCTCAGGCAAGGGCCTGTCTGTGTAGTGTTCTCCCAGTATTTCAAGGGGTTTCCTCTGGGTGCTGGTGAATAATTGTTAGTGTCTGTGAAAGCCCTGCATGGGATTGGCTTCCCTGTCCCCCACCTTTCACTAGGATTGGTTCCAGCTTTCCCTGTGATTCAGGTAAGGAGTTCAGATACTGGATTAAGGGCAGTACAATGGTGCAGTGGTTAGCACATCTGCCTCACAGCTAAGGTCCTGGGTTCCATACCCAGCCTCGGCAAAGGCATTTCTGTGTGGAGTTCGTGTGTTCTCCCAATGCTTCTGTGGGTGACTTCAGGGTACTCTGGTTTAGTCCCACAGTCCAAAGACATTATGCTAATAAATTGCCCCTATGCATGATTGCGAGTGTGTGTGTGTGTGTGTGTGTGTGTGTGTGTGTGTGTGCGCGCGCGTGTTGGTCCTCCAATGGATTGTTGAGCTGTTCAGGGTGAAACCCCCCCTTCTCCCAGACTTGGCTGAGATAGGTTTACGCAGTTCAGCAAAAGAACAGGAAAAAATAAAAGCACAGCCTCATTTAATCATATTTATATTAAAAAAATTCCTCAATGGGATCAGGCTCTTTCCTGAATATGTGAATTCTCTCATCTACTCAATCATTAATTTTCTAAACCGCGTTCAGCAGTTCATCATTCATTCAGTTCATTTTCTGTACCCGCTTAATCCTAATTTGGGTCACGGGGAGGCTGGTGCCCATCCCAGCCAACTTCGGGCGAGAGCAGAGTACACCCTGGACAGCTCGCCAGACCATCGCAGGGCGGAAACACGCCGACGGCTAAACCGCTTAATCCTAATTAGGGTCAAGAAGGAGGCCGACACCCATCTCAGCCAAATCTGGGCAAGGGAGGAGTACACCCTGGATAAGTCACTAGGCAATCGCAGGGCTGTTCTCATCTATTTCTTTTTTTTCCTTTCGGATTTTTCCTCAGGGGTTCACCACTGCAAATCATCTGATTTTCATGTTTGATTTGGCAGAGGTTTTTATGTCGGATGCCCTCCCTGACACAACCCTTAAGCGAGGGACAGAAACATGCTGACAGCTATGCAGCTACTCTTTACGAAAGTCAGCAATGGTTCTTTTACATGAACCTCTCATCATAGACAGTGAGAGACATGGCCGGCCTTTGATAGCCCAGTTAGCTGCACTGGGGGGGGACAGTGACAACCTTGTGGAGAGTGGGACTCGAACCCCCAACCTTAGGATCAGCAATCCAGCACCCTTTACCACCAGGCCACTACTGCCCCCAGCAGGCCACCACTGCCCCCAGCAGGCCACCACTGCCCCCAGCAGGCCACCATTTGCCTTTTGTCTTGTTTATTTAAATTCCATTATTGTGACCACATAAGGTGAGAATGCTTCATGTTTCAATGGCAGTTTGACAGTGCAGAGAATTAAACTCCTAATGTTTGCATCATTCTTGAAGTGTATATTAGGGACAGGTCGTCATGTCTCTGCACACTTAGTATTTAAAAACAAACAAATAACTCATAACTCTGAAGGGTTTTTCAGAAGTCCGGTTAAGGCTACCCTTAAAGTAGCCAGTGTGGACTGGGGAACTGGGAACTGTGACCTGGAGGTGAACCTAGCACAATATTTTATCACTAAAAGCAGCGAGCTCAGCCATGCGTCCATAGAGAAGGAGCTCTGCCTCTTAAAAAATATCTGCAAGTGTGTTTGTGTCAAGGCCCCGCCCCCATCGGGCCTGCTGATTCCGATTGGCTCCCTGCAGAGCGAGCTGTCAGAGTGTGCTCGCTCTGCTCTGTGAATGACAGCACGCGCTCTGAGTCACTGATCTCCTCGGTTCATTTCGCGCACTCACGCAACAGAGCAGCACGTGTACGTGAACAGCAGCTGCTCCGCCCGGCATCCGCGTGACCACTCAGATAAAGTGGAAATGACGTCTTAATTAAAACAGAAATTAAAAAAAAAAAAAATATATATATATCTTAAAAGAAAACCGCGATATTATAATAGGTTAATTTAGTGTTTTTTTGTTTGTTTGTTTGTTTATTTGTTTGTTTGTTTTTTACAAATTTTTCTCGTCTTTAATTCCAAAGAAGTTGATTTGCTGCTCTGGATCTGGTGGATTTAAGTGAATATGAAGCCTCGGATTTTGCTGAGTTTTTTTCTGACACTGACCTGCTCTGGTAAGCATCAGGATCTACTCCTGACCTTCAGACGTCATGTGCACTAACTATTATAACCAATCAGACGAATCTCACCTTTCACCTTTCACCTGCCTGCATGGGTCCACATCTGCAGAGGTTTCATGTCTCGAGACATTATTACACCTTTTACACACGTTTATCATCATTATTTCCACTAATGCATTGGGAACTGATGTAGAAAGTCGTGTTGGATTTATATAACCAACACAAATGAATCGAGATGTACTGAGTTGATCTTTTATAGAAATGTTTATAAACAGACTTGAATTTGTTCTTAAAGCTGGGTGGAAACTCGAATGATGGAAAAGTGTTATATTGTTATATAGGAATAATTTCCTTCAATCATTTATGTTGTCTACTATTATTATTATTATTATTATTATTATTATTATTATTATTATACAAATTAAGACAATTAAGGCACCAATTCAAACATTTAAAGAAGACTTTTATTATTTTTGAATGTCTTCTTTTCCATTATGTCCAAGGAGTTTGATATAAGAAGCACATGATGTTGGAAATACTGTACATTGTTTTATGATTTTTTTTTTTTGTCTAAAGTTTGGGCCGACCTACTAGGTTGTGTGTCTCCTTATCCATCCAAAGGAAACTGTTCCCACTGTAATAATTGATATATTGATATAGGAATAAAATATACAGGGATAGTCTTCACTGTTATTAGGTGTGTGAGAATCAGAATGCCATAGTACAGAATTTACACACTTTATATTTTTTCAAACTTACAAACTTGTTATTTTACACATTTACAAAAGTCTCTTGCTGATCTGGAAATGAAAATGACTTTGGACCAAAAATAACCATTCTGTCATTATATATTAGGATTTTTTTTAATTTGTTTGTTTTAATTTTTTATTTAACAAAACAAATTTCACCTGTTTGTTTGTATGTCTGTTTGAAAGATATATATATATATTTTTTTTTTAATGTCAACCAAGAATGTATTGGGGCAGCCATAGTCTAATGGTTGTGCTGGGGCTGGTGGCGTAGAGGTTAGGGTGCTGCGCTCATGATCGGGAGGTTGTGAGTTCGAATCCCACTGAGACCTTCACTGCGTTCACTGTGCTAAGATCCCTGGGCAAGGTCTCAACCACAAGTGTGCCTCTGTTCACCGAGCAGTATAAATGGGTACCAGTAAAAATATACTGGGAAGGTAACCTACGATGGACTAGCGTCACATCCAGGGGGAGTTGAACTCCTGGTCACTTCACGCTATGGAAACTGGGGATACGCACCGGCCTGATGAGCCACGAGGCTTGGGTGTAAAAACCCAACAGACTTTATCTATAGTCTAATGGTTAGAGAAACGGCTTTGGGATCGAAAGGTTGTTGGATCGATTCCCGAACAAGCAGGAAAAATGTGTGGTTGTGATAGAGGAACTGAGATTTTCCTTCCCTTTCCTCTACCTTCATGGCTAAAGTGCCCTTGAGCAAGGCACCTCACCCCAACTGCTCTCTGGGTGCTCCAATATGAGTGGCAGCCCAATACTCCAAGTGTGTGTGTGTGTGTGTGTGTGTGTGTGCTCACTTTGTATATGTTAAATGCAGAGGCAACAACTTTTCTTACAGGATTAATATAGTACATCAAAATCAGAATTGTATAAGAGCACTTAGAAGTTCTTGGTTTTGGGGGGGAAATTACTTACAGCCGGCACCTTTACAGCCTTGTATTAAACCGGACATAGTATTAAGAAGTTTATTTTAAAGTTCATGTTTATTTCTCTGAATCTGGTGGTGCGTATGCCAAGCCAAGAGCTATAAGCAAAAAATGCACTAAAGCAGTAGAACAGAAGGAGTCTGAGAGTCGCAGGAGGGAGGAGGGAGACTTGTGGTTTTAGATAGATTTCAGGATGACCTTGGGTGACATTAACCTCTTGGATCCTCCAGTCTGGTCAGTGGAGGAGGCCAAAGAACAATCCAGAAAAAAAACAAAAAAAAACAATGGGGACAATAGTGGCCAGTTTTTTTCCACCCCCTGACCTGTCCATCACATGCTCATTTCCATAACACTGCTCAGGCCTGTTGGGTTGCCTGACTGAGTTTGTAGAGTAACCCCTTTCACAGCTGCCTGTATCTGTGCTCCTCCCCTCCTTAATTGGCGGTTACACCTCGATTTTCAGGCAGGCGTACTAGATCCCAGTAATTTAGACAAGACACCCCTCTAACTACTCCACAATGTTATAATAAGAATGAATTAAACTACAGCAGTCTGAAGTAGAACTGGACGGTGACAACTGTATTACTAGTGGATTTAAGGGAATCCTGTAGTTCTGTCAAAGGTATAATTGGGAGCCTGAAGTGTTGGTCATATCACAGCATGGATCTGTACATCTAATCCCTTCCAGATATGTTTTCCTGTAGGGATTTCTTGCGGGATATATCTGCACCCCCATAATGGTGTGTTTGATGTAGAGATTTTATCTACATCCATGCCTCTGTCTGTCTTCCTTTCGGCTTTTTCCCTTATACTCGGGAGTCGCCACAGCGAATTATCTGATTCGCACATTTCATTTGGCAGAGGTTTTTACATCGGATGCCCTTCCTGTCACAACCATTTTTAGCAAGGGACAGAAACACGCCGACGACTTTGCAGCTACTCTTTACGAAAGTCAGCAATGGTTCTTTTACATGAACCTCTCACCATAGACAGTGAGAGACATGGCCCGCCTTTGATAACCCAGTGAGCTGCACTGGGGGGGACAGTGACAACCTTGTGGAGAGTGGGACTCGAACCCCCAACCTTTGGATCAGCGATCCAGCGCCCTATACCACTAGACCACCACTGCCCCATCTACATCCATGCCTCTGACTGTTCTAAATGATTGTATTTCATTCAACTGAGACACCTTAAAAGGGCTGGGCCTATAGGTTTATATTAGGATGCTCCTACAGAACAGAGGTTCAAAAACTGCTTCAACTTAGTAAAGCATCACAAACAGACAGTAAAATGATGAGTGAGAGAGAGATTTCCATTCGGCTTTTTCCCTTTATCAGGGGTCGCCACAGCGAATGATTCACACATTTGATTTGGCAGAGGTTTTTACGTCGGATGCCCTTCCTGACACAACCCTTTAGCAAGGGACAGAAACACGCTGACGGCTTTGCAGCTACTCTTTACAAAAGTCAGCAATGGTTCTTTTACATGAACCTCTCACCATAGACAGTGAGAGACATGGCCGGCCTTTGATAACCCAGTTATTTATATCCAGTTATGGGGGGGGGGGGGGCAGTGAAAACCGTGTGGAGAGTGGGACTCAAACCCCCAACCTTAGGATCAACGATCCAGTGCCCTATACCACCAGGCCTCCACTGCCCTACAAATAGATAGTAAAATATTCATAAATATTTTGTTAAATTGTTTTTGTACTTAGTGGTTAGCACGTTGCCTCACAGAAAGAAGGCTCTGTGTTTGAGTCCCGATCTCAGGCATTTCAGTGTGGAGTTTGTATGTTCTTCCCATGCTTGCATGGGTTTCCTCTGAGTACTCCAGCTTCCTTCCACAAATCAAAGACATTCACATTAGGCTAACTGGCTGTTCCAAATTGCTTCAAGCTGTGAGTATACAATGTGTGTGTGTGTGTGTGTGTGTGTGTGTGTGTGTCTGTGTGTGTGTGAGATGGTCTGCCAAGCTGTTCAATGTGAACCCCATCTTGGCCCACTGTTGATTGAGGTAGGCACTAGCCTTGCATGACCCTATTAGGATTAAGCGATCAGGCAAACGAGAGATGAGCAAGTGAAAGTTTTTTTGTAATAATTGTTATATTATTTGAGCATCTTGTTAGATCGTTACATTTTTGCGGTGAGCATAATCGAACGATGACACACCTTAGGTAACTTTGTTTGTGCTGATGTCTCCATTCATTTCATCAAATTCATTCCAACCAGCAGTTAAAGTTACAGTATAAGGATGTGAGTTATTATATTTTACTTTGGATTTTAGGTCACCAGCATAACTTTAATTTCACTCATCCTACAGACCTTTTACTCACCACAAGTTTTGCTGGTATGTGTGTGTGTGTGTGTGTGTGTGTGTGTGTGTTTGGGTGGTGGTGGTGGTGGTTCAAGAGATTTTATAGAAGTGCAAGTTACGTCAGTTGTTCCTACTCTTTTAATACTGGGGACAAAAAACCCTGTTTTTGGCTTACTCCAGTGATAAAAAATTGCTTATTCATTGCTTTTTACAAACTACAAACTCTTTACAAAGAGAATGTCATCAAATCCAATCAACAAAAGCACTTTTAGCTTAGGGCACTTATACTTTATTTTAATAAACTGAATAATCACTAATATATTCATTCATTTATTTTCTGAACCGCTTAATCCTAATTAGGATCCCGGGGGCGGGGGGAGGGGGGCGGTCATGTTGGGGGCTGGCGCCCATGTCAGCCGACTCCGGCGAGGGCAGGGGACACCTTGAATGTCTCGCCAGGCTATCGCAGGGCCATTGCTAATATAGTAAGATTGAATTTGTAGTTAATAGATTTTTGTTTTTAAGCAAAGTACAGTAGTTAATAAGAAGAAGAAGAAAAAGAAATTTTATTATGAGACAAAAGGAAACAATAATTGTAGCACATCAAATAGTTGGTGTCGAACACATGTTTCTTGACCTCATCGGAAACTGTGGGTGTGTACATGGCTTTGAACTTGGCATATGCCAACTACTGACAATTAGCTCTTAAACAAAAGAAATGTCCAGCCTCCCTGCCAGCTCACAGAAGGTTGCTAATGAAACATGTTGATAAAGAGCTTGTGGTAGTCATAGCTTGGGATAGTTTAACTCCCATTATTAGGACAAAAGAAGGAGTTCCAGGCCACTTTGTTGCATGGAGCCTGGTGAGTCCCCTTTTTCCTTCCACCTCCTTTACAATTCCTCCCCCAAGGTTTGCATTCAGCCATTGTTTGTGTCATGGTTCCTTCTGCAGTCATTGATATAATGGATGAAAAGGGGAGGGAAAGAATTTATGAATGTGCATATGCATTCAGAATTTCGTTCAAAGGCTTGTAACACATCAGTTGGGGCCAAGTTTGAATGACCAAATCTGCTCACTCTTGTGGGAGAGAACTATAAAGAAATTATAATGAGTTTCTCATAGGCCTCCACTCTGCAAATCCATACACAGATGTCCTGAATCATGACTAATATTTATTATAATATAGATTTCATTGATTATGACAATATTTGAACTTATTGTTTGTTTAATGAACCCACTTTAAATATTCTACACAATCTGAAAGTTGAACTATGGACTATATATATATAAGTGAAAGTGCATAGATGTAGCCTTATTAATAAAGTTTATGTATAGTTCAGTTCATTTTCTGTAACCGCTTAATCCTAATTCAGGTTGCGGGGAGGCTGGTGCCCATCCCAGCCGACTCCGGCCGAAGTCAGGGTACACCCTGGACAGCTCGCCAGGTTATCACAGGACGGAAACACGCTAACAGCTTTGCAGCTACTCTTGTCGAAAGTCGGTAATGGTTCTTTTACATGAACCTCACATCATAGACAGTGAGAGACATGACCAGCCTTTGATAACCCAGTTGGCTGCACTGGGGGGGGGGGGGGGGGGGGGGGGTCAATGACACCCTTGAGGAGAGTGGGACTCGAACCCCCAACCTTTGGATCAGTTATCCAGCGCCCTATACCACTAGACCACCACTGCCTTGTTTATGTATAGGTTATTTTAATTAGTTTATATTTTGGATAGTTTGCCTGTTCTTTTATTTATAATAAAAGAAAAAATAAAGTGTTCAAAAATGTAGTGCCAAAAGCAATGTGAATTTGATAAAAAAAATAATAAAATGTGCCGTTGAAACCTCATACTAACACTAGTCGTTAAAGTACGTAATTGCAAATCATGTTTCCCATCATCTTGATTTTTACTAATTATCTCTCAGAATCAAAGTGATTGGTCTGAAGTCAGTAGAAAGATTTGCTTATGTTTCCTCTGAAGGGTGTCCATACTCAGTTCAGGTTTTTATGGCATGGGAAAGCTTAGTGCAAGGCGTCAGGCCAGAACATTAATGAAGTTATGTGCCAAGCCTAAATGGGGACAATAAAATAAAAGAGGAATACAGATGGCTGTGGTGCTTGGACACTGGCTGTTCATCACAAGCCCCCACATCTACCATCCACCTATAGCCAATGCTGTCATGACCCTTTAGGGGATGAGGGCATGAATCGAGGGGTGGGAATGGAGGATCCCTGCTGTTCTGGACATCTCAACAATAACCTCAGAATCTCATTTTCACTATTCTTTAACTGTGATTGAAACGGATTCCTCCTCAGACTGAAACATTTATACCGAGTAACCTTTTTTTGTAATCAGGAAACTTAAAATACAAGTTTAATATGTAATAGCAAAATATTCCTTAAAATACATACTGTATATAATATACAGCTGAGGATAACAGAACATTATTATTATTATTATTATTATTATTATTATTATAGGATACAAAAATACATGATGTAAAGTCATTTTCTATAAAATACTAGGTTAATAAATAATAATAATAATAATAAGAAGAATAAGAATAAATCAGTTCTTATATTTTGGCATGTTAGGACAAATTGTAGTGTGTTTATATGGACTTACTTCCTTCAGCTTATGACCTAACCTCCCTTACCCACAAGGCAACACTGAATTATATTATCCCACAATGGGTAGAGCAGGAATGGACCCAGGGGTCAGGAGGCTGTGCAGGACAGCTGCTCATCTAGATTATTTGCATGGTTCATTCTGTGCCCAGTATTTTATTGTTATTGACATAACATGAGAATAGTGTTAGCCTGTTTTTTGTTGTTGTTTTTTTGTTTTTTTAAAGTGTTGAACTGCATTGAAGCTTTAGTACTTAGTGCCACACCAGTGGGATGTTAAATCCTAATGTAGGAAAATAATGTACAGACTTCTAGCATGCTGCACTACAAAACTGGCAGCCTTACATGTGCTTTAGAAGAGTAAATTGTTGTTAGTGAATGTTTTGCTGTTTATCTCATAGTGGTTTAACCCAAGCAGGTGTGAGTTTATGAGGACCAGTTGTCGGAGCTATGATGTGCTTAATGTGTATACCAGGTTGGGGTTACTTTTCCAGAAGCCTCGAATCCCTACTTTACATTTTTAGTGCAAGTTCAAGAGTAGACCTCAACAACAGCTGTGACTAAAGCAATGGCTATCTCCTTGGGTCAGTTTGGGGCATATGTGTGCACAAGAACATTCTTCTGAAAAGAAAAGCAAATGAGGGAAAGAGCCATTGCTTAAAGGTTGAGACTTAGACAGGACTGGGGTTAGAGAGTGGCATGGGAAAGTCACCTCCAAGTCAGAGTGAAAAGAAAATGGGGTCTGAGGTGGGGGTATGGAATGGTGGGGGTCTGCATAAGTAGGGGCCAGATGGCCCAATATGAGGGTAGTGCTGATGGCTCCTGATGGTTGATTGCCGCTTTTTTTTAAGGAGTTGGGAAAAGGGAGTTGTTACACTGCTATTGTCATCAGGGTGGGCTCACTCAAAAGTGGTTGCTTTAACTTGACCTTTTCACCCTTGCTACTCTTTGGGCCTGTTTTTGTCTTTGTCTGGACTGTTTTTGGTTCAGTGGCCACATGGCATTTGGCCCTATTGTTGTAGCCAGACTTCTTTTGGTGATATAGAGCTGGATTGGAATCCAACACCTCAGTCAGTCAGGAATAAAATCTTTGTTTATATTTTTAAACTAAAATAAAATGGATAGGTGTATGGAGCAAGTTTCCAATATTTCATTTGTGCGTGAAGCACATAAGAGGAAATTCAAGAAGCTGATGAAGTACAATCTTGTGGCTGAGTTGGCGAGTCTGAGGTGAGAGAAAAGTAGGGAAGAAAGAACGGACAAAGAGAAACAAAATAAATGAAATTTAGTCCATTTTGTCAAACCAAATCATGAATGTCTGACAAACCAAAAGAAAAGGCTTTTAATGATTAATGCTGAGGTCACACATCGCCCGTTGATATGTGAGTACCTTGGGTAGGACTAAATGGGCATTCTGGTGGATTTTAAAGGTGATGTGTTACAAATATTGAAGGAAAAATATGTAAATATCCCATGGAAATTTTCAGCATGAGCAAACAAGTTGAGAATGGAAGCCATGCACTAACGGTTCTTGAAGCATTCTGACAGAAATACTCTGAACATTTGTAGGATAATGCCTGTTGACTCTCGGAAAGCAAAAAATAGGAATAAAACTGATCTGAAATGAAGGTACAGTACTAGGTTTAATTTATCAACGTTAGCTCTCTAGTGGGCGGCACAGTGGTTAGCACGTCTGCCTCAGAATAAGAAGGCCTGAATTTCATTTCAGGGCTCGGCGTGTTTCTGTGTAGCATTTGCATTTTGTGCTTGTACGCCAGTTTTATTTCCACAGTGGGAAAACATGCACCGTAGATTAATTGGCTGTTGAAAAGTTTCCTCTGTGTGTGAGAGTGAGCATGAATGGTTGTATGTGTGTTGGCCACGCAATGGACTGTTCAGGGTGTGACCAGCCTACCGACGACCAAATTAGGATTAAGCGTCTTAGAAAATGAATGAATGAATAGATCACAAGTGTTTGCCAGGTTTTGTTGGAGAGTGTGAGACAGATTACTCTCATGGATATGTTGCCACATATGACTATTTGACTACTGTATATGTATATAACTTATCGGGCAGTGGTGGGCTAGTGGATAGGGCGCAGGATCGCTGAACCTAAGGTTGGGAGTTCGAGTCCCCACAAAGGCTGTCACTGTCCCCCCAGTGCGGCTAACTGGGTTATCAAAGGCGGGCCATGTCTCTCATTGTCTATGGTGAGAGGCATGTAAAAGAACCATTGCTGACTGTCGTAAAGAGTAGCTGCAAAGCCATCAGCGTGTTTCTGTCCCTTGCTAAAAGGGTTGTGACAGGAAGGGCATCCGACGTAAAAACTTATGTCAAATCAAACATGCGAATCAGATGATTCACTGTGGCGACTCCCGAGAAAAGGGAAAAAGCTGAAAAGAAAAGAAGAAGAAATCAGTGAGCCAGATAACTACAGATACTCATCAAACTCTGAGTATTGTACCAAATGATATGTGAATATCAGAATTTGTACTAGCTGTGAAGACACAACATTTTAGTCATTTGTTGACTTGTGACAATTAATTTTCTTTCAATATTTGTGTGCAGAGATACGCTTTGGGGAAGTGAAGTTACTATTCTCAATTACTGGTTTATTTCAGTTTTATGGATGTACATCTCACCCTTTTTACACACTGCTTTATTTTCCACTGTAATAGGCTTAATGAGTGGCACAGGGGTTAGCACATCCACCACGCAGCACAAAGGTCCTGGGTTCATGTATTGGGCTTGGCAAGGATACAGTATTTCTCTGTGGAGTTTGCATGTTCTCCCTGTTTATTTGTTTGTTTTCTCCGAGTAGTCAAGTTTCTTTCTACAGTTCAAAGACATGCACATGAGTTGAACTGACTGTTTCAAATCTCCCCGAGGTATAAACGTGAATGGTTGTGTATAGTGGACCTCCAATTGACTGGCAAGCTGTTCAGAATGAATGCCACCATAGATAGGCTTCAGCAACCCCATGACCATAGTAGTAAACCAGTTCAAAAAAATGAATGAATGAATGACTCAGCACTACTATCATTAGTAATAATATGTATGACCTCTACACACTAATTATTTAATTAATTACATACTGTATGAGGGCAGTGGTGGCCTAGTGGTATAGGGTGCTGGATCACTGATACAAAGGTTGGGTTTTTGAGTCCCACTATCCACAAGGTTATCACTGCCCCCCCCCCCCCCCCCCATGTGCAGCTAACTCGGTTATTAAAGGCCGACCATGTCTCTCACTGTCTATAGTGAGAGGTTCATGTAAAAGAACCATTGCTGACTTTTGACAAGAGCAGCTGCATACTGTAGCTGTCAGCGTTAGATAAGTGATGCAGAGTACCCCCAGAGGTGAAAGAGTGCTCATTGGTGCAGATTTCAATGGACATATTGGTGAAGGCAACAGAGGGGATGAGAAAGTGATGGGCAGGTTTGGTATCCAAGACAGGAAAACAGAAGGACAGATGTTGATAGATTTTGCAAAAAGGATGGAAATGGCTGTGGTGAATACTTTTTTCCAAAAGAGACAAGAGCATAGGGTGACTTATAAAAGCGGAGGTAGGAGCACACAGGTAGACTACATCTTGTGTAGACAATGTAATTTGAAGGAAGTCAGTGGCTGCAAAGTAGTAGTGGGTGAGAGTGTTGCCAAACAGTATAGGATGGTGGTGTTCAGGATGACGCTGATGGTAAGAAAGGTGAAGAAAGCAAAGGCAGAGCAGAAGACAAAGTGGTGGAAGCTGAAAAAGGAAGAGTGTCGTGTTGTCAAGGAGGAGTTAAAACAGGCTTTGGGTGGTTTGGAAGTGCTTCCGGATGACTATACAATTACAGCTAATGTGATCAGGGAGACAGGTAGGAGAGTACTTGGTGTGTCCTCTGGAAGGAAAGTAGATAAGGAGACTTGGTGGTGGAATGAGGAAGTGCAGGTGTGTATACAAAAGAAGAGGTTAGCTAAGAAGTAGTGGGACAGTGAGAGGCCCAAAGAGAGTAAACAGGAGTACAGGGAGACAGCGTAAGGCGAAGGTAGCAGTGTCAAAGGCCAAACAGAGGGCGTATGATGACTTGTATGCTAGGTTGGACAGTAAGGAAGGAGAAAATGATTTATACAGGTTGGCATAGCAGAGAAATAGAGATGGGAAGGACGTGCAGCAAGTTAGAGTGATTAAGGACAGAGAGGGAAATGTATTGACTGATGACAGAAGTGTGCTGGGAAGATGGAAAAAGTACTTTGAAGTGCTGATGAATGAGGAAAATGAAAGAAAAAAGAGTAGAAGAGGTGATTGTTGAGGACCAGGAAGTAGCAAATATTCGTAAGGGTGAAGTGAGGAGGGCATTAAAGAGGATGAAGAGTGGAAAGGCTCTTTCCTGATGAAATGTCCTGATGACATTCCGGTGGAGGTATGGAAGTGTCTAGGAGAGGTAGCAGTAGATTTTCTGACAAGAACATTCAACAAGGTCTTAGAGAGTGAGAGGATGCCGGAGGAATGGAGGAGAAGGGTGCTGGTGCCCATTTTTAAGAACAAGGGAGATGTGCAGAGTTGTGGCAACTTGTTTTAAACATATTTTATTCACTGATGAAATGGATTGGGAATAATTTATCCAACTTCGAGAACCCTCTCCATGATATTTACAAATGATGATACATTACAAATTATAACACAAAGACTAATAAGAAGAATTGTGGCAACTACAGCGGGATGATGAGCCATATGATGAGCCATATGATGAATTAGGGGAAAGAATAGTGGAAGCTAGGCTAAGGGCAGAGGTGAGCATTTATGAACAACAGTTTGGTTTCATGCCAAGAAAGAGCACCACAAATGCAGTGTTTGCTTTGAGGATGGTAATAGATAAGTACAGAGAAGGTCAGACGGAGCTGCATTGTGCCTTTGTGGATCTGGAGAAAGCATATGACAGGGTGCCGAGAGAGGAACTGTGGTATTGCATGAGGAAGTCTGGAGTGGCAGAGAAGTATGTAAGAGTGGTGCATGACATGTATGAGAGATGTAAGACAGTGGTGAGGTGTGCTGTCGGTGTGACAGAAGACTTCAAGGTGGAGGTGGGACTGCATCAAGGGTCAGCTCTGAGC
>CM045728.1:73432349-73492349 GCA_024760905.1 Plotosus lineatus | reverse complement strand
CAGGCTAGTAGTACAAGGTAAACTGGTTGCAACAGTTTCCTGAACATACCACAATGTAAATAACCATAAATATACAGTTATAAATATACAGTTTAATTCAGATCCATGGCCCAATCGTGAGATGTTCGCCATTAGGATGAAGCAGTTCCTGAAGATAGATAAATAATTGATGATTAAACTCGATCCATGCTAACAAATTGATTTGGCTATTTTAACTTCCTTTGCACATTTAATCCACAGAAAGCCAGGGAGTGATTTTCTGTGAGGCATGATTGTCTGTCTTGCTTTCGGCTTTTTCCCTTTCACTCAGGAGTCGCCACAGCGAATCATCTGATTCGCACGTTTGATTTGGCAGAGGTTTTTACATCAGATGCCCTTCTTGTCACAACCCTTTATAGCAAGGGACAGAAACACGCTGACGACTTTGCAGCTACTCTTTACGAAAGTCAGCAATGGTTCTTTTACATGCCTCACACCATAGACAGTGACAGACATGGCCCACCTTTGATAACCCAGTTAGCCGCACTGGGGGGGGACAGTGACAACCTTGTGGTGAGTGGGACTCGAACCCCCAACCTTTGGATCAGCGATCCAGCGCACTATACCACTCGACCACCACTGCCCCTTCTGTGAGGCATGACTATGGGATGTTTGTATGTGTTCATGTAAAGGTACGAAGAGTACTAAACTTTACATTTTTTTTATTGTGCTCTTGTTGAGTACAATTAAGTACTTTTTTACAATTAAGTAATTTAGAACAACTAAGTGCTCACGGGCACTTCAGCCATCAAGACACAAGAAGGGAAAGTGAGCTCACTCCCCATAACTACACATTTTTCCAGCTGGTTCAGGAATCAAACCAGTGACCTTTCTGTTCCAAACCCACTTCTCTAACCATTAAGCTACACCTGCCCATGGCAAGGGCAGTGGTGGCCTAGTGGTATAGGGTGCTGGATCGCTGATCCAAAGGTTGGGGGTTCGAGTCCCACTCTCCACAAGGTTGTCACTGTCCCCCCCAGTGGAGCTAACTGGGTTATCAAAGGCCGGCCATGTCTCTCACTGTCTATGGTGTGAGGCATGTAAAAGAACCATTGCTGACTTTCCTAAGGAGTAGCTGCAAAGCCGTCAGCGTGTTTCCGCCCTGGGATGGCCTGGCTAGCGGTCCATGGTGTACTCCGCCCTCGCCTGGAGTAGGCTGGGATGGGTGCCAGCCTCCCCGTGACCTTAATTAGAATTAAGCGTTTACAGAAAATGAACTGATGAACTGAACTGCTCCATGGCCAGGTATGAACCCTGAAGAGTTTGGAGATTCTTTCTGAGAACTGATTGGCAAGGTGTCGGCGGTCAGGTCTACCTTCTTTCTTCTTTTCCTGTAAACCATGAGGCCCAACGCTAAAATTTCTAGTACTGTAATTAAGCACTGAATCTCCTTAGGTTTTAAGATGTAGGAGCGGGTAATGAAGCCTGCCATAAGTAATCTGGTTCTTTGTGCCTCGGGACGACATGGCTCATCCATCACCCTGACACTGTCTATATGTTTAGCCTTCTCATATTTCTTTATGACATTAGCCTCACAAATTGGATATCCTCGGGGTAACTGGACACTACATAGCAATAAACTATCAATTGTAGGGTGTATTAATTTTTGTTACAAGTGAGGTATATTTATAATTAACATTTTTTTTTCTTTAAATATTCATTTAAAAATCATTATTGAATTGGGTAATGTTGAAGAGTTAAAATGGTGGCCCTAAAATAAAACAAATGGACACTGTGATATTTTGCATTGCCAATAATGTTCAGTTAGAATAAAACAAAACGATCTGATGTCAATGCACACAGATATTATTATCCACACACTTTCTTCATCTTGCAAAATAAATGATTTTTTTGTTTGTTTGTTTGTTTTTTGGGATGGGGTAAATTGACTGCGTCTGCAGGAACTAATATATCAGATTATATATAAATGAATCGAATTAGTATGCAGTGCAATTTTCTCGTGTGAAATCCTTGCACCCAGCTGTGCTCTTTTCCAATCTGTACCAGGCGTCCATCCTTAACCCGATCAATCAATAGTTCCTCGATCTGTCTTAAACAAAAGGTTTTGTAGGGTAGCCAAGGGGAATAATCTTTAATATATTCATTCATTTATTGATCTATGCTTTAGTTAGAGTAGAATAAAAGAGTTTTACAGCTTGTAACCAAAAGAGTTTCAAATTTTTCAAAATATACTAATCGGTTCATAAGTTTGGAATAATCAGCAAGTACTGTATACAAAATTTCTAGTCTCGCCTGAACTTCGCGCATACAAAACTAATTAATTGGAGTACTTGAAAAAATTCTAAGATTATTTTACTTCATTCATTCATTAATTTTCTGAACTGATAAATCCTAAGTAGGGTTGTGTTGTAGAGAGGCTGGTGCCCATCTCAGCCTACTCTGGGCAAAGGTTGGTGCCCATCTCGGCCTACTCTGGGCAAAGGTGGGGTACGTTTTGTACAGCTCGTCAGACACACACACACACACACACACACACACACACACACACACACACACACACACACACACACACACACACACACACACCTACCTTGCAGTGATTTTGGAACAACCAGTTAGCCTCCTATGCATGTTTTTTAACTGTGGGAGGAAACTGGAGTACCAGGAGAAAACCTACTCAAGCACTGCAGAACATACAAACACCACAAAGTTGCAAACCTGAGCTTCTCGTTATGAGGTAGACTTGTTTTCTAATAGTATTACATTCATTTAAATGCATACTAGACACAACCATATGATCCTTCTTGCCAAGATTTTTAAACCTTCATATTGCATTTGGTTTGAACCCAAGTTCATGCCTTTTGCTCAGGTTAACGTAGTAAAAAGTAGATGATTGCAGACATTTGAGATAACTATTCTTTCACAAAGCTTTCTCTCTCATGCTTTCACACTACCATGTGTACGTGACCAATTTATTTCTGGACAAGACAGACTAATTCCTGGTACCAAACAGATGCCGGTATAATGTGTATAATGACAGTAGACAGAAGGGTCTGTCACAGCAGAAAGGTGGGCTTAGTGTGAAAAGCCATCACCTCTAACCTTTGACCTGTTAGTTCTCACCTTTGACACTGACTCAGTGGCAGTTGTAAAGAGGCAGGAATAGGGTGGAGCTTGACGTGGCAGACAGCTGATGAGAGGTGGAGTCTAGTTAAATTGATGACTCCCAAATGTGAAAGGGTGACCATCATTCCATGATCCTGCAACCACAGCATTGGGTTTTGTTCTTTTCGTCACAGCTGGGAGTTAGCAAAGGGACATGAAGTTCAAGGTATGGGTGGGTGGGTGGGTGGGGGGCATTGTGTGATGGACCCTTTGATATTCAGTTCCTTTATATTTGGGCTGAAAATGTTCATAAGAAAAATGATGAAGTCGTTAACTGGCTTTATAATGCAGCTTTCACAGCTGCCAGAGAGCCAGGGGTTTTCTGAGATGAGAAATTTTTTCTTGAATGCGGTGTCCCATGCAAACTGATGCAAGCATTCGATCAGAATTTCATCAGTTGTACCCGTTCTTCACATGCTATCAATAAGCAATTTTAGAACCTTATTATGTGCAAAGTTTTTTTTTTGTTTTTTTTTTGCTGGGATCAGTTGCGAGAACAATCTAATTGTAATGCATGGCATTAAGACTAAAAGCCAAACACAATTACAAATATGTATGTGGAATGATCTGCTCAAACTAAAGGTCATCGCTGAGTCCTTGCACACAGGAAAGCTGATCAATACTGTTCTAAAAATTGGTTGATGTGAAAGGTTAGTGAAGCTGTCAGTTAGGTCTCAGGTGGTAAGATACAACTGATCAGACCTAAGAGAAAGAATCTATCCCCAAAGGGCTTACTAACTGTTTTTTTTTTTTTTTTTTTTTTTTTTGGATTTTTTACTTTGTGTTTTTTCCATTGTATTTATGCACAGTTTCTTAAATTAAATTTTGGACTTATAAAGGCCCTTAATAAAGTATATATATATATATATATATATATATATATATATATATATATATACATCATTAATAAAGTATACATCACCTTTATATGCTACTAAATGATGCTTATAGACAGGAATAAAAATCACAGCCCTCTAATCATCTTCATTCTTTGGTTTTGGTTGATTGTACAGGGACGAGCGTCGATATGAGTAGAAGAAAAATGATGTGGTGGTCTTAAGTCTTTATTTCCAATAGTCCTTATTCTGGCAATGCTGCATATATTATTTCTTAATTGGGGGAAATTAAAATGCTCAAAACTATATTTTCTCTACAATTTCCTGACCATTTTGAGACTATAATCAATCAGCTCAGACACACAATTATAGTTTTTCCCTTTAGGGTGTTTGTGCATGCAGCTGATCTATATTTTTTGCCAACAGCTTTACCAAATGGTCTGAGCTGAATGAACCGATGAATGGCCCTCTATTGAAATAGGCTTCTTTTTGACCCTTGACCTTCACGCCTCTATGGACACCCATAGACCCTCTTCCCAGGGTTGGAAAGTCATGGCGCTCCTGTGGGGGTGCTGTAGGTCTGGTGGGGGTTTAGCTTAAGCTAATGTCAATAGGTTAATAAGATGCAAGGTTTCAGGATCTGGAGAGCTCTATATATGCAAGGCTATTGTGAAACCATTGGAGGGGTGTCATGCAGAAGGAAGAACCCGCACTGCCCGCTGTGCAGACGAATGTTTCCCAAATGTCACTTGAGGAGACACCACATGTTTCAAAGATTTAAATTCAAGATCAAATATTTGATGATGGCATTAAAGTTGTTATAGATTTAATTGGTTAAATCTTATTCACGCATAGTTCTGTAGGCAGTGGTGGCCTAGTGGTAAAGGTGCTGGATCATTGATCCCAAGGTTGGGGGTTCAAGCCCAGCTCTCCATGGGTTATCACTGTCCCCCCAGTACAGCTAACTGGGTTATCAAATGCCAGCCATGTCTCTCACTGTCTATGGTGTGAGGTTCATGTAAAAGAACCAGCTGCAAAGCCGTCAGCGTGTTTCTGCCCTGCGATGGCCTGACGACCTGTCCAGGGTGTACTCTACCCTCGTCAGGAGTGGGCGCCAGCCTCCCCGTGACCCTAATTAGGATTAAGCGGTTACAGAAAATGAATGATGAACATAGTTCCCTTTAGTGAGAATGAGATTGCTGGCTGTCTTTTTCAGAACCTGCTTTTAAAACCTACTGAATGCTGACAATATGATTTTGTAACTTTTAAATCTTTTCGCAAAGACTCTGGCAAAAGCAGAAAATTAGACCATGTCATTAAAGCCATGTGATGTCAGCTCCTTATTCACCTTGTCACATTTAGCTCCTTTTGGTATTTTCTATCTTTAATGATTTATTTTTATTTTTTAAATGCCCATGTACACATCTATATTTGTGTAAATTAACTTAAATGCGCGCTCACAGTAAATTCTTCATGTAGGCTGTACATTTCAGTGAAATAAAAAAATGCAGTTTGTATTCTGTATTCAGTTCTGTATATATCTTTTATCGAATCCATGTTTTTATTTTGTTTATCTTTATGCCACCTGATTGTCTGAGAAGCTCCTCCTGAATTCATTCAGTGGCCACAGTCTGTGTCCAAACCAGTAGGGGGCAGTGCAGTGTTCACATGCGTAGCCCAAGGAGTTCCTGAACCTCATCTTATCTGGCTAAAGAATGGAAAGATCCTCATGCCTGGAGACAATGTCAAGCTCACCAACAATAACAGGTTTGTTTAATTCTCAAAAATTAATCCATAATGTCAATGGGATTACATATTTAATTAAATATGTAAGATTCAGATCTAAGTGAATTGCTACCAGTATGGTCACTTTTATACCTGGTGTATTTCTCGTACATCACCTCAAAATGTCAGTTTCCACTTGTTTCATGAAGGTGATGATGAACTGATTTTCAATTTTATGCAAATTTGTTAGGGAGTAGCAATGGCCTGGTGGTAAATGGTGCTGGATCACTGATCCCAAGGTTGGGGGTTCAAGCCCCACCCTCCACAGGTCCCCGAGTGAAGCTAACTGGGTTATCTAAGGTCGTCCATGTCTCTCACTGTCTATGGTGAGAAGCATGTAAAAGAACCATTGCTGACTTTCGATAAGAGTAGGCTGCATGGCCGTCAGCATATTTCTGCTCTGAGCTGTCCAGAGTGTACTCGGCCTTCTCCCAGAATCAGCTGAGATGGGTGCCAGCTTCCACTAATTAGGATTAATCAATTCAGAAAATAAATGGCTGAACAAATGTGGTAAATATTAAACTGTTAAATGATATTTTATACTATTATTAGTAGTAGCAGTAGCAGTATGAAAGGTTACAAAAAAGCAACATGGAAAGTAACAACAACAACGAAAAGTGTTGTTGTTGTTGTTATTATTATTATTCAATAAATCAGTAGGCAGGTTGGAATGGTTGGAGAAAAGTGTCCGGTGTGATGTGTGATCAGAGGGTATCGGCAAGAATGAAGGGAAAAGTGTACAAGACGGTGTTGAGGCCAGCGATGTTGTATGGTTTAGAAACAGTGGCCCTGGGGAAAAGACCGGAGGCAGAGCTGGAGGTAGCGGAGATGAAAATGTTGAGGTTCTCTTTGGAAGTAATGAGGATGGATAGGATTAGGAATGAGCACATCAGAGGGACAGCACATGTAAGACGTTTTGGAGACAAAGTCAGAGAGGCTAGATTGAGATGGTTTGGACATGTACAGAGGAGGGACAGTGAGTATATTGGTAGTAGGATGCTGAGGTTGAAACTCCAAGGTAGAAGGCCTAGAGGAAGACCAAAGAGAAGATTCATGGATGTGGTGAAGGAGGACATGAAGGTAGTTGGTGTAAGAGAAGAAGATGCAGAGGATAGGATGAGATGGAGGCAGATGATTCGCTGTGGTGACCCCTGAAGGGAACAGCCGAAAGGAAAAGAAGAAGAAGAAGACAGTAATCTTTATGGTGACATTGTAATAGTTGTATTAAACATGTCTGTTTAGTAGAAATAAATGCGAGAAGCACATTTACCGTTTCCGTTCTGCTTATCTGTGTAAAACTCCGTCCTCCAGTACCCTGGCAGTGACTCGTATCGCATCTGAAGACGAGGCCATCTACCAGTGTATAGCTGAAAATAGTGCTGGTACCAACCAGGCAAGTGCTCGCCTGGCTGTGTCTCTGAACACAGAGCTGCCCACTTCTCCTCAGGGCCTGAAGGCCACACCCCTATCCAAAACCACCCTGCAGCTGTCCTGGACTCAGCCGTCGACAGAGGTGACCGACAGCATCATCGGATATGTGCTGCACATCCGTAAAACAGGTGGTACGTATATTTACTGCTTCATTTATCTGAACATTAAAAATAATTTAAATTGTGCCATATAATTAACTTGTGGGGCCGGTAGTGTCGTGGTGAGGGCGCTGGGCTCATGATTGGAAGGTTGTGTGTTCAAATCCCAGTTAGATCCTCTGGGCAAGGTCTTAACCACAAGTGTACTTCTGTTCACGCAGCATTATAAATGGGTACCAGTAAAAATATACTGGGAAGGTAACCTGCAATGAAATAGCGCCCCATCCAGGAGGAGTTGAACTCTTGGTTGCTTCACGCTATGGAAACCGGGGATAAGCACCGGCCTGATGAGCCATTAGGCTCGGGTATAGAAGCCCAACAGACTTTACCATTACCATATAATTAACTGTAGTTTCTCTTGATCTTAGCCACCAGAAGTAATCTTTAACCTTACATACCAATGAGTTTAAAAAGTGCAACTATATGTATATATTAATTAATGATTTCTGTAAATTTTGTATGCACAGAATTTTCCATTAAAATTCTGAATGGCAATGCATGTATCTGATAATTTGTTAATTATAGAGCCAGAGAATAAAGAACTTCAGGAGGCTGTGAGCAAGACAACCTACCAGCATGACCTCACCAACCTGGAGCCTGCCACCACCTATTCCATTTATTTGAAGGCCTACTCTCCTGTGGGGGCAAGCCAGGAGTCCAGCACTGTAGTTGCTACAACACTAGGGGGTGGTACGTTACTGTTTTTCTGTTTGTGAGAAGACCTAAAGTCCCTTGCTGAGAGCTCTGTGTTTTATCTATTTAAAGTACACTTACTCCATTTCTTTGAAAATATATTTTTAAAGAATAGTTTTCAGTAATTCGTGGACAATAAATAAGTTTTCTAGAAATGTCCCGATGTATTGGGCATCTGTTTTTCGGATCCTTTACTTCTCCTGGGAGCTTTTGCCTTTGTGGCTCACTTGCTGTGAATGATCCCACATGGATGTCCTAAAGTTTTGCATCTCCCAGCATCGGCTTAATCTGTTCATCTGTGACATAATTTTATTTTGGGTTTTTTTTAGTTCCTATGCCACCTGTATTCTTCACCAAAGTGATGAATGTCACAGCTGTACAAGTCCTTTGGGAGTTACCCAACAAGCCAGGTAAAGTTGAGGGTTTCAGACTCTCTTACCGCCGAGTCCCTCATGGAGAGTTTCAGGGCCCAGTTCAGATGTCATGCCACATAAATGTCCACACCATCGTACACCTTGGTAAGTGAGAGAATGTGTGAAAGCACAAAAGTTACATTTAGATTTACTTGCGTGCACAGTTGATAACAATGTGATTAAGAGTACTTACAAGACACATCTTTGAGTAGAATATGTGGATGTGCATTTTCATTTAAAGAATATTTATGAGACGGCATGGTGGCACAGTGATTAGCAGTAGGAAGGTCCTGGGTTCGATCCCCATACCCAGTGAGGGTGATTTTTGTGTGGAGTTAGCATGTTCTCTCTGTACCTGCATGGGTTTCTTCCATGGGTTCTACTTTGTGTATGTGGGAAAGTTTGTGTATGTGGTCTGGTGAGCTGTTCAGGGTGTATCCTTCCTTTGGGCAGAGTCAGCTGGGATGGGCTCCATCCTCCCGTGACCCTAATAAAGGATAAACAGGTTTTGAAGATGAAATCAAATTAAATTAATATTCTGTAAGGCTTATATAGTTAGAGTTAGCTTAGGGTGCTGTGCTCATGATCGGGAGGTTGTGTGTTCAAATCCCAGTTAGACCCCACTGTGTTAAGACCACTAAGCAAGATCTTAATCAAATGTGTGCCTCTGTTTGCCCAGCAGTATAAATGGGTACCAGTAAAAATATACTGGGAAGGTAACCAGCGATGGACTAGCGTCCCATCCAGGAGGAGTTGAGCTCCTAGTTGCTTCACACTACGCAAACCGGGATAAGCACCGGCCTGATGAGCCACTAGGCTCAGGTATAAAAAAGCCCAAAGGCTTATATAGGATTTTCAAATCCTGATATAGCAATATATATATAAAAGTTTCTATAATTTGTTGTAATGCTGTTGTATTATAATTTATCTTTAGCGATATTTTAGAGGATGGAGTGTCTATGTTTTTATTTACACTTCTGAAATAACTGTAACTGTGTGTATTAAAGTGATTGAAAGTTCAGGTTAGTATCAGTTTGCAGTTGAGTTCTTAAGTAATTTACCAGTGAAATCATCCATCCATCCATTCATTCATGTATTATCCATACCATTTATCCTGTTTAGGTCACAGGTAAGCTGGCTCCAATCCCAGCTGACTCTGGGTGAAGGCAGTGTGCACCCAGAATAGTTCACCAGTCCATTGCAGTGCCCCTGTTAGATGAATCATAATGATGTTTTGGATCTGGGTTTAGCATTTAAATTAAACTTTGCACTACAAGAATTGAGTAGTAATTTTAGAATTTTTAGAAAGTTACCCACTTGGATCCACTGAATGCCTCTGGATACTTATATGTCATTTCAATATTACTTTATGCACAAACAAGGTCTTATTATTTTGTCAATATGGGAATCACAGAGGCATCAATACCAATGAAGCAGACCACCATGAGGGAAAGTATTCAATAAATTATTAAATATAATATTTTAATAATTTGTATTGGTGGCTGATACTAACCCCACCCAATATATATATCATTTAATTTTTCATCAATGTCAGATTATTTGGGCTAAATAAACTTTCGTAATGTGGACAATAAGTCACTCTGGATAAGAGCATCTGCCAAATCCTATAAATACAAATGCAAATATGAATGTTATTCAAGTGATCACTTATGGGCTGAAAGTTTTCAGTCCATATTAGTGAAACATCTGGACAACATTATCAGTGGTGGCATTTCAAAGACTTAAATAGAAATCATGAGAACATCTACTTGCACATGCACATGTGTTCATAGGTAAGGCATTACACTATAATGATATGGCACATTATTTATCCATTTCTCAACCCTTTTCAGAACTTGTTACGGATTCAAAACAGGATATTTTAATTCAGGTGATTATACAATGAGATCTGTGATAGAAGAGCATTGAATTCACATAAATCTGTGTGATATTCAAAGCCTCTTTGCTAGATCTGTTTGGCTGCCATGGTTACAGAGACCAATTAATTACAGTTACATGTTTCAGATTTATAAATTACAGATTTCATCTAAGGGGCAGTGATGATCTAGTGGTGTAAGGCGCTGGATCGCTGATCCAAAGGTTGGGGGTTCGATTCCCACTCTCCACAAGGTTGTCAATGTCCTCCCCAGTGCAGCTAACTGGGTTATCAAAGGCTGGCCATGTCTCTCACTGTCTATGGTGTGAGGCATGTAAAAGAACCATTGCTGACTTTCGACAAGAGTAGGCTGCAAAGCCATTGGCGTGTTTCCGCCCTGCGATGGCCTGGCGAGTTGTCCAGGGTATACTCTGCCCTCGCCCAAAGTTGGCTGGGATAGGCACCAGCCTCCCCGTGACCCTAATTAGGATTAAGCGGTTACAGAAAATGAACTGAACTGAGATTTCATCCAAGTCGTCATTGTTTTCATTGAATTATCTTATATGGTCAGAAAAATCATAACAGAATGGCCCACTGTTAATGCCGCAGGGTTAATGCCACAGCTATCCGTAGCCAGGAGTCCATGGGAGCCAATGTCCATGGGTCGAGCTCTCACGGGAGGGAGGGACGGCATTCCTGTCACTTACAGCAATCGCCAGCCTATCGTGGGCACCTGTGAGCTCATTTATATGAGGGGTGGCTAGCGTGTGTTAAACCATCTCCATGCGCCACAGTTCGAAAAGAGGCGTGTGCATGCTTTCGCCCCTCCCTGGTTGTCTGATAGGATAGGCAATATCTGATGGGGTGGATATGGATATGGAAAATTAGGACCGATATGGGGGGAGGGGGGGGGGGATATGTAACATGTATTAAAAGCAGTGTTGTAAGATGAGTATCACAGGTTCTGGATGTGAAATAAAACAAGATAACATTAAACAAGGTGGAGGTACCTGCATAAAAATAAACCCACAAATATAAGTCAATGGTTCTAGAGTGGCTCACATTAATAAATATGTTTGAGAGTTTTGGCATCTTTGTGGATTCTCATGTGATTAATGCTTTTATGATGGCGCCTTAGATCCTGGAGCTGTGTATGAAGTCAAACTGGTGGCCTACAACGGCAATGGAGAGAGTGACTGCTCCAAGCGATTGGTGTCACTAGCAGAGGATGGAACCGCTGCTCAAGCCAGTGCTGGTAAGGATACAATGAAGGCCTGTTTTCTTTAATGTGATATATTACTCTTTGGATTTCTGTTTAAAGTGCTAAAAATTTGCTGTATTATTTTGCGCAGGAGAAGACAGCAGGTGCAACTGTAGAGAAGATGAGAGCTCACTAGCTGGGATGGTGGTTGGAATTCACATCGGCATGGCCTGCATCATCTTCTGTGTGCTGTTTATCATGTATGGATACCGCCGCAGGTAACACCTCTTAATAAAAGGCCACTGGGAAGTTTTAATGTATAAGTGGAAGATTTGAAATCTTGCATGTCTTTAGTTACCTTTGCAGGAAATGGACGCAAAACAGATGGTCTGTGCCCAGAGGTGAGGATGAACGACACCACGTTGACAGCAGTCGCATTTCTAAACATGGACCACCACATTCCCAAGCTATCGAACTTGGATCTCAGGTAAGACTTTTTTTTACATTAAAGGATCATTTAAATTTGCCCTACTGTGCTTCTCAGCTGTTCACCAAACCAATATTATTTTGTTATATTTATTATTTCCTTCTGTGCCTAGTCCACCACCACATGCAATCATTGTGCAAATGTAGAATAAAACATTTGTCTTATCAAGCAAGAGGTTATATCTAGGCGATTAATTATACATATTATTCTTGTAAAAAGAAGGAATGAGACAACATGACATCATTGACATGTTTAATCCTTGGTTAAAAATATTTTTGAGCAGAATGAGTGAATTTTGTGATTTTGTTTGCTGATAGCTCTCAGCATTTTTGATAATAACGACGGTTCATCAGTGTTTAATCAGTTGCTGTGAGATGGTGATATGTTGCACCTAAAAAGAATTGAAGACAAACAGGGCCAAAGGTAGTAAGATTAAGGGGCTGCTGTTCAGGCAACCAAGTGACTGATTGCTCTTGAAGCTGCTGACTTTGCTTCTGTTCTGTCTCCCAGGGTCAAAACCAGGCTTTCCCAGCACACTGCCAAGTTCTTACAGAGCAGCACTCATCCGGTTTGCCAGGGACAAACATGGGCACTGGGTAGCACTGGCTCCAAACCCATATTACCAGCACTCAGCCCCCCCATGTGGTTTCTCTACCCAGCCTGCCCACCAAACCCCCCCTACTTAACCCATCAAAATATATGTCTCAGTTGTGTTTAATTGCTGCTATAAGGAATAAGGGCCTGTCTGATTCTGCCATGGGCCTCAGAGTAATAGTATTACTGAACAATTAGCCTGAATTAATGAAAGCTAATTCAGCTAATCTCATTTTGTAACTGAAGCTTTATTAATAATTCACCAGTTAATAGGTTGTGCTTACTTGAAAACAAGAATACAAAGTGTTGGCCTTATCAAATAGTCTACACCACATAACAAGGTTAGTATTAGCTTTATGTCAGGCCTGTACACAAACCAGGTGTGACGTTGAGCAAACCAGACCTAACCACGTCTTAATATTGGAGGACTTTCTCCTTCAACCAAAATTAATTCTAGGAACTGTGTCCTCCGGTAATAAGACATTGTAATGTTGCACTATATAAACCGATGCCTCATAAATGTTTGTAATATTTGCCCGAAGCAGATGTAGTGTCTACATTGTATTTCACACATTCCTACTACAGTGTGCCAAATAGTCGACCAGCTGTAACTTTTAGTTTGCGTACCCTTTCACCCTTAATTTAGTAATACCAACAATAATTTATTGTCTTGTGATTGTGTGAAAGTTGTAGTTTTACACCATACAGGCCTTGAGGCAGACCATGCTGGAGGAACTATGATGGTGGTCCCTTTGCTGTACGTCTCCCTGTCCTTTCACTGCTTGTAACCAACCAAAAAGCAGAATACCTCCAAAGATAGCTACCTCAGAATGTCTGCGCCATTGTTGCTCTTGCTCCTGCAGCTGTTTGAGCAAGCCTACTACCTCAGCCAAAAATTAGATTCCAGGTGAATCAAATGTCTTGAAGTAAGAATGCTGACCTACAATTTTGTGAATTGTCAGCTCTCTGCCTCCAAGAGAATTGATCTTGTGGGCTGTGCCAGCTTATTTTCTCTTATGTGCCAATGCCAATGCCTGCACCGGTGCCCTCCAGTCCCCTCCCACCTGGTTACTGCCATGAAGAGTGCGACCCTGGTTTGACCCCACATTTCTGCTGCCTTCAAACCAAAACTAGCCTTAGTGGACCAAAGCAACTTATTCTTGGACTACATTTTGAATAAGCACAAAGTATTTCAGTGGTGGAACAGAAGAACAATATATATCGACTTCTTTTGTTTTCACTCTGAAGAGTTTGCATGAAGTCACATTGCACCAAGAGTGACTTGCAGCCTGCCAAATTCAACACTTGATGGAAGTCTCCTGCTTCTTCCTGCTTCTTTGTACTAATCTTCAAAGACAAGACAAAAAGAGATACAGGAAACAGTCAGGAGTCTTATTTCATAATGCTTCAACTTAACAGAAGAGATTCCAGCTGAAAGGTGCTTCATGGAAAGTACGGACCGTATTCATTACCATAAGCTTAGTGGAAAGTGAAGTTTCCGCCTTTCTGTGGAGTTACACTTCTTAAAGTTAGAACACCAAAAGCTCAAATAATCTCAACTCCATCCATCTGAAACATGCTGCCTGGAGACTACAGGATGTGCACCAAAGCTGACCTGACACTTAAAACGATTGTTATCCAAACCAAGCCAGAAGGTCAGCTTTTTAGATGCCAAATCGGTAGCCATGGTGGTAGTGAAGTAACAACCGACAAGGTTTTGAACTCACTGAGAGGAAGTAGGACTTTGCTACTGAGAAACAGCATGGCACAAATTAAAAAAAAAAAAAATGGGTTTGATATTAAAACCATGCTTTTTGCTACCCAAAGATGTAAAAAATAAAATGGTTTTTGTTTTGCATATCAAACCTTGTATCAGAGATAAACATGCACCATTGTGTTTAAGTTCCTGTCATGAAAGGAAGTCGTCATGAAAAAGTGCTTTAACTGAAGCAAACCAAACGC
Source organism: Plotosus lineatus (assembly GCA_024760905.1). Taxonomy (NCBI): domain Eukaryota; kingdom Metazoa; phylum Chordata; class Actinopteri; order Siluriformes; family Plotosidae; genus Plotosus; species Plotosus lineatus. The sequence goes on along the minus strand of CM045728.1, from coordinate 73,477,748 downwards.
TTCATGCCATTTTTTTTTTTTTTTTTTTTTTTTTTTTTTTTGCCTTGATGAGGATGTACAAATTAGCCTTGATTATCTGTCAGTTGTCAGAAACATCCTCATTCAGACTTCCTTGATTGTCATGAAACTCGTCATTTTTGAATATACAATTTAATGAATAACCAAAATGAAAATGGGATATATTTTCAAGGAGATTTTCTATGTTAATATTGGAAATGGAATTGTGTCTTTGTTTTATTGTAGAATGTAGGGTTGTTCTATGAAATTGCCAAATAAGTAAACTAATAATAATGTGACCAAATAACTTGTACCTATTTTAACATTCATAAACTTTAGCTTTTTTTTAACACGCCCTTATCCAAAGCACAGAACTGAGCCTGTATGTACATTATGCATGCATATACGTTTGTTCCATGTGATTGGGAATCAGTTGGCTAATCTTTGGGTTAGTATTTTATTTATTGTAATATTTCATAAGATTACCTTATAAAACAGATTCAAGAGGAATTTTATGTTTTACAGTAACATATAAATGGAACCAAAGAACTTGACTGTTTTATGACGAGCTGTTCAGAAAGTGACTGGTATATTTTTCAAAATTTTTCAATTTTCTTTTACAAGTTAGCTAAGGGCTTTAGTAGTAAGTTCATTAGAGTCAGACAATTAATCTGGCCAAATCTTTCACTGGTTGAAAGAAGACTTGGTTCCTAAAGATGCTTTAAACCAAGCTTAAGGTTTGTCGTGATGAATGTTTATAAGGGTCGTCCAACAGTTCCCACTTTATTCCTGTTCATGTTTCTGAAAAAGCAAATATGATACCAAACTATGTCTAACAAGGGAGATTGTATGAAATTTGTCTGTAGAGCAGAAATTTTCTCCAGTGGTTGACTTATACATTTCTCTTTTGTGAAATTCAGTGTTTGTTGGTTCTTTTTGTTGAAATTATTTTCTTTTGACCATTTTTCCCCAAAAAAGCTGCACTACCTGTAGCTCAAAGAAAAATGAGTCAGGACCCTTTTTATTTTCATAATGTTAATAGTATAAATATTGTTTTATTGCTATTATTGCGTGGTTTTTCTCCTTCCCTATTTTATTTCTATTTTTATTGCCATGGAAGGGCCATGTCAAAAGATGTATGTTAGGAATTAGGATGGAAAAAACAAAACTATGGGTCAAAGAAAACAACATTTCAAAAGCATGGAGCTGTTTACAATTTAATTTATTATTCATACCCTGTCTGAATTATTAAGAGTGCCCTCATTGTAATATTTAATTTGAGACTCCTAAATGTAAAAATGACAAAATCATCAAAAATTACATTTTCGAAAATAAAATTATAATCTATAACATTAATAATAAAAATTCCATTTTGACCCACTGGTTATGAAAATAAGAAAAAAATGTAGAGAGCTAGCAGGCTAGAACCAAATAAAGAAAAACGTGTTCATTAATGTTTGCTTTTTTCCTTTTATGTCTTTTAAAACTAAACTCCAAAGCTTTAAACATATTGAGACTTGGATGTCTCTGACCAAAAAGAAAAAGAGAGTCTAGTGAGATTCTAGTGCTGTGTGCTGAGGGAGGGATAATGAGGAAGCAAGCAGATTACGTTTTTATTTTTCTGTGTACAAGCTGAATAAATACAGCTTTCAACCCATTCCACATGAAGATGTTTTCAGACAGAAGTGGAATTGTGGCACAATATCTCTCCATTTCTCATAATTTTTCAGAACTTGCTACAGATTCAGAACCGGATATTTGAATTCAGGTGATTATACAATGAGATCTGTGATAGAAGAGCATTGAATACAGATAAATCTGTGTGATATTCAAAGCCTCTTTTCTGATCTGTTTGGCTGGCATGGTTACAGAGACCTATCAATCAGAGTGACATGTTTCGGATCTATAAATGACAGATTTCATCCAAGTCGTCATTGTTTTTGTTTTTTTTTGAAAAATCATAAAAGAATGGTCTACTGTTAAATGTGCAGCCTATGATTCAAGAGATTTTGCATTTTTATCTGATTCATCTCATAATAAGAATTTCTGTAGTTACTCTGCTTGGTTTTCTTGATTATGGTGCTTGTTGTGATGATGGTGCTAGCACTGTCTCCACTTTCTGGTTTTCCTTATTTCACTCTGTAGAATACCAAATAAACAAAGACAAAGAGCAAAAGAATTCATGATTATGCATGATTACTACTTCAACTCCTCTCTCTTTTGCACCTCTATGCACACACACACACACACACACACACACACACACACACACACGTGCTAATAATAAGTCTGAAATTATTGCCTTTCCATTCTTCTATACAGAACATTACAAATACTTTGATTTTTTTTTAATCAGTTGTCACATTAATAGGTTTCTTTTCCATTCTTCTTTCTATTTTTCAATTTCCTCTCAAGGATGCTTTTCTGGATTATGGTGAGCACTAAATAACACTTCGCTTTGTTATGTGATATAAGCATAACTGTATTATTCTCAAATAATAAGCAAAGAAAATGACCACATTTAGAAATAAAACTGATCCTACAACTCTCTAAGACATTTAATCCGTCAGATGAAGAGTTTCTGGGGTGCTAATTACCCCAAAGAGGTATAATATCAGGAACCCTGTTAAATGGTTATTGAAAGAGGATAGAGATAATGATTTCATACCAATACCAGATTGAAATAATGGTGAAGGTCACGTTATGGATGGTCAAGGGCATGCGAAATAATCGTGATATACAGTACATGCTCACTCTGGCCTCATACTGTATCTTTAAATACTTTCTGGATGATGCATATTTCCCCCGTTAAATCCAAGTGCCATCCACGAGTGGATTTTTATACATTATATATGGGGCAGCCGTAGCTTAAAAGTAAATGAAGTAGGTTTGGGACCAAAAGGTTGCTAGTTTGATTCCCAAAACAGCAGAATTCTCCTCCTCCACTTTCATGGCTGAAGTGCCCTTGAGCAAAGCACTTAACCCCTAACTGCTCTTCGGGAAGTGCAGTGTGTGACAGCCTCCTACTCCGTGTGTGTGTGTGTGTGTGTGTTCAATTTGGATAGGTTAACGACAAAAGCCAAATTTCCCTTTTTGGAATTAAAGCAGTAGATCAAAATTTTTTAAAAAGTATCATTTTCACATTGATGAAGAAAGAATTCAACAACAAATCCATCAGTTTATAAAGCCATTCTCACTAAGTTACATGACAAATGGCTGCAACTTGAGTGCCAGAAACCAGCATTCATCTTAAAATACTTTGGAGGAAACATCTACCTGATCATAGTAGTCAGGAAATACGCCACCAACTTGTCATGACTAGATCAACCAATTAAGTCTCTTGTTAAACCTTGCAAAGATCACACTATTAGTATATTAGTAAATCCATCAGGGTCAAGTTTCTATTCACTTTAGTCTGGTCTATAATTACATGTGGCATGGAAAGTTGGATTCTCCACAAGAATGATGTCCAACAGATAGAGGCTTATGACATGCTCAAATATAGCCATATCCTTTGAGTGAGTTGTAAACTGTCCCTGCCAATAACTGCATACTGAGATTGAGATTTCCTTTCGGCTTTTTCGCTACAATGAACGAGTCACACATTTGATTTGGCAGAGGTTTTTATGTCGAATGCCCTTCCTGACACAACCTGTTTAGCAAGGGGCAGAAACACGCTGACGGCTTTGCGGCTACTGTTTACCAAAGTCAGCAATGGTTCATTTACATGAACTTCTCACCATAGACAGTGAGAGACATGGCCCGCCTTTGATAACCCAGTTAGCTGCACTGAGGGGGACAGTGACAACCTTGTGGACAGTATGACTCAAACTCCCAACCTTAGGATCAGCGATCCAGCGCCCTCTACCACTAGACCACCACTGCCCCGAATAACGTCATACTAACAGAGCTAAATATCATGCTCAGGCTACTCCAAGACATCAAGAATCAAATTGTGGTAATTTTACTATGCAATCAGGGTCTTTAAACCTGACAACGATAATTCTAGAAGGGATGGTTGAGGGAAGCCATTTCAGAGGAAGGCAACGAATCCGATGGATGGATGACATCCAGGAGTGCCTGGGACTGTCTGGGGTCCAATGTGCTGCTCTAGCACAAGACAAGCCTAGGTTTAGACAATAATGTAAACAAGCTTCCAGGATTGCCGACACTCAACCATGAAGATGGCGTCAGGTAAGGCAGTCCGAGTTCATTTTTGTGGTGACAACGAGACAAACAACCCATGGAACCAAGAGGGATAAACATTCTTCAATTTGTCAGAAAATTGGGGTTTTATTTAAGCATGTTGTTCTGAACATCACTTTCTACTTTAGTCTTATTTGGGATAATACTTAGATCAGTTTTTCTTCATCATACTCATCAGTTCCAAATTGGTTCCTCATTCAGGTTTGCCAAGATATTCCCATGAAGAGCATTTATTACAAGCCTCTAAGACGAGTAAACCAATCAATAGTACTGACTCTGATAAGAATCGACCCTTTTTGTATCGTCATCTGAACAAAATAAATAAATAGTGTATTGCCAATATATACTGTTACTTTTTTGTTTCGCCCTTTATTCATATTTTCGTGTCTGTAATGTAAGAATGTGTATTCTCTGTCCTTGCCCTCATCATGTTCAAAAAGAAAAACATCAGACACAAGGCAGTGTTGGCCCACTGGATTACTGATTCCAAGGTTGGGGGTTCAAGCCCCACTGTCAACGGTTGTCACTGCTGTCCCCTCCAGTGCAGCTAACTGGGTTATTAAAGGCTGACCATGTCTCTCATTGTCTATGGTGTGAGGCTGTAGAAGAACCATTGCTGATTTTCATCAAGAGTAGGCTGTAGCAACATCAGCGTGTTTCTGCACCGTGATGACCAGGCAAGCTGTCCAGGGTGTATTCTGAACTTGCCCAAAGTCAACTGAGATGGATGCCTGCCTCCCTGTGACCCTAATTAGGATTAAGCGGTTCAGAAAATGAATGAATTAAAAAAAAAAACTTCAGACATCCGAATAGCCTTCTGCTAAGCAAACCTACTCCAAAAAATATGGTTTTAGAATTTTAATCAATGCTCAGAATGCCATTTGGATATTGTTTCACACACACACACACACACACACACACACACACACACACACACACACACACACACACACACACACACACACACACACACACACACAGAGAGCGAGAGAGAGAGAGAGAGAGAGAGAGAGAGAAATTCATATCCTTATGCTGTTGCCATGGAAACTTTGCTCTCTGTGCTCTTCCTCTTCCTTTGTCACCCAGATGTCTCACCTTGGCTTTTGCATGTGGAAACCAGTATATGAAATGATAATTCAGTGGGTTTTAAAACACATGTAAAAAAAAAAAAAAAAAAGTATAGGTTTCTTATTTCCAGTCTGGATTTAAACAAATAGGATCAAAAGAAACTGCCAATCTTGTGAAAAAAACTACACACGTAAACATTATTTTCCTAATACTACATATGAAAAGATTTTAGAGTCACGGAGACTGTTGTATGAAAATAATTTAATTATGGATTGATTGTTGGGTGTGTATTTCAACTCTAGCTTGAGGCTATTTCACTCAGGTTTAATTCTTATCTCCAACATTGATGTGACTTTCTTCCTGAAATAGTAGACAAACATAACATTAATAATAATAATAATAATAATAATAATAATAATAATAATAACAATAATAGGCAGCATGGTGATACAGTGGTTAGAATGTCTGCCTTGCAGCAAGAAGGTCCTGGGTTCGATTCTCAGTCTGGACATCTCTGGGGGGAGTTTGCATGTTCTCCCCGTGCTTGTGTGTGTTTCCTCCCACAATCCAAAAACATGCACAGTAGGTTATTTGGCTGCTCTAAATCACCCCTAGGTATGAGTGTGAGTATGAATGGCTGTGTGAGGGTTGGCCCTGTGATGACCTGGCAAGGCGTCCAGGGTGTACCTCGCCATCACTCGGAGTCAGCGAAGATGTTTGCCAGCCTCCTTGCAACCCTAATTAGGATTAAGTGGTTCAGAAAATGAAAAATTAATGTTATTATTATTATTATTATTATTATTATTATTATTATTATTATTAATTACCATGTCATTTAAATGCATTTGCTTATGTCAGGAAGCTCTACACTTGTACTCCTAATAGATCATAACGTGTTCACACAGTACTAAGGATAGAGATGTTCTGTTGCCGCATTGCTACACTCTCAGGCGCATACACAGCAGGATTCGAATTGAGTGATGTATGCTACTGTATCTGCATCAACAGCTGCTTTGGCACTAACTGCAGCTCATTAAAATGCATAACATGTCCATTGTTTACATTTAATAAATACATTCATAACAAATTGCACATCTAATAAAACTGACAACTTTTAAACAGAATCCTGGAACAGCTACAGACTATTGAAAAAAGGCTATGCACAGCATTTTGTGTGTGTGAGTGTGTGTGTGTGTGTGTGTGTGTGTGTGTGGGGGGGGGGGTATGTCCCAATTCTGCATCTCAAGTCTTCAATTATGTAGAACAGTCACTGTGATTGTAGAAATAATGTCAACAGTAATTTTGCTGCCCATAAAACCTTACCTTATCTGTTTGGCAAGAAAAAAATTCCATCAGTCCTAATTCCTATTCTATGTATGGTGTAGTTTTTAATTTGAGTAAAGACATTAACTAGTATACAAGATCCCTCTCTACTTACATACTTGTGTCTTCAAATGCATACCACCAGAATAAATTAAACCTCAAATCTCAGAAGCAGTCTAATTAGTTCCTCTCTTAGAACTGATTAGGAAGATAAAGCCATTAAATTTGCAGTTATCAAAGCTCTAGTTTGAAGACCTCACCAGGTGAATATCAAACATTCCCTTTATCTGCAAGATCCTCAAAAAGACTTCAGTACAGCAGTTTTGTTTCTCCCTACATAGGAATAACAATGATTGGATGTATGCCTTATCAGAGACAATGCTATTTAAAGTAATAACTGACCTACTACTGGCCTCTCATCATGGTTGTGTCTAAGTCAGTGCTTCTCAAATAGTCCCCCCCCACCCTTGGGGGGCACGGTATGATGCCGGGTGGGGGTGGCGCATAACCCCAGGGGAACATGCTTTTCTGGAATAGAGTACGGGAATTAAGTCAGGGGGCAGTGGTGGTCTAGTGGTATAGGGCGCTGGATCACTGATCCTAAGGTTGGAGGTTCGAGTCCCACTCTTCACAGGGTTGTCACTGTCCCCCCCAGTGCAGCTAACTGCGTTATCAAAGGCGGGCCATGTCTCTCACTGTCTATGGTGAGAGGCATGTAAAAGAACCATTGCTGACTTTCGTAAAGAGTAGCTGCAAAGTCGTCAGCGTGTTTCTGTCCCTTGCTAAAAAAGGGTTGTGACAGGAAGGGCATCTGACGTAAAAACCTCTGTCAAATCAAACGTGCAAATCAGATGATTTGCTGTGGCGTATGGCGACTCCCGAGTAAAAGGGAAAAAGCCGAAAGGAAGACAGACCGTACGGAAATTAAGTGTAATTGCACCTTCACTCCAGTAGTTGGCAGTGGCGCTCTCATTGTCGCGCAATGGTGTACTGGGTTTTCGCACAAGCAAATGATATGAAGTGCAGCAAACAACCCCTCAATAAACAACACAGAAAAATTTCTAACAGGAACGAAGCGAAAGGTGGAGAGAGAGATGGATATATTCATAATAAGATTTAATAATAATTAATAAATGAGTTTAAAAGTTTAAATAAGGATCCATTTTTTAAATTTCAGGCACATTGGTACACTTTTTGATTGGTGCAATCTTTATCTGTTACAGATTTAAAAAACAATGTTAATGGAGTTTTTCTTTATTGTAAGGTGAACTATATTTCTTTCTTTTTTGCTTTTAATCAGGGCAGTGGTGGTCTAGTGGTATAGTGCGCTGGATCGCTGATCCAAAGGTTGGGGGTTTGAATCCCACTCTCCACAAGGTTGTCACTGTCCCCCCAGTTTTGTTTTTAATGATAATAAAGATACAATATCATGCAGAGGTGTACTGATAACAATTTTATAGACAAATAATACTATTTATAGTCACTCGCGGGGAAGTGTTGGGGGCTGAATTTTTTTTTTCTTCCTAGAGGGTGCGCCACAGAAAATAATTGAGAAGCCCTGGTCTAAGTGCTTGCACTGCTTGACATTGGTGAAGCTTTTAACGCCACTATTCATATAATTCTTAGCCTTGTTTAATCAGATATATTGGAAAGATAAAATTATAACGATACTATACAGTACAGAGAAGCTTCTTCATACTTTTGTGACTTCTAGAATAAATTATTGTAATGTGTTGCTGCACAGATGTCCTGCAGGTGCGTAATCAAAATCCAGTTATCTCAGAAAGCAGTTGCAGGTACCAAATGGTCTTGTGCCACAGTATACGTGCTTGTCTTGTATGATCCACCATCAGCTGCCTAGATCAAAAGGTACGCAATATATACTGGAATCCTAAATTGTGAAGGCTACAGCAGCACCAGAGCCAGACCCCCCACAAGTCATGTGATAGTCTTATGGTGTGGCCAACCTGTGGCTTCTGAGCTGCATGTGGCTCTTTGCCTAGTTTCATGCGGCTCTTATGTTCATATCAAAGTCTGTGTTTTTTTAATGTGCGTGTTTGCTTTGCTTGAGTTCAGTATGGTATTATTGTCAAATCCTGATGTGCGTGAGATGAAAATACTGCAAATCGTCCCAGTATGGGCGAGATCATTTCAGGAAAAAAATTGTGTCAAATTTGCTCTTAAAATGGCAATAAAAAATGCAAAGTACAGTCGGCCCCCAACTTACGAAATTAATCCCTTCCAGAGCCCTTTTCGTATAGCGGGGATTTCATAAGTAGGGGTGGCATCTTACATGTTAAACGCCTAATTCATTCCAAGGCTCCAGTCCTTGGACTGGATAAACCCCATAAACCCTTTAAAAATGATAAAAGTACACCAATTTTGTATGGAATATGTGTTAAAAGTAAAAGATAATTATTTATTAAACCAATTAAACCATTTTATTAACATATTTATTAAGTAAACCATTATTAAACATTTTTATTAACACACACACACACACACACACACACACACACACACACACACACACACCCACACACACATACACACACACATACATACACACACCTCTTTCTCTCTCTCTCTCTCTCTCTCTGTCTCTTTCTCGCCGTGCGCTGCAGGCCACACCCACAAGACGTGAATTCAAAGCGCATTCCCTGCTTGACAAACTCAACTTTAATTTGATTCGTTGAGGGATCAGAATTCCAGATGTGCTCAAATGCACCCACATTTATTAAACATTTACTGAATTAAAACAACTTAAAAGACTAAACTAAAAACTAAAGCGTGAAGCCTCCGTCTGTCTCTATCTGGGAGGCCAGCGGGGCGGGATGTTGAGAGACAGCCAATGAGAGAACAACTGTGAAATTTTGATTGGCGCGTTTGAATTTTGAATTTCTTTTTGTAAGAGGGGGTTGTTTTGTATCTCGGGGACAGAAACTCAGGAAAATGGTTTTCGTAACCCGGGGATTTCGTACACAGGGGTCTTCGTAAGTTGGGGGCCGACTGTAAGATGAAAATATGAAGATGAACAAAGGAAATTAACAGAGTGGGAGAGGTTTTTTGTTCTTGTTGTTCTTGAATGTAATAGAAAGCCATTCTGCTTTATATGTCAGGCATCCATTTCATGACTTCAAATCTTCAGCGCCGCTTCAGCTCACTGCAGGCTAACTTTGACCAGGAATTTCCAAAAGGGACTGAACTTCAAGCAAAAGTTATTCACTTTGAATAGTCCGACATAAAAGCAGATACAGTATAGTTTTTCCAAAAATTTACAAAGCCCTCAGAGACAGTAATGCTTGCATCGTATCAACTGGCTGGGAACATTAAAAAAACGCCATACAAATGAAGGAGAGTTCGATATAAAATCCCTCAGTGACGTTGTTGAAATCTTGTCTCCTGAAAACGACAAACTAAAACGCGTGGTATATGACGTCCACCTGTCCCGTCACACTGCTGAACACACAATATTGGACATTAACATGGCTATTGAATCACAGTTGCACTCTGAGCTTCAAAGATGTATTTTATCATGTTGGTGTGTGAATTTACAATAACTTGGGCTGAGTAGAGGGGTGGGTGTGTGTGTGTGTGTGTGTGTGTGTGTGTGTGTGTGTGTGTGAGAAAGGGATGAGTGATGTTCATGTGTGCCCATGTGTATGATGTGGCTCTTTGCAGTAATACAGTAAAAAATGTGGCTCTTGGTTTCTGACTGGTTGCCTCCCTGGTCTAGACATAAAAGTATGTACTGTATTAGAAACCTCACAGAAGTGCTCAACTCTCAGCAATGCTTTATTATCTGTGATTTCATGTTTCTTCAGACTATTACAATCCTGTGCTTTTCATTCTCCAAGAGAGAACAAACATTGCATACGTAATGCAGTGAAAACAGATTTTCACATAAACTACGCATTGTCTTCAGATTCAGAGCTTTTACAAAAGCTTAATTAGTGTCCTACAATGCCTGTATTATAACATTACATTCTGTACAAAATATGCTCAGAAATATGAAATTTCTTCAGTGTTTTGTTGTTACAATATACAGGATTTGTTTCAACAAATTTATTGTGATTTAATTTTATCTCTTTTTTTTTTTTTTCTCATTTGCTATTAAAGACCGATCAGCAACAAGGCTTCTATCAATTTTTTTTCAACTGCCTTTTTTTTTTTTTTTGCTGATTATTCAATTTGTTTATATAGATTTATTCTTTTTTTACTCCAACACAGGTCTTTGATACTGTTGTAGAAAAAGAAGCTGATTTTATTTGTCTTTTAATTTATCTTTAAGTAGTAGTTAAGAGGTTACATGCATTGTGTAAGTATTCTTCTCGGGCAGTGGTGGCCTGGTGGTAAGGTGCCCTCGCCCAGATTTGACTGAGATGGGTGTCAGCCTTGCTGTGACCCTAATTAGGATTAAGGGGTTGAGAAAATGAATGAATAAAGTATTCCTCTCAAACCTTATGCTTGCTTTAACAGATCGGTATGAAGTTTGGCATACGGACTGCAAATCTGTCACTACTGTCACTTACAATGCCTACAAAATTTAATCATTTGTTAATCATATATATATATATATATATATATATACGGCAGTGGTGGTCTAGTGGTATAGGGCGCTGGATCGCTGATCCAAAGGTTGGGGGTTCGAGTCCCACTCTCCACAAGGTTGTCACTGTCCCCCCAGTGCGGCTAACTGGGTTATCAAAGGCGGGCCATGTCTGTCACTGTCTATGGTGAGAGGTTCATGTAAAAGAACCATTGCTGACTTTCGTAAAGAGTAGCTGCAAAGTCGTCAGCGTGTTTCTATCCCTTGCTAAAAGGGTTGTGACAGGAAGGTCATCCGACGTAAAAATCTCTGCCAAATTAAACGTGCGAATCAAAATGATTCGCTGTGGCGACTCCCAAGTAAAAGGGAAAAAGCCGAAAGGAAGACAGAATATATATATATATGGAGTCGCCACAGCACATGATTTGCATGTTTGATTTGGCAGAGGTTTTTATGTCGGATGCCCTTCCTGACACAACCCTTTAGCAAGGGGCAGAAACATGCTGACAGCTTTGCAGCTACTCTTTACGAAAGTCAGCAATGGTTCTTTTACATGCTTCACACCATAGACAGTGACAGACATGGCCCGCCGTTGATAACCCAGTTAGCTGTACTGGGGGGGGACAGTGACAACCTTGTGGAGAGTGGGACTCGAACCCCCAACCTTAGTATCAACGATCCAGCGCACTAGACCACCATTGCCACACACATCCACACACACACATCCACACACTAGTATATATTTATTTATTTATATATATATATATATATATATATATACACACACATATATATATATTTATTTATTTATATATATATATATATATATATATATACACACACATATATATATATATGGGGGGTAGTGTGTGTGTGTGTGTGTGTGTGTGTGTGTGTGTAGCCTATTGCTAATCCACATACTTCTAAAAAGACAAAGAGTTTAGATGGGTTTTTCCCTTATCCCTTGGCAGAAGGAGGGTCGGTCTGTTGGTGGAGGATCTGAGAACGAGGTGCAGTGCGAGGTCTGATAAGTACTTTGAGGTAGGAGGGTGCAGGTCCATTTTTGGCTTTGTAAGCAAGCATTAATATTTTAAATCTAATAGGAGCAGTTACAGGAAGCCAATGGAGCGATCATAGCAGAGTGGTGTGAGAGAACTTGGGAAGGTTGAAACCAAGCCAGGCAGCTGCATTTTGGATCAGTTGTACAGGTGGAATTGCACTTTAAGAGACACCTGTGAACAGTAAGTTGCAGCAAACTAGTCTTGAGATGACAAGGGACTTAACAAGTATCTGAGGAGCCTTAGTAGAAAGAAATGGACAAAGCCTGTAGATGGAGAAGAGGAGAAATCAGCATGATCGCGAAATATTAGCAATATGAGAAAATCCGGCTGATTGTCGATTGTTACCCCAAGGCTTTGTGCAGTGATTGAAGGAGAAATCACAGGGGAGACGTTCAGGAAGATTTCAAGATCTTGAGATGTGTTGAATAGCAGTTCAGTCTTGCTGCGATTAGGCTTCAGCTGTTAAGCTCCCATCCATGATGAGATACTTGCCAAACATGTAGAGATCCGAGCAGAAACATCCAGAATGTCAATGTTACTTCTGCTCTTCTCAAATCTTCTTTCAAAAACTAGGATCAGAGGTTAGAAAACATGAACAAGGAACTGTTAAGTCAGTGACATTGAAAAATTATAGAATCTCTTTTGTGTTGAATGTATTTTCTGAGTTCCCCACTTGGAGTGGGGCCGGTGGCGTAGTGGTTAGGAAGCAGCGATCATGATTGGGAGGTTATGAGTTTAAATCCCAGTTAGACCCCTACTGTGCTAAGACCCTTGGGTAAGGTCCTAACCACAAGTGTGCCTCTGTTCACTCAGCAGTATAAATGGGTACCAGTAAAAATATACTGGGAAAGTAAACTGCGACGAGCTAGCGTCCCATCCGGTAGGAGTTGAACTCCTAGTTGCTTCATGCTATGGATACCAGGGATAAGCACCGGCCTGATGAGCCACTGGGCTCAGGTGTAAAAAGCCCAAAGGACTACCTTACTGTCACCATTTAGAGTCTTATAAACTTATTTTCATACAACACTTGTGGACTAATATCCTTAGATTAGATTCATTCAGTTAATTAACAATTATTTAGGTTAAAGGGTACCTGTAGTGAAAGCGCTCATAAACCTAATTTGATGTATTGTGTATAGCTAGTGACAATACACCTATAAGGCGTTTATTATATTCTCTCACAAACCAGCTTTAAGCGATTTAAGGGCTTCACCAACGTCAAGCTTCAGAGCACAGGAGTTTTGCAGCGTCGCATTTCCTGTGATGTCACATCGTTGACAAAGCCTCCACCGGAACTGCAAGATTGCAATATAAACGTAAGTCGATATACCTGACCCAACAACACAAGCTCACGGAAAATTGGAAAAAACAGACAAAACAGACATTATAGTAGTTTTTTTTTTTAAACCATGGATGAAGACAATGTCGTAGAAGGAGCAGAAGGTTATTTATATGAACCACTGAAGAAAGACTATTCACATTTAGTGAAATCAGACCAGGAAAGTGACGACTCGGAGGACGATATTGGAGAGTCGGCAGAAGCTTTTACGTGGGAAAATCGTAGCAAAACAACCAGCAAATATTTGGTGCTCTTGTGGAAAATGCATGCATCAAAAAAACCAATCAGGAGTGTTACTGTTGTAAAGAACATGAATTGCTTGAGGAAAATATACTGACAATCTACAATTGGCAATACAACTGTCAAGGATGTTACGTCAAAATGACCTTTGACCCCGGTGAAAAAAGCCAACATGTCCGCAGGCCGAACCTTTGTGAGCAAGGAATGTCATACAGAAGAAAAGGAAATGTGGACTTATACATAACCTACCGACATCACGCGATGTTTACAAGTTAATAAAGTTAAATAAGGTATGGTGGATTTTTTTTTTTAACGATGTCAATTTTGGGTACAGGTACCCTTTAAAGCAGAGGTTCCCAATCCTGGTCCTGGGGAGCCCCCTGCCATGCTTTTTTTTTTTATTGTTTTCCTTGTTCCCAACACAACACCACTGATTTAATTTAGCAGCTAATTAACAGCTCTTCTTGGTTTAAGATGGGAGTGGCCACGCAGGGAAAGGACTAAAATGTGCAGGACAGGGAGTCGTCCCAGACCAAGGCTGGGGAACTTCTGTGGTAGAGTATACTGGCTTTATCAGTAAGCAATGTATTAAAGACGGGGTTTGCTTGTTCAAAATCCTTATACATAATAGTTTTTATTTCCATAGACAGTAATGCATTGCGAAGATTACACATTCTATTCCAAATAAAAACATGAAGAAAAATAGATAAAAATTTGTGTTATTTGTTTAAAGAAATTGAAAAAAGTGAACGTTAAACTGTTGAAAAAAATCAGTTTCTGCTTTCTTCTTTACAAACTTAAATATTCACTGTATAAACTAAAAAATGTTTAAAATTTTCCTTTTCTTTGAATCGCTGAACTAATATTTAGTTGTATACTCACTGCTGTAGGGGCAGTGATGGTCTAGTGGTATAGGGCGCTGGATCGCTGATCCAAAGGTTGGGGGTTCGAGTCCCACTCTGCATAAGGTTGTCACTGTCCCCCCCAGTGGAGCTAACTGGGTTATCAAAGGCCGGCCATGTCTCTCACTGTCTATGCTGTGAGGCATGTAAAAGAACCATTGCTGACTTTCGACAAGAGTAGCTGCAAAGCCGTCAGCATGTTTCCGCCCTGCGATGGCCTGGCGAGCTGTCCAGGGTGTACTCTGCCCTCGCCCGAAGTTGGCTGGGATGGGCACCAGCCTCCCCATGACCCAAATTAGGATTAAGCGGTTACAGAAAATGAACTGATGAACTCACTGGTGTAACTTCTGGTACTTGTGTACAGGTGTTCCAGCCCAAGAGGATTGGACCACATTCCTCGGGTCTTCTGTATTTCTTGGTTTTGCCTCAGAAGCTGCATTTTTGATGTCCCGCTACAAGTTTTCTATTGGCTTAAGGTCCGTGGATTGGGCTGGTCAATCCATGATGGCAATCTTGGTCTGGAATCAAGATGTTGCCCGTTTACTGGTGTGTTTGGGGTCATTGTCTTGTTGGAATACCCATTTCAGGGACATTAGGACATTACCATAAGGCAGCATGACCTCTTTGAGTATTGTGATGTATTCAAACTGATCCATGATCCCTGGTAGGTGATAGATATCTAGGCCCGACACAGTAGAATAAGAAAAATCCCCATATGATAATGCTTGCACCACCATGCTTCACTGTGTTTACAGTGACCTGTGGCTTGAATTCAGTGTTTGGGGGTCATCTGACAAATTGTCCCCGGTCACCAGACTCGAAAAGAACAATCTTACTTTCATTAGACCACAAAATGTTTTGCCATTTCTCTTTAGATCAATCAGTGTGCTCTTTGGAAAATTGTAATCTCTTCAGCACATGTCTATTTTTCAACAGTGGGGGACTCTGTGGTGGCTTCTTGCAAATAGCTTGGCTTCACATTGGTGTCTTGTAATTGTAACAGGTCTCACAGCTCACTTTAGACCTTCTTTGATCCCCCTGGAGCTTATTGTTGGTTGAGTCCTTTCCATTTTGGAGATTCTTTGATCATTCGAATGGTAGTTTTTCCCTTTCTTCAATGTCTTTCAGATCTTGGTTGCCATTTAAAGCGTTTAGAATCATTTTAATGAAGCAGCCTATCATTTTCTGCACATTTTGATGTTTTCCCCTCTCCAATCAACTTATTAATCTTCTGTTCTTCTGAACAATGTCTGGAACAACCCATTTTCCTGAGAATTTCAGAGAGAAATGTTCTACAACTGTTAGGGTTTTTGATGGCCCTAAGCAAGTCTTCCCGCGGATCAGTTCCCGAGTGTCACCCAGCGTGCTGGAGTAATCAGCAAGGAAACCACAGACACCGACCAAGGTTAGGTGCTCAAGTGTTTATTCATCGATCACCAAAGTATGCTAACCAGTACAGTGGTTTTTATACACAAAAATGAGGAAATTAAATCAGGTTGACACATAGCTTGTCAGACATCGGGTCAACGTGACCGGGTCACGTTGTTAAGTTTATGCTACCTGAGATTACATAGTATGTAATGTGCAAGATTTGGATGAAAGGAAGGTTATGACACAAAGGAGAAATGGACTGTTAATGCTCTAGTTCTAACCTGACTTATTTATGGCCCCGAAAAGGAGGTACCAGACTCCCTTAGTCTCTCTTCCTCTTTATGAACCCTAAATAACCCAGAATGTTCCAAAACATCCAAGCACAAACACATAGACATGGGAATAAGAAGGATACCATGAATATGGTATAAGTGAATACATAATACATGCATAAATGATCACAAAATATAAAGCAGGTGTAAAATAACAATGACCTTGTTTACATACCTTCCTGTTAGAGAACAGGGTTATTTTTAGGATGTCACTGCTTGATATTACAGTGACACGGAACATCAGAAACCTAAAGCCAAATGACGTGTGTGTGTGTGTGTGTGTGTGTGTGTGTGTGTGTGTGTGTGTGTGTGTCTGTGTATGTGTGTGTGAGAGTGTGTGTATACACGTGCACGCACACCCTGAAAATGTTTCCTAGATATTTTTCATTTATATTATTTATCCCTTCATCAAATCTTCAGCATTCCAGACCCAGGATGACACCCCATGCCAACCCAGTTCCTCTCTTCATTTTTCTTCATGCATCATCCCTCTAAAGCTTTCATCCCACACATCATGTGGTCTGACATTTTAAACATGCATTCTGCATGATGCCTCCATTTCCTCACCTTGGGTGTCACATCTCTTCCATATATGGGTTATGATCCATCTCAATTGTCAGCAGTGTTCCACAACAGACACACTTAATTTAATTACCAGCATGTTTACAGAAGGATTACGCTATGCTGCTTTCTGCAGTCTCTTATGTCAACAGCCGTGGGGAGGGGAGTGCAAGTTTTTCCCCTTCCATATTGCATGTGGGATTTCTTTGTTTTGTATTGATTCATACTCTGTGGATTAATGGAAATACTGCAGTCTTTGGTAAATGCTCACTGACTCGAATCTTATCATTTTCCAAATGAAAATCCTATGCCTCAAAGGATTAACCTTGGGATCATTGCCAAACAGACCCCTTAAAAGTCATAAAATATTGTGAAGAGAAAATCCTGTGGCTTTTCCTTCCTTCTTCTATAAGCCTACAGTATCTGAAGTCATATGTCTGTGTGTCTCTGTGTGAGACCAGTCCCATCACTGTAATATCAATGCTTGTTCTCTGTGTAAAGGGAACGAGTATGTGCTTCAAAGGCAGATGGCAGGATGAGACACCTATGGATTCGTCCTCTCCTGATCAAAGATACAGTAATATGAAAGAATATGTCCTCTGAAAAGGTGTCCGGCGTTCGTCATGTATTTTTTATTTTTTATATTTTGTAACCTATTTCTTAAACATCTTAAATCTGGGTGTGAAAGCAAATGAGTATTTTGTGATTAAAAATAAAAATGTTACAAACAATGCTCTAGATTTCTTGATAATTATAATTTTATTCATTTCCATATTACTTCCCCTTAACTGAAATAAAACCTTTGCAAGGCTAAGGTAAGGTAAAGTCTGTTGGGTTTTTACACCCGAGCCCAGCGGCTCATCAGGCCGGTGCTTATCCCCGGTTTCCGTAGCGTGAAGCGACCAGGAGTTCAACTCCTCCTGGATGGGACGCTAGTCCATCGCAGGTTACCTTCCCAGTATATTTTTACTGGTACCCATTGATACTGCTGGGTGAACAGAGGCACACTTGTGGTTGAGACCTTGCCCAAGGGTCTTAGCACAGTGGGGTCTCAGTGGGATTCAAACTCACAACCTCCCGATCATGAGCGCAGCACCCTAACCACTACACCACCGGCCCATTTGCAAGGCTAAGCAAGACTTTTAATCTCCTAGAGAGGAAGATGAAATTTAGCTATTTGACCCAAACCAGGAAGGCTTAAGCTGCATCTACATAGGAAACGATGTGAGCCAAGTGACCATGCAAAGTCATGATGATTCATAGCATAATCAGCAAGGATAATCAAAATTTTCTCAAGTGTCACAAAGTGGGCAGAGATGGACCTCAACTGAGCTGAACTTTCACGCCATGCTATTACTAATCAGAGCTTAAAAATACTGTAGATTAACAGATACTGCCAAACACAGAGTTCCCTAAAACCTTTTCCTATTCAGTTCCATAGACCTTTGAAAATAGATGATTTCTGGGATGGGCACCAGCCTCCCCGCGACCCTAATTAGGATGAAGCGGTTACAGAAAAATGATGAACTAACCATATAACTACACACTATTAACCAATTGTCTGTAAAACCTTTTGCTGCTGCTTTTCCCCCGATTGAGTTTGTATGCTCACATGTATGGATATGTCACATGTATGTCTTTGTTTTGTACAACCGAGATTTTCTTCCATTCAAAAATCATGAGGCATGTAAAAATTTTGCAGCCCCCAAAGTGAATAAGTAGCTTTTAAAAGTATTTAATAATGTGAACTGTAAATCTTGCAGTTTTGTAACCTAAATTGAAGCCTCTGTATGACTGCACATCTGCCAGTTTCAGTATTCATTAAAGCCCAGTTTGCAGTGTTTGGTCCCAGTGAAGCCATGCATAACTCTTATTAGTCACTGCAAGACAACATTCTCTACTAATGAGACTTAAAATGAAGGAAGTGTCACACTGCCTCCAATTCTACCATCATTAGCAAGGCACAATCTATGGGAAAAGAGACCTGGGGAGCAAAGGCGCTTAATAAACTGAATTAATAGACACTTCACTAGCTTCCAAATGTTTTATGTCAAACATACAAAACTTTACAAGACAATAATATTCAAAGGTTTGCACATTGTAGAAATAAACCAGTTAGTACAGCCAACTGGTTTATCAAAGGCCAGCCATGTAGCTCACTGTCTATGGTGAGAGAAATGTAAAATTTTTGTCATTGTTGATTTTCGTCAAGAGTAGCTGCATAGCCATCAATCAGAGTGTTTCTGCCCTGCAATGGTCTGGCAAACTGTCCAGGGTGTACTATGACCTTGCTCAGAATCGGCTGAGATGGGAACCAGGCTTCCTGCAACCCTAATAAGGATTTAGCGGTTTAAAAAATGAATGAATGCAGGTTCCAAATATGCTCATGCTAATAAGATATAAAAAAAATAATATCAATGACACACTCAGATTATTGTGTTAGAAAGGTAAATGAATATTACATGAATCCCTGTAATTCTCAAACATAACTACTGTATATTCTGTCTCTGTCTTCCTTTCGGCTTTTTCCCTTTTAATCGGGAGTCGCCACAGCAAATCATCTGATTCGCACGTTTGATTTGGCAGAGGTTTTTACGTCGGATGCCCTTCCTGTCACAACCCTTTTTAGCAAGGGACAGAAACACGCTGACGACTTTGCAGCTACTCTTTACGAAAGTCAGCAATGGTTCTTTTACATGCCTCTCACCATAGACAGTGAGAGACATGGCCCGCCTTTGATAACCCAGTTAGCCGCACTGGAGGGGACAGTGACAACCTTGTGGAGAGTGGGACTCGAACCCCCAACCTTAGGATCAGCGATCCAGACATACATACATACATCCAAACATAACTACTGTATATTAATTGTATGAAAATAATAGTTAACAAACCCAGCACTCTGTTTACCTGCTGGAATCATTTCCCTGCTACACGCAAGCCCAGAATTATAATTTTTTGCCTGTTAGTGTGATCTAACATCCAGAATGGATTAGAATTTTATTTTAGAATCCAATTAATTGAAGAAGAATTTTCACAGTTAACCAGGAAACATTAATACACTTTGTGACAACACTGTCAAATATAAGTAGTTATTTACTTAAAACCCAGGCATTTTACTAGAATGAAACAGAATTCTCTTATTTTTCACATTTATAAGCATCATTTATTTTTAAAACATTATTATGCTGTGCAGTGAAATAAAATTACTGTCAGCTTTATAGAAAATCTAATAATGAAACACAAAACTTGTCTGGGATTAGTAATTAGTTGACGTTAAAACTCTGAGGTTTCTAATTTAAATAGTAATCAATAATTTTCTTAAGTATGAAAATTATCAGCACACTAAATATTAAATAGATACCACTTACCGCATAGAGCACAGTTGTAAAGGTATGGCATGAGCCTTCATGTTGCACCACTATAATGTGCAGAACATTTTCAGACTTTATACAGGTCAAATCAAAGCTTATGTACAGTAGGCCCTCATTATTTGCGAGGGTTTGGTTCTGGCCCCTCCCGTGAATGAAGATAATCTGTAAGTTCTGTACCCGGAAGTAAAACCCCATGTATCATCTGCGCGAATGATCAACCAGAAGTAAAATACTATGTATCTATTACATGCGCTAAAATATGCTTCTTAAACACATTCTATAGACAGTCTTACTCATTAATATAGTATTAATGTAGTAAAATGTAGTAATGACTGTCTGTCTTCCTTTCGGCTTTTTCCCTTTTACTCGGGAGTCGCCACAGCGAATCATCTGATTCGCACGTTTTGATTTTGGCAGAGGTTTTTACGTCGGATGCCCTTCCTGTCACAACCCTTTTAGCAAGGGACAGAAACACGCTGACGACTTTGCAGCTACTCTTTACGAAAGTCAGCAATGGTTCTTTTACATGCCTCTCACCATAGACAGTGAGAGACATGGCCCGCCTTTGATAACCCAGTTAGCCGCACTGGGGGGGACAGTGACAACCTTGTGGAGAGTGGGACTCGAACCCCCAACCTTTGGATCAGCGATCCAGCGCCCTATACCACTAGACCACCACTTAATTTTTTACTGTGATATTTATTGATAATAAAATATAAACATTATAAAGTAATACAATATATATATATATATATATATATATATATATATATATATACAAAGATTATTTTCCTTTAAACATACAGCACTGTAGTTTTCAAAAATGCCCACTAGAGAGCGACATTGCATTATATTTACTTTGCATTGCATTATATTTACATGAAGTGGATACCAATGAAATGACATGACGTGGATACTTCACGCTTGAGTAAACATGCTACAGAACATAAAATCTCACACACAAACATTGCAAACATTAACTTAATAATAACTGAAAATGGAACCTGCTGTACTGGAATAATAACTGAAATGGTTCCTGCCTTAGTATTCTGGATACTTCTAGTTACTACTAGAAGTATCCAGAATACTAAGGCAGGTTCCATTCTGATGATGACCATGTTTCACACAACTTAACTGTACAGCTTAACTGTAATTAAAAACACACACACTAAAAAAAGCACATGCACAAAGTGTGTGCAAATGAGGAAAAGGGGCATTACATTACCTCAACCAATCAGCAAGAGGGAGAACAGCCATTGGCTGAATTTGAATCACGTGACAGTTGCTTGGCAATCCGCTAATATGCGGGGCGCGAGTGCAAAACCCACGAATAGTCAAGGGCCTACTGTATTCTGCAATCATTTCTGTATGGACATGTCTCATTGCCATGTCCATCGAAACAAGTGCACAAAGTCACATGTAATTTGAAAGTTTTAGTAAAGAACAGGGCAGACAAATCCAAAAAAAACACACGCAAGCTCAACGTTAATAGGCAGAAAGTAGTGCAATCACCTAACCAGGAGACTAGATTACCCGAATGAAAAACCCAGCATGTTTTGTGCAGCTACCAGCTGTCCACAACACAGATAAATGCTGGTACATTGTTTCTCAATGACTGCAATTTAGAACTACTCTAACACTGTAGACACAACTATTAGCCGGTTTATTCAAGTAATCAGAAACATGGAAAGTAATTTGATTAAACAGCTCAGGTTTTGGTAGTTTGGAGCTTGTCATTTTCAACTGGACATTTTCAACTGGACATTTCAGAAAGGTTGTCAACATAAGTGTAATTTTCCCTAATTACATCATTGTTCTGTAATTTTCCTCAAAATAATTTGTTTGCTGTGTTGGATTAGTGGTGATATTTCAGAAACTGTTATAGCAGCATTTAGCTGTGATTTGAATATCCAGTTTCTAGTTGGACCACGCTGTAGTTTTCTGCAAGATATTAAATAAAACAGCAGTTAAGGAAGACAACAGAAACAAATACAGTGCCAACAGAATTGGCACAACAAACTAATACAACTGAATTCCTTTGACAAACGTGAGTATGACCAGAGTCCTTCAGTAGACAGTGTAATGATTGCCTGCAGGTGAGAGCCTATTGGTTATGAGCCAATGGAGCCTATCAGTGTTGTACTGTTCTAGCCCTGGGTAGCCATGTTTGTTGACAGAATGGATTCAAGAGAGTTGAAGTCAATGCCAATTCAGCGGCTGGCATGGCAGTAAATCTAAGATATAAAAATACTACTAATAGATTTTGTCACCATTAAAAGTCCCATTAGATAGCAGGCGTTTTCACTTTTCTAATAATGTGTGTCTGCAATTTAATTTAGAAAAACTTTGTTACCTATTGAAGCAAGTTCTTCTAGAAAACATCTCTTTGTTGAGGCATAAGGTAAGTTCAGTTAATTTTCTGTAACCGTTTGATCCTAATTAGGGTCACGGGGAGGCTGGCGCCCATCCCAGCCGACTACGGGCAAGGGCAGAGTACACCCTGGACAGCTCGCCATGCTAGCATAAGGTAAGTAACTTCTATTTTTATATCTTCAAAATTTATAATGAATTCATGCAATATAGTGCATACACTATAGTCAACATTTTGTGATCGGCTGATTCTGTTTATGAACATGTCATTCCAAACAAAAAGCATTGAAAGTGAGTTAATCCCTTCTTTGATGTTATAATAAGCTCTACATTTCAGGAAGGACTTTTCAATAGGTTTTGGAGTGTGGCTGTGGGAATTTAGCCTCAGCCATGAGAGCTTTACTGAAGTCTGGCATGATGCTGGATAAGAAGGTCTGGGGGGTTAGTCACGATTCTAATTAATCCAGCACAAAGGTGTTGAGTTCAGGGTTCTGGGCAGCGCACTCATTTCTTCAGCTGCTTGAGTAGGTTTCCTCCCACAGTCCCAAAACATGCACATTAGGTCAAGTGGACACTATACATTTGCCATACATGTGAATGTAAGTGTTAATGGCTATTTATCTTCAAAAGTCAGCAAGGGGTGGCTCCAGAATCCTGTGCCACCCTGGCAGATTTTGTTAATTAGTAAACCATATCCATCTATATGTTTTGAGAATAAAGAAAAAGGTTAAAGCTAGCCTCTTTATTTTTACTCTTGGTTTGTTACCCTTTATTTTTATGGATGTGAATCGCCATTTTTTTTAAATTTGCATCACATATTGTAAATTTAAAAAAGTAAAACTGTATTTAATAGGAATAATGAGCAGAGCATTAATAATGAAATAAGAATGAACATAATACATTAATATTAAGAATAATATTTTGTACACTGAAGTTAATAAAGACTTCACTCTCTTGTGACTTTTTTAATTTATTTTACGAGGTATGAACCATATAGGACATTTATTTCGGGAAGTATGAAACATAAGCCCTGTTTGCTCTAAGAATGAAACATTTTCATTTAGTAAAATTCAGATTGTGGATTCACTGGTAATGTGGTCTTTTAATAAATCTTTTCATGACGTCCTCATAAATGGATAATTAATCCAGCAGCAGCTTGTGGGCACAGTGTGGAAGAGATGGTCTATTTCGGAAAGTTGCCCTTGTCAAGTCGTACCCTCTGAAGCACATCAACATCAAGTACACTGCATAATACTGACATCATCAGCAAATAGATTGCATATCTATTACTTAATATTAATTAATTATGAAGTATTTTTACATTATAAAGTCATGTTTTTGAGTTCTGTATGGGGGGTTTCCCAAATAAATCAGGAAAAAAAGGTTACAGTTTGCTGATCGACTTTGTAGTTGTGTCTTCGCGCCAATCAAGGCACTGTGGACATGATATTTGTACTCCGCCAAGAGAAATGCAGGGAGCAGAACATGCCACTCTATGCTACCTTCATCGACCTGACAAAAGCCTTTGACACTGTAAATAGAGAAGCACTATGGAAAATTCTCAGTAAACCTGGTTGTCCACCTCGATTCCTTGAAATCCTGAAGCAACTTCATGCCGGCCAGAAAGGACAAATGAAGCACGACGGCGAGCTCTCTGAACCATTCCCCATTGATAATGGCGTGAAGCAAGGGTGTATATTAGCCCCTACCCTGTTTTCAATATTCTTCAGCATGATGCTGTATGAAGCAAAGGAAGACCCGAAGGAGGGAATCTACATACGATTTCGCACAGATGAAAGTTTATTCAATCTGCGTCGCCTTCCAGAACATACCAAGATACTTGAGACTCTTATAGTTGATCTACTGTTTGCAGATGACTGTACACTCCTTGCACACACTGAAGAAGCAGTCCAAGCCATTGTGAACAAATTTGTCCAAGCCACCAAAGCATTTGGATTGACCATCAGCTTAAAGAAGACAGAGGTGATGTACCAAAAACCGCCCCATGGTACCTACACTCCACCCAACATCAACATTGATGGCCATTCACTGAATACTGTCAAACAGTTCAAGTATCTCGGAAGTGTCATATCAAATGATGCATCCTCAGCAAAAGATGTAGACAACCACATCTCCAAAGCAAGCAGATCCTTTGGCCGCCTGCACAAAAGAGTCTGGAACAACCACTCACTGCGCCGGAAGACAAAGATCAAAGTCTATAAGGCTGTTGTCTTGACAGCCCTCCTCTATGGAGCAGACGCGTGGGTACTCTACAGGAAGCAAGTGAAGATCCTAGAACGGTTCCACCAGCATTGTCTCCGCAACATCATGTGCATAAAATGGCAGAACTATGTGACAAATATAGAAGTTTTAGACAGAGTACACATGTCAAGTATAGAAGCCATGCTCCTGCAATGACATCTAAGGTGGGCTGTTCACATCTCACGAATGGACAACAGTCGCATTCCGAAAGTCGATTTCTACAGTGAGCTTCAACAAGGCAAGCGTCACCGTGGAGCCCCTCGAAAGCGCTTTAAAGATCAATTCAAGAAAGAGCTCACTGAAGCTGGAATAAACTATAACAACTGGGAACAACTAGCATCAATCACAGAGGAGTGGCGAGGGACTATACACAAGGCAGCTAAAGTTTTTGAAGAGGGCTGTGTGACCTCTGCCAACATCAAACGACAACAAAGAAAGGAGAGACAGCACCAGAACCAGTACCCAAGTCAGAACCTATGCCAACCACCAAACATCCATACATGTCCCAAGTGTCGCAGGGGTTGTAGAGCCAGAATAGGACTTCACAGCCACTTGAGGACATGTCACCTCCCAAACTAACTCCTCACTATCTTCGAAATTGAAGAACAGAGCTATAATGCTTTTGTAAAAGTGTCTTGATTCTACTGAAGTAGAAAAGGGTCAGCACCGTAACGTCACCCTTTAATTCCTTTGATCTTCTTTGGTATCATTATAGTCATTTAAGAGCCTTAAAAGTTTTCTTGGCACTATTCATGTCCAAGCAGTTTGAGCTGTTTTGGTACATTTCAGGCATGGACTTAATAATAATAATAATTATTATTATTATTATAATACCAATAATAATAATAATAATAATAATAATAATAAGAGGAAGAAGAAGAAGAAGAAGAAGATTAAATAAATAAATAAATAAAACTATATAAAGAGGGTATAGGGTGCTGGATCGCTGATACAAAGGTTGGGGGTTCGAGTTCCACTTGCCACAAGGTTGTCACTGCCCCCCCCCCCATCCCCCCCAGTTCAGCTAACTGGGTTATCAAAGGCCGGCCATGTCTCTCACTGTCTATGGTGTGAGGCATGTAAAAGAACCATTTCTGACTTAAGACAAGAGTAGCTGCAAAGCCGTCAAGCGTGTTTCCACCTGGCGAGCTGTCCAGGGTGTATTCTCAGCTGGGATGGGCGCCAGAATCCCTGCGACCCTAATTACAATTAAGCAGTTACAGAAAATGAACTGAACTGAAACTATATAATCTTTTTAGAACTCAGACAACTCCAGTATCACTTGCATTTCCTGTTTAGTTTCTGTAATTGCAAAATGACAAAAAGAAATCAATCCATCTGACTTCCTGTACTTTCCGTGGGGGAATATATTTTCAAACAACACACTTAAAGTGGCATTTTAAAGTTAAATATGGCCATTTAAAAGGTCATAGCAGTCCATCCTTACAATATATTTAGGTGTTTTGTTTGAAGCAGTCAGCAAGTCTTCTTCTTTTCCTTTCGGCTTTTCCCTTCAGGGGTCGCCACAGCGAATCATCTGCCTCCATCTCACCCTATCCTTTGCATCTTCAGTCAGCAAGTAAATTAAATAATTAGTTTGTTTCCTAAAGGTGAACAGAATGAGATCTTTTGCAGATCATCTGTCATGTAAAACTGCCTCTTTCTTTGAAAGCTGCTTATTCATGTTCAAATTTACTGCCTGGCTTAGTACAGCCCACTCACAAAAATAATTATTACATATATAGTATGGGGATGGAACAATATATTAAAGTTATTAAATGTTATTAAAACTCCAGAATAATAAGCAAGCAAGTTTTAAAATATCCCATTACTTCTATTATTCTGTGTAAGAAAATAGATTACCAAAAAACAAACCTTTGGACAGATAAAGCTTACTTATTATCAATTAATTTTTATGCATATATTTATTATGACCTAAAGAAATGTGGCTTTTTTGACACATGGCTACTTTTCAAAGTTAATAGTTTTGTGGTTAGATATTACCAATATTTGCTTCTCTCTTAGAACAGTGCTTCTCAAATAGTGGGGCGCGGTATGATGCCAGGGAGGGCGCGATGTGATGTCGGGGGGAGTGTGCATGACCCTAGGAAACATACGTTTCTGAAATAGTGTATGAGAATTAAGTGTAATTGCACCTCCACTCACTAGTTTGTAGTAGCGCTCTCATTGTCGCGCTATAGTTTAGCGGTTTTTCGCACGAGCAAACAATATGAAGTGCAGTAAACCACCCAATGACGTAGAAGAACAACCCCTCAAGAAACAACATGGAAATGTTTCTGACAGGAATGAAGAGAAAGGTGGAGAGAGACTGAGATATTAAGACATAAATAAGGTGAATCAATTTAAATAAGAATGGATTTTTTTTAAATTTCAGGCACATTGGTGCACTTTAAATCTTTTCTGTTACAGATTAAAAAACAATGTTAATGAACTTTTTCTTTAACTATAATGCTTTCTTTTTTGTTTTTAATGTTACTAAAGATACAATGTTATGCAGCGGGTGTACTAATAACAATTTTATCGACAAATAATACTATTTATAGTCGGTGGGGGTGTGAAACTTTTTTCTTCCTAGAGGGGGCGCCACAGAAAATAATTGAGAAGCACTGTCTTAGAAAGTAAAGCTAAAACTACTGTACATAATAGCAGCTTTCTTAAAACCTCTCATCCTTAGTCCAAATGCACTAAAATTCTTAGCAGTGGTGATTATCTATTATGAATACAGTATGATATATTTCGGAGAGTTCCCAAAAAGGTGTTGTTATCTATGTCATACTTTTAAAGGTGCTAATCTATCTATCTAGTGCCTGAGTCGTAGGAAGACCATTGGCGACCCACCATGAAGGATAACGCCCTGGTTATCATCTTCATGGAGGTTTTCTTGGCAGGATTAGTGCAGTGGTTTGCCATTGCCTTCTGCACGATGCGAACCTACGGGCAATTTAGAACAGCCAATTAACCTACAGTGCATATCTTTGGATTGTGGGAGGAAACCAAAGCACACAGAGGAAACCCACATAAGCACAGGGAGAACATGCAAACTCCACACAGAAACGCCCAGGCCGAGAATCGAGCCCAGGCCTTCTTGCTGTGAGGCGGACGTGCTAACCACTACGCCACCTTGCCGCCAAAGGTGCTAATACACAGTACTGAAAATGGAAGCTCCGCAGCGCCACTTGTTATCTGAGTGTGAAATTGTTTCACTAATAATTGATCTCCCAGTAGACTTTAATGGGTTCGGAGCAAAATCAGTTTACATGTTTCTCAGTGTACAGGTTTGACAACTTTGTAAAAGTTAAAAAAAAAAAACATATAGTCACAGAAATGTTTTATATGATTTAGTTAACACTAGAATAAAAGTATTTCCTTTCCAAACACTTTTTACATTTTTTACTTTTTAATCTGGCAAGGGAAATTATTCCCTCTGTATTTAACCCATCCAAGGTGAGCACACACATACATACACACTTGCAGCATTGGGCTGCCACACACATTGCAGTGCCCAGAGAGCAGTTGGCGGTTAGGTGCCTTGCTCATGAGCACTTCAGTCATGAAGGTGGAGGAAGGGAAGGTGTAGTTCACTCCCCCACTGCCATGCATTTTTCATGCTGATTTGGGACTCAAATCAGTGATCTTTCTGTCCCAAAGCTGCTTCTTCAACCATCAAGCCGTGTGTCAGAGGAGAACGATCTGGAGTACCGGTCGGTCATTGTTGACTTCGTGGACTGGTGTGAGTGCAACCACCTGTGCTTGAACACTAGGAAGACGAAGGAGATGGTGGTCGACTTCAGGAGAAGCACTCTAACACACACACACACACACACACACACACACACACACACACACACACACACACACACACACTCACCAGTGAACATCCAGGGACAGGACATTGAGACAGTGGACAGTTTCATATACCTGGGCGTTCACCTTAACAATAAACTGGACTGGTCCTACTACACCAACGCCCTGTACAAGAAGGGCCAGAGTCGCCTCCACCTTCTGAGGAGACTCAGGTCCTTCGGCATATGCAGACCTCTGCTCAGGACATTTTATGACTCTGTGGTAGCCTCTGCAATCCTCTACGCTGCCATCTGCTGGGCCCCGGGCAGCACAGAGCGGGACAGAAAGAGACTGAACAAGCTGGTCAGGAGGGCCAGCTCTGTCCTCGGCTGCCCACTGGACTCTGTGGAGGAGGTGAGTGAGAGGAGGATGGTAGAAAAGCTCACATCCATCCTGGTCAACAGCTCTCACCCACTGCACCCGACTGTAGAGAAGCTGAGCAGCTCCTTCAGTGGACGACTGAGGCATCCTCAGTGCAGGAAGGAGCGCTACCGCAGGTCGTTCATTCCCACCGCTGTCAGACTGTACAACGCCACTTTGTAACTGTCTGTGAAAATACCGGTTATGTGCAATAAAAACCCCGCGCACTTTAATCAACCACATCTACCCCACTGACTGTGAACCATATCAACCCATCTACTCTGCCCTCAGATACATGTACACTTGAATATAGGCCAGTCCACAAAGTTGTTCCTTTCTTTTCTTTTATTGTTTATTAATTTATACTATTTATGTATCTATTTATTTATTTACTTATATAATATATATGTATGTGTGTATGTTTGTATATGTATCTATTTTTGCACCCCCTACTGATGGTACCTCAAGAGCCTGTAACAATGAATTTCTGCATTGTGAGATTAATAAAGCTCTATCTTATCTTATCTTATTAGTCTACGACTGACCCCCAAATTTAAGATCTTTTTAAGATTAACATTAAACAACTGAGATTTTTACAAAATGTTCTGTACATATCTCTAATTTACAGCTGGGTCACAATGTCGTCTGTCATTAATCTTAAAGTTGGCCTCACCAGATCAATATGAATGCCTCTCAATAAGCAGCAGGCAGGGTTTCTTAATGTGAATGAATTATTAATAAGAGCAGCACCTGCTGTGGTGTTATCCAGAGTTGTTAAACTGAAATCAATAACTATATATTACTACAGATGCACAGTCGCTGTAAATGAATATGAAGTAATTCTAACTTATTACATTAATCATTTGATGAAACATTTGTATTTTAATGGGATAGATTTCTTCCCAGATCGAGGACCCAAAGGGCTCATTAAACGTTTCAGTGTGAGAAAAACATTCATTTTTCTTGATCTTTTCTTGTCACCAGATTTGAAGTGCCATGTTAAAATGTTGCCCAACATTATTAAAACACCCATTAGGTGAATATCTCTGTGAAGAACAGTCTTTATTTCAATTCAGTTTTAGAAGTTTGTAGGATCAGAGTGGCCCATAATAAGACAGGCACTGTGGATTGTTCCTTTAATTTGGCACTCTCTTTGTGGATCATTTGATAACTAAAAGCTCAGTACTCTCTGTGGATATTAATATTTTTTAAAAAGACTTGTTTAATAGTTTGAATGTGGAAAGAAATATAAAATTATTACAGGCTGAGTTTACCACATTTGCCACAATGTTTTAATTATGACAATCATAAATACACATGCAGACTGTTGTTCATGGCAGCTGACATACATCTGCAAACCAATTTATACAAGCTTACTCTACAACGTCATTTACAGGGATCCCTCGCGACTTCGCGCGTCAATTTATGCGGCTTCAGTGCATCGCTTTTTTTTTTTTTTAATATTCCATCGAAATAAAAAATAAGGAAATTAAGAAGGAAAAGGTTAAGGACAAAACAAGCCCAATTATGCAACAACAAGAAAAAAAAAACCTAAACAATCACAAAACAAAAAACAACCCAAAATCTCCCATCAAAACTACTTACATTTTTGTGAGGTGTGTGTCTGTATGTGTGTGTATTTATATTTTATTTACATCTTATGCATTATTTTTTTATGTTTAATTGTTATTATAAGCATTTATAGTATTGAATATGTATTTATTGATATTATATACATATATGCATGTACATATTCATCAGTCCGGGGGGGGGGGGGGGTATCCTACTTCGCGTTTTTCGGTTATCACGGGGAGATCTTGGTCCTAATTAACAGCGGAAAGTGAGGGAACCGTGTATTTATTTATTTGTTTGTTGTTGTTGTTATTATTATTATTATTATTATTAGCTTGTTTGTTTGTTTATTATTGTAGTGATATTCTACCCTGTACGTCGGCCTAATTAGGATTAATCAGCTTCTAAAATGAACAAATATTCTTATTTTATTTATTTATTTTGTCTGTATTGAATTTACTTGCATATGAGATCAATAATCTTTGCTGACATAACATTCTAGTACCTTTTTGTTCTTTACTTCTCGTTAGTGTGAACGTTCAAATATCAAAAATATTTAGTTTAGCTTTTAATATTAAGGCATGGTTAATAAGTTTTGATATCCTGTAACATTGGCAATTACCTTTTTCCTTGAGAATTGTGTTAAAATGGATATATTTCATCATGACTCTATTTTTTGTGTGGATAGAATTTAAAAAAAAAAAACTTGAAAATTCATACAATTCACACAACTCAGCTGGTTGTAATGTAATGACTGTCGCATTGAAAAGCTTCCTTGTGTCATTACTATAAACAGAACTGCTAGTTTTCATGTACATTTTGCATTTAGCAATTGCTGTCACATTGCCACAAAGTAAGACTGACATTCAAGTTCACTTAGTTGTGCATTGTCTGTCAGACTGTAACAAACTTAGAGGGTATTGAACCTTAAACATCATGTTTAAAACAGCAAAGAAGAGTCTAATCATACAAACACTGTCTGTCTGTCTTTCGGCTTTTTCCCTTTAACTTGGGAGTCGCCACAGCGAATCATCTGATTCGCACGTTTTTTTTAATTTGGCCGAGGTTTTTACATCGGATGCCCTTCCTGTCACAACCCTTTTTTAGTAAGGGACAGAAACATGCTGACGACTTTGCAGCCTACTCTTTACGAAAGTCAGCAATGGTTCTTTTACATGCCTCTCACCATAGACAGTGAGAGACACGACCCGCCTTTGATAACCCAGTTAGCTGCACTGGGGAGGGGACAGTGACAACCTTGTGGAGAGTGGGACTCGAACCCCCAACCTTTGGATCAGCGATCCAGCACCCTATACCACTAGACCACCACTGTCCCCACTAATCATACAAACACTGATGGTCAAAATTTCAATATAGAAAACAGTGTCGAGGGAAAAGGGCAGTACTGTATACAAAAAGGACTTCCAACAAACAAACAATGAAAATCAATCTTTGAGATCAAACAATGAAAAAAATAATTTAACAAACACATGACACAAGGATCAGACTTGTATCCAGCAAGTACAAAAAAAAAAAGACATTAAAAAAAGAAAATGGACCACACTAAGTAAATATTTATAGATGCGAAAGCTACAGATGAATGTGATTGGTTCACATGATACTGATTATAATCCTCACATGAGGATCATATTTGCGCTCACATGATACTGATTATAATCCCAATTTATCCTGAATAAATTCCAATGTTATATCGGAACAAATCAGAGAACATCAAAAAATATTAAAGCACAATGAGGAATTTCAGGAACCACTTCAGAGAAGAGAAAACATTTTGGGAGTGATGAAAAATTTTTGGAGGGCTTTTTTTTTTTTTTTTTTTTTTGGTGTTCCGAGTGCATCAGAGAAACAGGAAAAATATGAGTAAAATATGTACACATTTACCTTTTACATCATTTAGCAGACACTCTTACAGAAGTGCTTTAAAGTCTCTAACAATGAATATATTCTTGTACTGGTTTGGCACTGTCACAGGCATAGACTAGGTATACCATCAGTTAAACTTGGATGGTGGGTGGTGTGTGTGTGTGTGTGTGTGTGGGGGGGGGGGGGGGTTGTTGTTTGAAAATGAAGTTTTCAGACATTGTTTGAAGATACCCAGTGACGCAGCTGTCCAGATGTTCAGAAGAAGTTCATTCTACCATTTTGGAGCCAGAACTACGAAGAGTTTAGATGCATTTTTCCCCTAGTCCCTTGATAGAGGGAGGGATCAGTCTCACAGTGCTTGAGGATCTGAGAGAATGTGGTGCAGTGCGAGGTTGATAAGTGCGCTGAGGTAGGAAGATGCAGTTCCATTTTTGGTTTTGTAGGTAATCATTCGAGTTTTAAATTGAATGCAAGCATTTACAGGAAGCCAGTGGAGAGACTGTAGCAGTGCTGTGATGTGGGAAAATTTGGGATGATTTGAAACAAGCCATGCAGCTGTATTCTGGATCCTTTGTAGAGGTCGACAAGCGCTCAAAGGTAGACTTGCTAGGAGTGAGTTGCAGTAATTTAGTCTTGAGATGACAAGGGATTGAACAAGTACCTGAGTTGCCTTGCTGAAAAGAAATGAACAAATTGTTTTGCTATTGAACAAAAAAAATGGCATGATTGAGAAAGATTAATGATATATGAAGAGAAGGAAAGACACTTATCCATGGTTACTCCAAGACTTCGTGCTGTGCCTGAAGGAGCGATCACAGCATTGTCCAAGGAGATTGCAAGATTTTGATGTGGGGATGAGTCAGATGGGATTAAGAGCAATTCAATGTTGTTGGGATTAAGCATCAGCTGGTGAGGATATGATATCACCAAGGGACTTTGTATAAGGAGAGAACAGATGTGGACTAAGAACTGAGCTCTGGGGAACACCAGTGGAAATATGGCACGGAGAGTATGTGGATCCCCTCCATGTAACCTCAGATGAGTGACTTTCCAGGTAGGAAGCAAACCACTGCCATGCTATGCCACAAATTCCTCGACTCCGAAGGGTGGACAAGAGAGTCTTG
The DNA here is from genome assembly GCA_024760905.1 of Plotosus lineatus. Lineage (NCBI taxonomy): Eukaryota > Metazoa > Chordata > Actinopteri > Siluriformes > Plotosidae > Plotosus > Plotosus lineatus. The sequence goes on along the minus strand of CM045728.1, from coordinate 73,443,992 downwards.
TGGTTGACTGTGTCAAATGCAGTTGAAAGGTTGAACAGGAAGAGGAGTGAGGACATCTTGGCTGACCTGGTAGCATGTAGCTTCTCTGTAACAGCCAAGAGTGCAGTCTATGTGGAATGTGCTGCTTTGAAGCCATATTGATTGTGGTCGCGGAGGTTATTCTGCAAAAGATAAAAAGACATTTCGTTATAAACAGTTCAAAAATTTGAAAAAGGAAAGAAAGAAGTGATACTGATCTGTAGTTACTGATGTCCGACGGATGCAGAGAGGGTTTATTTAGGATGGATAAAACCCTAGCTCTTTTGAATGCTCTTGGTATCGTCCAGATGATATGAAGTTGTTGATGATAGTGGATGTAAATAGAAGAAAGTCTTGAGAGATAGTCTGGAGTATTGAGGATGGAATTGGATCCAGTGAGCTGGTGGATGGATTGCATGATGAAATGACTTGCTTGATGTCTTCATTTGTGAGATTGGAAAACTGTGCAAGGGAAGGGAAAGTGGAATCTACATAGTGTAATGCAGGAATTTAATTGAGTAATGATGAAAAGACATTGTGAAGTTTGCATGGGTCTTATGCAGCAGTGTCCAACTTTTTCTTGTAGAAGGTTGTCTTAGCAGAAGTCACATCAGATGGAAACGTGGATAGGAGAGCATGGAAGGAAGCCAGATCTGATTCAAGTTGAGATTTCTTTCACTTTCTCTCAGCTGCTTTGAATTGTCTACTTGTCTAATTGCTTTGAAGTAGCTCCAAGAGCCAAGGAGCAGAACAAGAAGTCTTCTTGGCTTTTGTCGACAAAGGCCAGAGGAGATCCATGGAAGCAGGGAGTGAGGCGAGAAAAGTGTCAGTAACAGATTCAAGTGTTCGGAAATAAAAGGAGACTGGGTTAGGAAGATGAGATAGAGTACAGGAAGCAACAGATGAAGGAGATACAGTGTGGAGGTTTTGTCAAGTGGGTGAAGAAAATTGAGTGCTATCGGACCAAAAACAGCTGAGGTGGAGGTATGCCCTGGAAAGGAGGGGATTGAAGGTTAGTCTTAGTAAGACAGAATACATGTGTGTGAACGACAAGGACCCAAGAGGAACTTTGAGGTTACAGGGGGCAGAGATAAAGAAGGTGGAGGATTTTAAGTACTTAGGCTCAACAATCCAGAGCAATGGAGAGTGTGGAAAAGAGGTGAAGAAGCGTGTGCAGGCAGGTTGGAATGGATGGAGAAAAGTGTCCGGTGTGATGTGTGATAGGAGACTATCGGCAAGAATGAAGGGAAAAGTGTACAAGACGGTGATGAGGCCAGCAATGTTGTACGGTTTAGAGACAGTGGCCCTGGGGAAAAGACAGGAGTCAGAGTTGGAGGTAGCAGAGATGAAAATGTTGAGGTTCTCTTTGGGAGTAACGAGGATGGATAGGATCAGAAATGAGTACATCAGAGGGACAGCACATGTTAGATGTTTTGGAGACAAAGTCAGAGAGGCTAGATTGAGATGGTTTGGACATGTACAGAGGAGGGATAGTGAGTATATTGGTCGTAGGATGCTGAGGTTGGAACTACCAGGCAAAAGGCCCAGAGGAAGACCAAAGAGAAGATTTATGGATGCGGTGAAGGCGGACATGAAGGTCGTTGGAGTAAGAGTAGAAGATGCAGAGGATAGGGAGAGATGGAGGCAGATCATTTGCTGTGGCGACCCCTGAAGGGAACAGCCGAAAGGAAAAGAAGAAGAAGAAGATGGACCAATGGTAGGGTGCTGGTTTACTGATCCCAAGGTTGGGGATTCCAGCCCCACTGTCACCGAGTTCTCAATGTTGCCCTCAGTGCAGCTTCCTGTGTTATCAAAGGCTGCCATGTCTCTCACTCTCTGTGATAAGATGCATGAAAAGGAACCATTGCTGACATTTTTAAAGAGTAGGCTGCATAGTTGTCAGCATCTTGCGATGGCCTGACTCAAAGTCAGCTGAGATGAGCACCAGCCTCCCTGGAACCCTAATTAGGATTATATACTTCAGAGAATGATTGAATGATAAGTAAAGCTGTGCATTACTTTTTATTTTATACACTATTCAGTAGTCAACACTCATGAACATAGATAATATGCGCACAGACGTTCAATTGTCATTCGAAAATACATTTGCTTTGGTTGTGCTGCTGCCTACACTAATCATAATCATTGATGCCAAATGGACACAGGAATTTTGCACACTAAAATGTGTTCTTTCATTCATTTTCTGAACTGCTTAATCCTAATTAAGGTGGCGGGGAGGCTGGCACCCATCTCAGCCGACTCTGAGCGAAGGCAGAGTGCACCCTGGACAGGTCGCCAGGCCATTGCAGTGCAGAAGCATGCTGCCGGCTATGCAGACTACTCTTGATGAAAGTCCGCAATACAGTAGTTCTTTTACATGCCTCACATTATAGACAGTGAGAGACATGGCTGGCCTTTGATAAACCAGTTAGTTGCACTGGGGGGGACCGTGACATCCCGTTGAGAGTGGGGCTTGAACCCACAAACTTGGGATCAGTGATCCAGCACTTTAGTACACTGTCCAACTGTTTCAATTTCATTTATGTATTCACTAAATGTTCATTTAGTGTGTAGTTTGACCAGAGTGTCCACACGTGTCATTTTAATTAAATCCAGTTCATGTGAATGGATTAGCCATAGATAGAGATTGTGTATTATCATCACAGCCGCATCCACCGGATATCTAAAATAGCTTCTTGCGTGTGAGTATTTGTGCATTTGTGTTAGGTTAGGATGGGATGATGGGTGTTGTAGTGCTACCGTCTTTGTAAGTGGCAGTGATGTTGAGACTGCTCAGAGATAAAGATGGTCCTGCTGGCATCCTGGAGCATTTAGATTGCAGTGGCTGCAGTGAATTCTGTCAGGATTGTCAGCACAAAGATTCACAGAGTACACATGCATTCGCTGCCTGTGTGCTCAAATTTACAAGTACTCACTCATGCAAATTCTCATATCAACACACTAAAAAAAAACAGTCATTTCATTCTGAGAGAAGAATAGATTTATTATGGTCGATGAGAAATGGTACACACAAACAAATTTTTTTTCAAAGTTCATCTGCTATACTGACCAATTGCATATTCTTGACACAGGATCTTCTGTTATTAATTTCAATAAAGTAAAAAATGTACAGTTTTTAATTTTATCTCTCACTAGTTCCCTTAACCCACAGTACATACTGTATTAATTATGCCTTGAAGGTCATATTGGATCAATATTTAGTTAGACATTTACATCACAAGAACACTGGCAATGGATACCATCACCACCTTTCATGCAAAATTAATAGAAACACACTATATAATGACAATTTAATTATCAATATGCTATTTTGGGGAAAAAATCATCATGGAAGGTATATAATCTGTAGGATTATAAATTGTATTACTCAAAGGTAATTCACTAATAAATAGTCTGTGTTTTATCTTCAATTATCAGTTCAGTCACTCAATTACAGATTTGCCAAACCACTTTATCCTTCTAGAGTTGTTGGGAGGCTGAAGCCTATCTCAGCCTACAATGAGCAAAGGCAGAGTACACTCTGAACAGCTCACCAGACCATCACAGGGCCAACATGCACACAAACTTTCTCACCCACATTCAAACCTAGGGACAATTTGAAACAGCCAAGTAGCCTATTGTACATATGTTTGTGCTGTGGGAGGAAACCGAAGTGCCTGAAGAAACCCATGTAAGCACAAAGAGAACATGCAAACTGCACACAGCAGTGCCCGAACGTGGGACTTGGATCATGCCACCATTATTAGTTCATTTTGGCTAAATACAAAGGTTTGTTGTTAAAATCACCCCACTTGTTTACTTATTAGGTCTGGTAAGTGAATGAGCCCCTTTAAAGCTGCTGTAAATAACATTGGCAAATTTGGTAATTTCCACCGTTGAAAGAGCCCACTATGCAACGTCAATCATTCCAATATTTTCCATCATACACAGACATATTCTCTCTCGCTCTCTCTCTCTCTCTCTCTCTCTCTCTCTCTCCCTCCCTCTCTCTTTCGCCCTCTCTATGTGTGTATGTGATACACTTTGAACTGAAACTTTTCACAAACACACAGCTACATCCAGAATATCAAACTATTTTTCAGTTAACTACATTGTGTAAGGTATATTATTCCAGCTTGGGAGAATAAAGTATACAGTGCAAAGTGACATATTAACAATAAAATATCTAGTAAAGCTATACATTAGTTATACATGCTAAGTTTTAGTGGTATAGAAGCAGTGATTTTGATTTGAAAAACATTTAATACATTCATTCATTTTCTGACAGCTTAATCCTAATTAGTGTCGCAGGGAGACTGGCATCCATCTCAGCCAACTCCAGGTGAGGGCAGAGTGCACCCTGAACAGCTCACCAGGCCACTTTTAATTCATTCATTCATTTTCTGAACCACTTAATCCTAATTAGGGTTGCTGGGAGGTTGGCGCCCACCTCAACCAACTCTAGACGAGGGTAGAGTGCACCCTCGACAGCTCGCTATGCCATCGCAGGGCAGAAACTCTATAAAAGTCAGCAATGGTTCTTTTACATGCCACCCACCACAAACAGTTAAAGACATGGCCGGCCTTTGATAACCCAGTTAGCTACACAGGTGGAGACAGCAGTGACAACCTCTGACAGTGGGGCTTGAACACATAACCTTGGGGTCGGTAATCCAGCACCTTACCACCATGCCACCACTGTCTGCCCTTTATTGTACATTTAAAAACTAAACCTTTTGCTGATTACTTGCTATATTACCTCCCTGGTGTTACAGTTATTTTTAGCTGTGAACGAGATTTCTCTCATGAATATGCACAAAGTTCATGAATATGCATGACAACGCCACACTATGTGTGCAGGAAAGCAGCATTGCTGCCATAATGGAGGTGGAGGTAAGTGTACTAGCTTATTTATATTGTAAAATTGCATATATACATCGTAATGGTGTGAATTTGGGATAGATTGGAAGTTTGGACGTATAGTTTGAGACACATCGCTGATGGGATACTGAACAAGAAAGACGAATGCTGCCTGTTGTGCAAAGTGACCTTGATGTAATCTTCAGTACTGATGCCAGTCTCATCGAGAACAACTGTTAAGGGGAAAAAAGGCAGCTTGGAGAAAGTACAAAGGCACCTGCCTTCATCCACAAACTTTGGCAGGCACATCTGACTGACATCAATACAGGGACTTCCCTTTGGTTTGGAGCAATGAAACGTCTTTGGTTGTAGCCTAATTGTGCAGCAGATGAACGAGTGATCAGTGTCATAGTCTGCATTGTGCTATGACCTGGTTTGCAAAATGTTACTGATGCTGGTGTGCCGCAATAGGATCAAGTCTAGTTGATGCCAGTGCTTTGAGCGTGGATGCATCTCGGAGACTTTGTGCTGTGGTTTATTCTGGAAATATGTGTTGTTGATGCAGAGGTCGTGATGGCAGCACATGCCCAGACAGGATGGCCTTGAGTCGCCAAGAGTAATAATCTGCTCTGATCTAGGGGTATCACTGATCAAGGATGCAAGGTCTTCATAGAACCGTTCTTTCACTTCAGGAACTGAGGTAAGAGTTGGTGCGTATACATTAAGAAAGGTCACAGGACCTTCATTTGTGTTCTTGTGAACAGATTGGAGGCACAGTGGTCCCAAGTTATTTGGTTCGATCATGCTCAGACGTGAGTTGCAGACCACAAAGCTGACTCAATGATTTCTTGGTTCATCAGCTCCCTTGCATTATCAGTAGAATATAGAATTTTTCTCTTTCAATGTACCAGAGTTTGCAAGGTGTGTTTCCTGCAGGGTGGTGATGCTGATATTAAGTCTGTGAGGTTCATTGTTTATATTTTCCTTGTGTCATTGATTTCCTGTAGGTTTTCACCAAAACCAGTCAGCATAGTGCGGATATTCATGTTGCCAGTTTTCGAGTTGGTCTCTTTTCAATTTTTTTTTCTGCCTGGTATGAGAATGAGTCTCCTGTTCAGAAAATAATCCTATCTTCATGCACCCACTGAAGAGAGCAGACTTGGTAGGATAGCACCTTAGTGGCTGTGGCTGCCCAGCTTGAGGCGGACGGTAGCTTCCAATGAGATCTTCAGGATCTCTCCCATCGACGGGAACAACCCCTGGAGCTGCACTCTATGCCAGTCAAGCAGTAGCTTACAACCAGTAGCTGTTGTTCCCTGTGGTGTTTCAATGCAGCTGTGATGTTGGAGCATCCTGTCCAGTGGATGGATGAATCTGGACGGATGTATAAACAAGGGAAAACTCTATGGAGAACAGACCGTTGCCTATGCAGTGTGCGCCCCTTCTCCACAGTGCTGATGAATCCGAAGGAAAAGATAGTCTGCTACATTTCGCCACCAGCTTCGTCACAGGAGTTGCCAGATCAAAGTGTGTAGTCACTCATCAATCTGCCTTCGGAACTCCGGTTCTGGGTAGGATGCCTTGAGGGCTTATGGTTTGAAATTAGTGTTTTCTGTCACCAAGCAGGCAAGATGTCTTGAAGAATTTATTGTCTCACACTAGACCAGGTATTTCAATTAGAGTTTTCCATATCCTAGGTGCGGTTTTTAGCGAGTGCCACCAACGCGGCTCAATAAGGTCCGCAGTCGGTTTTCTGTAATATTATTACCAGACAGGCCCAGTGAACAAGGCTTCCCCAGGTGGTGGGAATCAAAGGTACCCCTGCACCAGTTTTTAGTGTGCTTTATGTTTTATTCTGCACACTAAAAACTGATGCAGCGATACCTTTAATATATACACTTTTTGGATCTGGCCCCTGTTCGCACTTGAGGGAAGCCCGAAACTACTGCTAATTATGCACCACAACAAGACTACAGAATCCTTAAAAATATTACTGACAACAACCAAGTCCAACTGAGGCAAGTAGACAGAAATACAAAAGTTAAAATCCTACCTTACCAGAAGAGAAGAAATCCAGGCTAGAACTTAAAGCACACAATTTAATGCTTATTTCTATAAATAAAGCCTTTTGACAATTAATTGATTTAAAAATATTTTTAGACAATTAAGCCTATGTATATCAATGTTTACCAAAGTTATGTTTAAATGTGTCTTATTCTATTGGAATATAGTTTGGTTTCCTTCTCAAAATAAACATGTAAATCTGTCAGGAGAACAAGATGATGTCAATCAAACATGAATAACAATGTCTAGAAATAGATATTTCAGATTAGATTTGCGTGTGGGGCAGTGGTGGTCTAGTGGTATAGGGCACCGGATCGCTGATCCAATGGTTGGGGGTTCAAGTCCCACTCTCCACAAGGTTGTCACTGTCCCCCCCAGTGCAGCTAACTGGGTTATCAAAGGCGGGCCATGTCTGTCACCGTCTATGGTGAGAGGCATGTAAAAGAACCATTGCTGACTTTCGTAAAGAGTAGCTGCAAATTCGTCAGCGTGTTTCTGTCCCTTGCTAAGAAAGGGTTGTGACAGGAAGGGCATCCGACATAAAAACCTCTGCCAAATCAAAAATATGCGAATCAGATGATTCGCTGTGGCGACTCCAGAGTAAAAGGGAAAAAAAAGCCGAAAGGAAGACAAGATCATTACAGAATTCAGGACAGACAAACAGATCTTTGTAAGTGTATCTATTTTAATATGTATCAGCATATAAAGACAATTTAAAAATAGGGCATGTTTGTTTTGTTTTTTTCTATTAAATTAGTATTTCACCAACCAGCCTGTTACCTAAACAGGCCTTGTATGTTTACTTAGTTACTCTTCACATCTATTATTTACTTCATTCAATATACATATATAGTCAGAATGTGATTCTGTCAAATATAACATAACCCATGGAACCATGGAAAATGTTTTTTAGGGGAATTCTTGCATACTTTTTAAAAATTGCTTGCTGCTGAAACACAGTCGGCAGGACTCAAGGGGCTCCAATTGCTGTCACATCATCAATAAAGCTTAGTGAGCCAGGTTCACTCACAGTGAGACACCGTGTTTTACAGAGAAGGTTCTAACTAATAAGCTATTTTTCTCTTGCCATAATTTCACTTTTGCTTTGACTTGATAAGCTTTTCCCTTGTTAATATCATCCATTAACAATGCCTTTAATACACACACACACACACACACACACACACACACACACACACACAAATTTCTTCAGTCATTTGATCCAATTTAGCCCAACAAAAATCATTTATATAATTATTCATTCAGTATGAAACCCCTTATCCTGTTTTAGGCTCATTAGGAAGCTGTAGCCAGTCCCAGCTGATTCTGGGTGAAAGGGTCAATGCTTCTGGAACAGCTTGCAATTCAACTGAAAGGCCAACACAGACAAACATCCATTTACCTTGAAATTCACACCGAGGGACGATCCGAAATAGCATGTCAGCCTAATGTGTATGTCTATGGACTATGGGAGGACACCGTTGTACCCAGAAAAAAGCACAGAAACACTCTCGCCGAAATCAGGGCTCAAGGATCTTCTTGATGTGAGGCAAGAGTGCTAACCACTGTGCCTTTGTTTGTTTGTTTTAATCAAACTGCAATAATATAAGGTGTATATACTATGCAAGGATCTGTTCAAGTGACAAAAATTCATACTTGGACTCTGTGATGTACTCAAATGAAATTAAGATGGGGAGAACATGAAAACCTGGGGGCAGTAGTGGCCTAGTGTTATAGGCGCTGGATCACTGATTCTAAGGTTGGGGGTTCAAGCCCTACTCACCACCGTGACAACCAGTCCCCCCCCCCCCCCCCCAGCCCCTTCCCCAGTGCAGCTAACTGGGTTTTCAAAGGCCGGCCATGTCTCTCAGTGTCTATGGTGAGCGGCATCTAAAAGAACCATTGCTGACCTTCGACAAAAGTAGGCCGCAAAACCGTCAGCGTGTTTCAGCCCTGTGATGGCCTGGCGAGCTGTCCAGGGTGTACTCTGCCCTCGCCCGGAGTCAGCTGGGATGGGCGCCAGCCTCCTCACGACCCTAATTAGGATTAAGCGGAAACAGAAAATGAACTGAACTGAACTGAGAAGATGAAAACATGCAAATGTTTTCAAACTTTTTGAGGTCTTGCTCATATAGTCATTCTTTTTGGTACTCTGTGAAATATATTGCTATAGTATGTCCATGAAAGTGCCTTCCAACAGTTTCCATCAGAGTCAAAGCTGTTCTTTGGTCACTCTCTGCTGGGTTCTTACATAATGTCTCAGGATGTTTGTAGTCTTGATTCAGTCTACTAAAGATACCACTAAGCTAACGTTGCACTAACCTTCAGATGGTTCTGGAAGTCAACTGTCTTTTAATAACATTGTCTACACAGAAGGAACGCTGTGTAAAAGCCATGATTCATACCAACCACTACTAACATCATTAATGGTGACAGTCTGCAGATTAACATGGTATTGATTCATGTCAAACCCAGTGTTGTAAGATAAGAGTTTCAAGGCTATGTGAACCACCTGTACAGAGATTCAGCAGAGCTTTTGATTTAAAAATAGCTTATAGTTATTACTTTTCATGGTTGGCTTGCATTTAGACATCAGAGTAATATGTTCACTTTGGCTTGTGATCAGAGAATTCTAGAGTATTGAGTGGTGATCTAGTGGATAGGGCACAGGATCACTGATCCTAAGGTTGGGGGTTCAAGTCCCCACACGGTTGTCACTGTCCCCCCAGTGCAGCTAACTGGGTTATCAAAGGCGGGCCATGTCTCTCACTGTCTATGGTGAGAGGCATGTAAAAGAACCATTGCTGACTTTCGTAAAGAGTGGGTTGCAAAGCCATCAGTGTGTTTCTGTCCCCTGCTAAAAGGGTTGTGACAGGAAGGACATCCGACGTAAAAATCTATGCCAAATCAAATGTGCAAATCAGATGATTCGCTGTGGCGACTCCCGAGAATGGAAAAAGCCGAAAGGAAAAGAAGATGAATGGGACAGCTGTAGCCTAACGGTTAGGGAAGTGACCTTTCGGTCCCTGGTTCGTTTCCAGAATCAGCAGGGAAAATGTGGGGGAGTGGCCTGAACCTTCCCTTCCTCCACCTTCATAGCTGAAGTGCCTTTGAACACGGCACCTAACCTCCAACTGCTCTCCAGGCGCCCCAATGTGTGTGGCAGCCCACTACTCCGAGTGTATGTGCACACACTTTGGATGAGTCAAATGCAGAGGCAATAATTTCCCTTGGAGGATTAATACAGTACAGCAAAAAAACAAACCACAGAGTGGCAGATAAGGCAGAAGTACAAACACATTTTTCTTTATACAGCATCTAAGCACAAAACATTATTGAATTTAAATCATTTGTGCTTGTTGTCCAGGGGGTTGATCACCACTGCCCAAATCTGACTCTGCCTCCCCACTGAATTCTCTCCGATGGCCAGCAAACAATGCCAGAGACTTGGCTGAAGTATGTTGGGTCCTCCAGCAGAAACATCTGGACAAGTCAGCACGGAATGATGGTGTAAAGAGCCCATATATGACTGGATCACAACATGTATTGAGGTTTCCAAAAACAAAAAAGACGTGATGAACATAATCAGGGATTACTTGCAACATCTGTGGCTGAAACCAGTACCAGATTCCAAGGAGGTAATACGGTGTCCAGCAAATAACAAAAGAAGCAACTATAATAATGGTCATTTTTAAGGTTTTCATGCGAGCTTTGGGAATCATATCTGTTCCACTGCGTCTCAGGCAAGGCTCCCCTGCTGGAGAGACATATACAGTTAGTACGGCTTAGGGCATGAGAATTACATGACCAAATCAGGAGAGTCACTCACCTTTGTCCTTGTTCCTATGCATCTGTCGGTTGATTTCAACCAGAATACGTGAATAGCACAAGCTCATAACAAGCAGTGGGAACACATACAATGTGACAAAGTAGAACATATTATAGGCCGTCTCCTGCCAGTGCTGCTGGAAGCTTCCGTGAGTAGCGCACTGGACAAAATCAACTCCCTTGGCCTTTATTGCCTGGAAAATGAATAACTGCCACAAATAAAAAAACAATATTACTGAATATAGCTGGCGACTAGTGCACAGAATATGATCTAGTAAACACCACAAAGTGGAAATCATCACCAAAGTTTTCTCTTATTTTTGACGACCACAGTCTGTCTAAAAACACAGTGTTTGTTTTTATTTTTCCCATTCAAAGCACTTAAAAGCAGTTGCTTGATTTTTTTTATTTTTTTATTTTTTTTTATTTAAATGAAGCATAATATTTGGTTTGCTTTTCAAGTTTAATGTTTGTTCAGTGAATTGCTATTTAAATATTTTACTTGTATGATTTACTTCTTTCCCAGATAAACCTAAAGGATGTCTTCTTCTCTTTCGGCTTTTTCCCTTTCTCGGGAGTCGCCACAGCGAATCATCTGATTCGCACATTTGATTTGGCATAGGTTTTTTTTTTATGTCGGATGCCCTTCCTGTCACAACCCTTTAGCAAGGGACAGAAACACGCCAACGGCTCTGCAGCCTACTCTTTACGAAAGTCAGCAATGGTTCTTTTACATGTCTCTCACCATAGACAGTGAGAGACATGGCCCGCCTTTGATAACCCAGTTAGCTGCACTGGGGGCGACAGTGACAACCTTGTGGAGAGTGGGACTCGAACCCCCAACCTTGGGATCAGCGATCCAGCGTCCTATAC
>CM045728.1:73137349-73427349 GCA_024760905.1 Plotosus lineatus | reverse complement strand
TCCACACAAACGCCCAAGCTTGGAATTAAACCCAGGACCTTCTTGCTGTGAGGTGGATGTGCTAACCACTACGCCACCATGCCACCTATTACAATTCTTCTTGGTATAATTTATTAATAATATCTTAGTACAGGGGTCGGGAACCCATGGTTCGCGAGCCAGATATAGCTCTTTTGATGACTCGCTGGCTCTCAGATAAACCAGGTGGCCTTTCTTAACAGAATAACAAATACATAATTTCACTCTCATTTAAATAAAAATACAAAAAAAGGAATCAAATAAACTAAAAAAAGGTGAATAAATCTCACGCATTTAAATGTATACATCTATTTTCAATGACACGTCACTGTGGCGCGCAGCGGCGAGCCAATCCTTTCTGTACGCCAGTATGTGAGTAAGTCCAATACCTTGAAAGTCTAATTTTATTGGATTATAACAACAGCCACAGACTGCCTCATTTTTGATCAGCTCATTTGCACGAAGCCAAGCACAGCTGGCAAGCAAACACAAATGGACAGACATAGAAAAACATGAACTCACAGACCAGCTGATTGCCAAAACTTGGAACGCGCTTCCTGTCACATACCAAACATTGCAGCGTGTGAGTTGTGCCGCATTGACCATGTTTGGCTCCACATGCACACGCAAACGGTCCTTCTCACATCTGAAAAGCATCAACACCAACCTGCGGTCATGTGTAATAGATGGAAGCCTAAATGCCTGCATGCGGCTGAATCTCAGCATGTATCAACCAGACTACAAAGCCATCAGGAACATCATGCAGCACCAGAAGTCGCATTAATAGTAAAAAGTACTTTTCTTATTAATAAATAACTTTGTTATGACAGTGTCATTTAAAATAAATTCACAGTCTTATTATACTAGTACTCTCAAATTATTAGTCTTCTTTTTCAATTTAGTTGTATTCAGTTGTATATATCATTTTAGTTGTATTTAGTATACGCCCAAACAGAGGGCGTATGATGACTTGTATGCTAGGTTGGACAGTAAGGAGGGAGAAAATGATTTATACAGCGTGGCACAGCAGAGAAATAGAGATGGGAAGGATGTGCAGTAAGTTAGAGTGATAAAGGACAGAGTGGGAAATGTATTCACTGATGACAGAAGTGTGCTGGGAGGTTGGAAAGAGTACGTTGAAGAGCTGATCAATGAGGAAAATGAGAAAAAAAAAAGAGTAGAAGAGGTGACCGTTGAGGACCAGAAAGTAGCAAAGATTAGTAAGGGTGAAGTGTGGAGGGCATTGAAGAGGATGAAGAGTGGAAAGGCAGTTGGTCCTGATGACATACAGGTGAAGGTATGGAAGTGTCTAGGAGAGGTAGCAGTAGATTTTCTGACAAGAACATTCAACAAGGTCTTAGAGAGTGAGCAGATGCTGAAGGAATGGAGGAGAAGTGTGCCGGTGCCCATTTTTAAGCACAAGGGAGACGTGCAGAGTTGTGGCAACTATAGAAGTATAAAGTTGATGAGCCATATGATGAAGTTATGGGAAAGGAAGCTAGACTAAGGGCAGAGGTCAGCATTTGTGAACAACAGTTTGGTTTCATGCCAAGAAAGAGCACCACAGATGCAGTGTTTGCTTTGAGGATGTTAATAGAGAAGTACAGAGAAGGTCAGAGGGAGCTGCACTGTGCCTTTGTGGATCTGGAGAAAGCATATGACAGGGTGCCAATAGAAGAACTGTGGTATTGCATGAGGAAGTCTGGAGTGGCAGAGAAGTATGTTAGAGTGGTGCAGGACATGTATAAGAGATGCAAGACAGTGGTGAGTTGTGCTGTCAGCGTGACAGAAGAATTCAAGGTGGAGGTGGGACTGCATCAAGGATCAGCTCTGAGCCCCTTCTTGTTTGCTATGGTGATGGACAGGCTGACAGACGAGGTTAGACAAGAATCTCCATGGACTATGATGTTTGCAGATGACATTGTGATCTGTAGTGAGAGCAGAGAACAAATGCAGGAAAATCTAGAGAGGTGGAGGTATGCCCTGGAATGGAGAGGAATGAAGATTAGCCTCAGTAAGACAGAATACATGTGTGTGAATGAAAAGGTGAGGTTACAGGAGGCAGAATGAAAAGGACACAGGAGGAACGGTGAGGTTACAGGAGGCAGAGATAATGAAGGTGGAGCATTTTAAGTACCTAGGCTCAACAATCCAGAGCAATGGAGAGTGTGGAAAAGAGGTGAAGAAGCGTGTGCAGGCAGGTTGGAATGGTTGGAGAAAAGTGTCCGGTGTGATGTGTGATAGGAGAGTATCAGCAAGAATGAAAGGAAAAGTGCACAAGACGGTATTGAGGCCAGCAATGTTGTATGGTTTAGAAACAGTGGCACTGAGGAAAAGACAGGTGGAAGAGCTGGACGTATCAGAAATGAAAATGTTGAGGTTCTCTTTGGGAGTAATGAGGATGGATAGGATCAGGAATGAGTACATCAGAGGGATAGCACATATTAGAGTTATTGGAGACAAAGTCAGAGGGGCTAAATTGAGATGGTTTGGACATATACAGAGGAGGGATAGTGAATATATTGGTAGTAGGATGCTGAGGTTGGAACTGCCAGATAAAAGGTCTAGAGGAAGACCAAAGAGAAGATTTATGGATGTGGTGAAGGAGGACGTGAAGGTCGTTGGGGTAAGAGAAGAAGATGCAGAGGACAGGGTGAGATGGAGGCAGATGATTTGCTGTGGCGACCCCTGAAAGGAACAGCCGAAAGGAAAAGAAGAAGATATATATATACACATATGGCTTTCAGAGGATTAGATTTTAAAATATGTCTTTTTTTTGGCTCTCTTAGTCAAAAAGGTTCCCGACCCCTGTCTTAGTATATTACCAAAAAATAATAAAACAACAAAACTTCATAGCCTATTAATAATCCCAGTGTGTTACTCCTCACCCAACCACATCGGACTTTTTTTGTTTGTGGGTTGTTGGCAAGTCATCTGAGCTAGTATTTGTAAAATGTCACATTTATATTAGGATAGGGTGGCACAAGTGGCATTGTGGTGTTCACCTGCCTGTCATGCGGGTGCTAGATTCAAGTTTGAGGCTCTGAAAAGGTATTTCTGTGTGGAGTTTACATGTTCTCCCTGTGGTTGTGAAGGGATCCCCCACGTACTCCAAAAACATGCACATAAGGCTAATTGTCTGTTCCAAATTGCGCTAGGTGTGTGGGTGGGTGAGTGCCAGAAACTTGCAATGTGTTGAAGGGGTTTCCTCATTGACAGTTGAGTCACGAAAAGAACAAAAATTAATTTCCTAGGCATTCGTTACACCATGGAACAGTGAAGACAATCGTTAACACCTGAGAAAATACAGAACAACAGTGACATTTACCAAGAAATGGACATCACTTCAAAATGGATATTTAAAAAAAAACAAATGACTACAGTATGTAGAAGAAAACTTGTCTAGGATGTTGCCAAGAGTCCTGCAGTAATATAAAAGCAACTTGAGGAATTTCTGGTCCCAGTTATATACTGCATGTGACAACAATCTCACATATACTTCATATGTCTAGAAACCCTGTTCTTTAAATAAGAAATGGCTCAAAACCACATCAGAGAATGTCCCAAAGCATAACAGATCTTTTTCCTTCATTTATCAGGATATAATTTGGCCATGCCTGGAATCAACAGAATCAGGAGGCTGCCAAGAGCTCTGCGGAATTTATATATATATATATATAAAAAATAAAAAATATATTTATATATAGCTTCTTCTTCTTCTTTTCCTTTCGGCTGTTCCCTTCAGGGGTCGCCACAGCGAATCATCTGCCTCCATCTCATCCTATCCTCTGCATCTTCTTCTCTTACTCCAACGATCTTCATGTCCGCCTTCACCGCATCCATAAATCTTCTCTTTGGTCTTCCTCTGGGCCTTTTGCCTGGTAGTTCCAACCTCAGCATCCTACGACCAATATACTCACTATCCCTCCTCTGTACATGTCCAAACCATCTCAATCTAGCCTCTCTGACTTTGTCTCCAAAACATCTAACATGTGCTGTCCCTCTGATGTACTCATTCCTGATCCTATCCATCCTCGTTACTCCCAAAGAGAACCTCAACATTTTCATCTCTGCTACCTCCAGCTCTGCCTCCTGTCTTTTCCCCAGGGCCACTGTCTCTAAACCATACAACATTGCTGGCCTCATCACCGTCTTGTACACTTTTCCCTTCATTCTTGCCGATACCCTCCTATCACACCTCACACCGGACACTTTTCTCCATCCATTCCAACCTTCCTGCACGCGCTTCTTCACCTCTTTTCCACACTCTCCATTGCTCTGGATTGTTGAGCCTAAGTACTTAAAATCCTCCACCTTCTTTATTTCTGCCCCCTGTAACCTCAAAGTTCCTCTTGGGTCCTTGTCGTTCACACACATGTATTCTGTCTTACGAAGACTAACCTTCAATCCCCTCCTTTCCAGGGCATACCTCCACCTCTCTAGATTTTCCTCCACTTGGTTTCTGCTCTCACTACAGATCACGATGTCATCTGCAAACATCATAGTCCATGGAGATTCTTGTCTAACCTCGTCTGTTAGCCTGTCCATCACCATAGCAAACAAGAAGGGGCTGAGAGCTGACCCTTGATGCAGTCCCACCTCCACCTTGAACTCTTCTGTCACACCGACAGCACACCTCACCACTGTCTTACATCTCTCATACATGTCCTGCACCACTCTAACATACTTCTCTGTCACTCCAGACTTCCTCATACAATACCACAGTTCTTCTCTCGGCACCCTGTCATATGCTTTCTCCAGATCCACAAAGGCACAATGCAGCTCCTTCTGACCTTCTCTGTACTTCTCTATTAACATCCTCAAAGCAAACACTGCATCTGTGGTGCTCTTTCTTGGCATGAAATATTTATATATATATATATATATATATATATATTCTTCTATTTCTTCTATGATTCTTCTATAATCACCTGAAGAGAGAGGATGGTTTCACCACCCCTCGAAACAGATCTGTAGTGATAAATGGAGTTTCAATAGAAAGTCTTTGTCCTGTCCTTTTGTTATTTGCTCTACCAAAAAGTATTGAGCACTCTCCTACGGAAGGATCTACTCAGAAAATCCTATATATATATATATATATATATATATATATATATATATATATATAAAATGCAGCCGTGAGGAGGGGCACAAGCCAGTGTTCATCCTCACGCCGGTCCCAAGCCCGAATAAATGCAGAGGGTTGCGACAGGTAGGACATCCCGCATAAAACTTGTGCCAAAATTGTTATGCGAATGATCAAAACAAATTTCATTCCGTATTGGTTGAGGCCCGGGTTAACAACAACGACCGCCATCAGTGCTGTTTATCAATAGGGTGCTGGTGGAAATTGGACTACTGTTGGCCAAAGAAGGAGAGGTGGGAGGCGTGTCCGTAGGCGGAGAAGAGGAAAGGCATGAGTCTACAACTCAGAGTAGGGACCTTGAATGTTGGAACCATGTCAGGAAAAGCTAGAGAGCTGGCTGACATGAAGCAGAGGAGGAAGGTGGACATACTGTGTGTTCAGGGGACCAGGTGGAAAGGTAACAAGGCTAGAAGCTTAGGAGCAGGGTTTAAGCTATTTTATCATGGTGTGGATCGGAAGCGAAATGGAGTAGGAGTAATCTTGAAGGAGGGGTTGGTCAGGAATGTTCTAGAAGTGAAAAAAGTGTCAGACAACGTGAGAAGTCTCAAGTTAGAAATTGAAGACATGATGTTCAGTGTTGTTAGTGCTTATGGCCCACAGGCAGGGTGTGAGCTAAAAGAGAAGGAGAGATTCTGGAGTGAGTTAGATGAAGTGATGCAGAATACCACCAGAGGTGAAAGAGTGGTCATTGGGGCAGACTTCAATGGACACGTTGGTGCAGGAAACAGAGGGGACGAGGAAGTGATGGGTAGGTTTGGTATCCAGGACAGGAACACAGAAGGACAGATGTTGATCGATTTTGCAAATAGGATGGAAATGGCTGTGGTAAATACTTTCTTCCAGAAGAGACAGGAGCATAGGGTGACTTATAAAAGTGGAGGTAGGAGCACACAGGTAGACTACATCTTGTGTAGGCGATGTAATTTGAAGGAAGTCAGTGACTGCAAAGTAGTAGTGGGTGAGAGTGTTGCCAAACAGCATAGGATGGTGGTGTGCAGGATGATGCTGATGGTGAGGAAGGTGAAGAAGGCAAAGGCAGAGCAGAAGACAAAGTGGTGGAAGCTGAAAAAGGAAGAGGGTCGTGTTGTCTTCAAGGAGGAGTTAAAACAGGCTTTGGGTGGTCAGGAAGTGCTTCCAGATGACTGGACAACTACAGCTAATGTAGTTGAGGCCAAGGGGAAAGGCCGAAAGGAAAAGAAGATATATATTTATATATACACTCTATATATATATAAAACGATGTGTATACATATTGAACTGGGAAGGAGGGGCACGTTCAGTCTGTCACTTGTAAACAATGGACGCAGCGTCATTATGTCAGCATACTACGTAGGTACGTCTAAACTCAAAATTTGACATTTTTTTAAAACGTAAAATCGAAAAAACGTAAAACGGATGAACATAAGTTGGGGAGCGTCTGTATGGAACTTTTCCTGTCCATGTTACATAGTGTATCATGTGCTCCCACTGACCACTGATGTCTTGCCATTTATTGACTTTAGATAATAAAGAAAAATGATGAACATACATATACTAGTATATATATATATATATATATATATATATATATATATATATATATATATATATATATATATATATATATATATATACTAGTCCTTCTCAAAAAATTAGCATATTGTGATAAAGTTCATTATTTTCTGTAACGTACTGATAAAAATTAAACTTTCATATATTTTAGATTCATTGCACACCAACTGAAATATTTCAGGTCTTTTATTGTTTTAATGCTGATGATTTTGGCATACAGCTCATGAAAACCCAAAATTCATATCTCAAAAAATTAGCATATCATGAAAAGGTAGTCTAAACGAGCTATTAACCTAATCATCTGAATCAACCAATTAACTCTAAACACCTGCAAAAGATTCCTGAGGCTTTTAAAAACTCCCAGCCTGCTTCATTACTCAAAACCGCAATCATGGGTAAGACTGCCGACCTGACTGCTGTCCAGAAGGCCATGGCCATCATTGACACCCACAAGCGAGAGGGTAAGACACGGAAAGAAATCTCTGAGCGAATAGGCTGTTCCCAGAGTGCTGTATCAAGGTTCCTCAGTGGGACGTCTGTGGGAAGGAAAAAGTGTGGCAGAAAACGCTGCACAACCAGAAGAGGTGACCGGACCCTGAGGAAGATTGTGGAGAAGGGTCGATTCCAGACCTTGGGGGACCTATGAAAGCAGTGGACTGGGCTACAGGTGCCGCATTCCCCAGGTCAAGCCACTTTTGAACCAGAAACAGCGGCAGAAGCGCCTGACCTGGGCTACAGAGAAGCAGCACTGGACTGTTGCTCAGTGATCCAAAGTACTTTTTTCGGATGAAAGCAAATTTTGCATGTCATTCGGAAATCAAGGTGCCAGAGTCTGGAGGAAGACTGGGGAGAAGGAAATGCCCAAATGCCTGAAGTCCAGTGTCAAATAGCCACAGCCAGTGATGGTCTGGGGTGCCATGTCAGCTGCTGGTGTTGGTCCACTGTGTTTTATCAAGGGCAGGGTCAATGCAGCTAGCTATCAGGATATTTTGGAGCACTTCATGCTTCCATCTGCTGAAAAGCTTTATGGAGATGAAGATTTCATTTTTCAGCACGACCTGCCACCTGCTCACAGTGCCAAAACCACTGGGAAATGGTTTACTGACCATGGTATTACTGTGCTCAATTGGCCTGCCAACTCTCCTGACCTGAAGCCCATAGAGAATCTGTGGGATATTGTGAAGAGAAAGTTGAGAGACACCAGACCCAACACTGTGGATGAGCTTAAGATCGCTATCGAAGCATCCTGGGCCTCCGTAACACCTCAGCAGTGCCACAGGCTGATTGCCTCCATGCCACGCCGCATTGAAGCAGTCATTTCTGCAAAAGGATTCCCGACTGACTGAGTGTTGAGTGCATAACTGAACATAATTATTTGAAGGTTGAATTTTTTGTATTAAAAACACTTTTTTTTTATTGGTCGGATGAAATATGCTAATTTTTTGAGATAGGAATTTTGGGTTTTCATGAGCCGTATGCCAAAATCATCAGTATTAAAACAATAAAAGACCTGAAATATTTCATTTGGGGTGCAATGAATCTAAAATATATGAAAGTTTAACTTTTATCAGTACATTACAGAAAATAATTAACGTTATCGCAATATGCTAATTTTTTGAGAAGGACTAGTATGTGTTGAGGATTTTCTGAGTAGATCCTTCCGTAAGAGAGTGTTCAATACTTTTTCGTAGAGAAAATATAAGTAAAAATAAAAGGACAGGACAAATGACAAATACTTTATTTTTACTTATATATAAGTTATTTTACCTATATATATATATATATATATATATATATATATACATGTAGATAGATAGAAGTATACGATAGTATAACATATGTCTGGTTTTTACAGGCTGATTTGACAGGGTGAGAATTCTACATTCAATTTGAAGTGTTGCCATCTCTGCCCATCCACATTATCTAAATTAGTGTCTCTATGCCTCCAGAAGGATTGAAAATGACACTCTTAGTGTGTGTGTGTGTGTGTGTGTGTGTGTGTGTGTGTGTGTGCCATCTTGGTGCAAATGACAGGCAGTCATAGGAGTAGAAGTAGAGAAAAAAAGAACAACAGCACTCCCAAGTACAGCTAACTGATTTATCAAAGGCTGGCCATGTCTCTCACTGTCTATGGTGTGAGGTGTGTAAAAGAACCATTGCTGACTTTCGATAAGAGTAGGCTGCAATGCCCTGTTTCTGCCCTGCGATGGCCTGGAGAGCTGTTTAGGGTGTACTCTGCCCTCACACCCAGTCGGCTGGGATGGGTGCCAGTCTCCCCGTGACCCTAATTAGGATTAAGCACTTACAGAAAATACATGGATGGAAGAATAGCAATACAGTATTCCTTTCTTTTCCTGTGTAACCTCCTGTTATTTATTTATTTAATTATTTATTTTGCTCTGTATATTGTTAAGACTTGTCCCTAAAATTTTCTGGTCATTGTAAAAACATACACATCGCTCTCTCCACTTTAGAAGGCCTTCTGGATTTTAGTAAGCCTTAATTCATAAGAAAATAATCCAGGTGACATAAATGCTTCCAAGTTCAAATAATTTATTTATTTACTTACTTATTTTTGTACTCTTTATAAAATCACTGAGATGGCAGTGGTGGCCCAGTGGTAAGGTGTTGGATTACCAATGCCAAGGTTGGGGGTCACTGCTGTCCCCCGAATGCACCTAACTGGGCTATCAAAGGCCAGCCACGTCTCTCACTGTTTATGGTGACAAGAGTAGACAGCGTGTTTCTACCCTGTGATGGTCTGGTAAGCAGTCCAGGGTGTACTCTGCCTTCACCCAGAGTCGCCTTAGATGGGTGCCAGCCACCCCACAACCCTAATTAGGATTAAGCAATTCAGAAAATGGATGGATGGATAAAATCACTATAATGATTACTGTATAACGTACTTCTCACTCATTCATTTGCTGAACCGGTAAAACTCACTTGGGTTGTGAGGAGGTTGGAGCCTTTGTCAGCCAACACTAGGTGAAGGTGAACAGTTCTATCACAAGGCCAATGCACGCACACAACCATTTACATCTACGGACAATCGAGAAAAGCCAATAAACCTAACATACATGTCTTTGGACTGTAGAAACCGGAGTACCCGGAGAAATCTTACAGGGGAACATACAAACTCTATCCAGAAACAATCTTGCCAAGCCTGGGACTCGAACCCAGGAACTTACTGTTATGAGACAGACTTCGTCAACCAAGAATTAACAAAGTCTATCTGCCCTTTTAATGGAATGGCAGATAGACCTTGTCAATTCACGATTGACGACACGCCACCTTCCAGTGCCCCAGACTATACAAAATATTAAAATATTAAAATTCTCAGCACTGATTGGTAGCTGTCTTCAACTACTTCAAGGAGCAAGTTTTCACTTAGTGGACATGTTTTAATTAAATTATTGTTTGTGCAGTAATACAGAGAGATAACTGGTGTATGCTCCATTTATATATATATATATATATATATATATATTTTTTTTTTTTTTTCCCCCGTGATGGTTATTTAGTATTTTTGTGAAGGAGTCTGAAGTAGAACCACTTATACTTATAAAACTGTACCTTTAGGTTTTCTGATATAGGATGGTCTTGACTACAAAGGGCATATTTCGCTTATATTTCAGACCAGTAAAAGAGGTAAGGTCTTTTCAAGAATGACGCTTCATTGAAACCAAAATGCAAACTTTATGCTGTTCAACAACAGTAAGGATACTACCAAAAAACCCCACAATTTCTTACATGTGAATAAAAGTGTGACTGTAATCAGTCTCATGTCATTTTTTTCTGAAATCCATTTCATGAAGCTGATTTTCCATAACTATCAGCAGAACACATTTGTTGTATAATTGATTTTTGTCATTGATGTATGACAAACTCAACTGCTAGAACATTTATCTTTTCAGATATGCAGAAAGCTAGCTGATGCAGACTAAAACAGCTCTGGATCATCGGAATGATGGCATTTCAGCCTATAGCACACTGATGATATAACTGCCTTTAAAGCAGAGGTGCACTCTACACTGTGCCATTGCAGATATGATCTCTGAGTGTATTTTGGAACTTAAGTCATCTTATTGGAACACGGTAGACATTTCTTCTGACATTTTGGGAATACAACAGCAGCTAATACATATTTCTGGAGCGCACTTCTGTCCGAAGCAGCAGGTGTGATTTAAGATACCACACATGATGATTTGTCTTGCTTCTGTCAACCCTGTTAAAAATTACATACTCTACTACATATAAAGGAAACATCACCATCACTCGGCATGTAACCTAATTTCTATATGCGGTGCACGTCATGATTTCATAATACCTCAATGTGCACTACATTGATACTGTATCAGTGCTAAAAAAAAAAAAAAGTAAAGATTGGTATATAATCACAAGAATGCACATCCAACCCATTCTTACATTAACAGTATTTGAGGGACGCTCTTATCCAGAGAGAATTACAAATAACTTTTACGTATTTACAGTCTATACCAGTGTGTGTGTGTGTGTGTGTGTGTGTGTGTGTGTGTGTGTGTGTGTGTGTGTGTGTGTGTGTGTGTGTATATAATATACATATATATAATATCCTTTTGGCTTTTCCCTTTTTTTTCAGGGGTCACCACAGTTTCACACGTTTGGTTTGGCATAGGTTGTTACATCGAATGTCCTTCCTGACACAACCTTTTTGAACCCTTTAGCAATGGACAACACACACACACACACTTACAATCAGTTATACTTACACTCACACCAAAGGGCAATTTGGAAATTTGGAACAGACAATTAACATAAAGTGCATATTTGTGGGAGAAAACTTGGAGGAACCCATATAAGCATGAGGAGAACATGCAAACTCCATACAGAAATGCCCGTACCGAGCACAGGACTCAAATGTAGAACCTTCTGCTGTGAGGCATTTGTGCAAACCATCATCCCTCATAAGAATATAGCAGAGGCAGATGACGTTTACATTTTCTCCAAATTTAGAAAAAATATTTTTCCCATGTATTTGGCCAATATGCTTTTAAAGCCTGGTATGTGCAGGATGATGTCCTCTGGAGAAGCAGCATTGGCAAATTGTCAGTAGGACGACTCAAAAAGTCCGTATGTAACATGGACAGAATGAATGGCCTATCCACTAATAATAGTTTTAGATAATAATTGTGTAATTAGTTGCACGATGCCAGTTGCTAGTGCTTGACATGTTCAACTTTTCTTTATTATCTAAAGTCAGTAAATACCAAGACATCAGTGGTTGGTGGGATCACATGATACACTATGTAACATGGACAGGAAAAGTTACATATATATCATTGATCCCGTTTTCAGTCCGGAGTTTATTTCCCAATTTTGCAGATTCCGTGGTTCATTGCATATGCACCTGTGCTCCAATTCATGTGATTATTGGACCTGTGGAGACCTCAGCAGAGGCTCAGCAAGACATAAAAATAATGAGGTTTTTCTCCTGTCACAAAATTAAGCATGAAAAAGGTGTAAACTAGGAGGTATTTGAATTATTCCAAAAACTGTGTTCACCATATGTACATATTTTGATATGATATTATCTTCCAGGCATGAACTAAGGATTTTACTGTGCATTCACACATAAACTTGGACATTTATAGGACTTATGGTAGTGTATTTTTAGTCTTTACTCTTAAAAAAGTACCTGGTTAATATCAACCTTTTTTAATATGTCCAAGATCGTATTTGATGTATGTTTTCTATTTACCTCCTATAAAACTAATCTCCACTCATTTGATGCTGGCTTATGAATATATTTAATTCTAAACTCTTCTCAGGAAAACAAAAAGGTAGTAAAACAAGGCGAACATTTTTGTAAACCTTTTGCTGACTTACAAATTTATATATAATTGTCAACTGTCAAACCATTTACATTTCAGTCTGACTGAAAACTCCACCTACGTCTTAGTTTTGTTCGAAAGTCAGTTTAAATGTTCAGTTCAGTTCATTTTCTGTAACCGCTTAATCCTAATTAGGGTCGCGGGGAGGCTGGCGCCCATCCCAGCCAACTTCGGGCGAGGGCAGAGTACACCCTGGACAGCTCGCCAGGCCATCACAGAGAGAAAACACGCTGACGGCTTTGCAGCCTACTCTTGTCGAAAGTCAGCAATGTTTCTTTTACATGCCTCACACCATAGACAGTGAGAGACATGGCCGGCCTTTGATAACCCAGTTAGCTGCACTGGGAGGACAGTAACAACCCTGTGGGGACTCGAACCCCCAACCTTAGGATCAGCGATCCTGCACCCTATCCACTAGACCATCACTGCCCTCAGTTTAAATGCTTATATGGAAACAATTCCTGAAATAAAAACAATATAGTATTTTTACTTATTATTATGAGGTCCATCATGTTTCAATAGTAGAAGTGATTCAGAAACTATATATGTTTAACATTTATTTGTGTTTTGGTTGGCCAAGCTGCATTTCTCAGGAGGGAATTTACATGTTGAACTTGAAAATACAGTACAGTGCAATGCAGTGTAAATGTACTGACTGACTGAGGGAAATCTATAGCTTCTGGATAGTTCAGTTTAATCAAAGAATTAGAATCACCCTATGAATTATTCAAAAATATACACAGTGTATAGCCTGATTGTTGTAGTTTACACCACAGATGTGTTGACTAAAATTCAGAAACATACCTGAGGGTGACTGATGGGAGGCGAGGAATCAAATCACAGGACATCCACTTTCCTCATTCATCAAGGTGCTGTTATTCAATCTGAACCATCCAGAGGAACGCTCGATTAATCGAATGAGAAGAAGTGTTTCATATGTTCTGAACAAGTCCAGGAAATACCCTTGAGAAAAGTCCATGTTCAGGATACTGGTGTGGATGTTATCGCTTCATCAGTGAGGAGTGTATGCTGAGCAGGTGGGCTGTGCGCTTGCGTGTGTGTGTGTGTGTGTGTGTGTGTGTGTGTGTGTGTGTGTGTGTGTGGGGTGCTGTTGCAGTGTGAAGTGTGAAGCGAGGAGAAAAGCTTCTTCACTCACACACACAAGCTATCCAGCTATTCCATGCTACATAATCCTTTGTGCCTCCCACATAGTTGTAGAATGTGAATACGCACTGTGCTGATTTATGAAATAGTGAATAACTGCATTGATTTATGAAACGGTGTGCACTGCAGACAGACAGAACATGGACGATCATGTGCTGCTGTTAAGGTTCTCCACCACTTAGGAGAGACTGGGATAAGTTATAAAAATCTAGGCAAAGGCATCTATTACTATTTATCTGTGACACCACTGAATGATCAATCTAAAATATTTATCGGCGCGCAGCAATCAGTTTCCTGTAACTCACTCACTCATTTGCCAAAGCCGTTTAGTCCTACTAGGGTCACAGAGAGGCTGGAGCCTATTTCAACAATCCATTTCAGGGCACACACAACCATTCAAGCTCATGCTTACACATAGGAGCAAATTGGAGCAGCCAATCTGCCTAATGTGCACGTTCTTGAACTGTGGGAGGAAGCCGAAGTACCTGAGGAAAACTCACACAAGGACAGTGAGAACATGCAAATTCCACAAAGAAACGCCAAGCCCAGGACTCAAACCCAGGACCTTCATTTCATTTGCATCTATAACATTTGGTAGACACCCTCATCCAGAGTGACTTACATCTATCAGTTCAAAATAACTGAGAAACTGAGGGTTAAGGGCCTTGCTCAATGGCCCACAGTGGCACCATGGTGGCACTTGGACTTGACCTTCCTATCACTAATCCAAAGCCTTAACCCCTGAGCCATCACTGCCCATGGAATGGATGATGTTTTTCCCAACATCCTCAGACATTTACACCAGTATCATGCTATTTCAGCTAGCTTCACATGTGAGCCTGACAACATTGTAAAGATGTTAAAATGGCATCATCAGAAAAAAAACCTCTGTACCATTCTGAGGGCTGTGCAAAATAATATCCACACAGTACTAATTATCAATGCTCTTATGATTTTGCTGTAAAGCAGACTTCCTAACCACGACACCACTTCCCTGCAGCAGATGATTAATATCGGTTAAGGCTTGCTCCCCTGCTAATAAAATTATGTTGTTAAGTGTTCTCTCAAAATCTTTAAAAGTAATTAAAGCATTTATAATTATAGCTATATGCGCGCGTCTCATTGTGATACAGAGGAAACTCTTTTTGACGTCAGCATAAAATCTTTACAACATCATCAGCCTGACATGTGAAGGCAGGGCTGAAATAGCATGATGACGGCATAAATGTCTTCTTCTTCTTTTCTTCTTCTTTTCCTTTCGGCTGTTCCCTTCAGGGGTCGCCACAACAAATGATCTGCCTCCATCTCTCCCTATCCTCTGCATCTTCTACTCTTACTCCAACAACCTTCATGTCCACCTTCACCGCATCCATAAATCTTCTTTTTGGTCTTCCTCTGGGCCTTTTGCCTGGTAGTTCCAACCTTAGCATCCTACGACCAATGTACTCACTATCCCTCCTCTGTACATGTCCAAACCATCTCAATCTAGCCTCTCTGACTTTGTCTCCAAAACATCTAACATGTGCTGTCCCTCTGATGTACTCATTTCTGATCCTATCCATCCTCGTTACTCCCAAAGAGAACCTCAACATTTTCATCTCTGCTACCTCCAACTCTGACTCCTGTCTTTTCCCCAGGGCCACTGTCTCTAAACCATACAACATTGATGGCCTCATCACCGTCTTGTACACTTTTCCCTTCATTCTTGCCAATACTCTCCTATCACACATCACACCGGACACTTTTCTCCATCCATTCCAACCTGCCTGCACGCGCTTCTTCACCTCTTTTCCACACTCTCCATTGCTCTGGATTGTTGAGCCTAAGTACTTAAAATCCTCCACCTTCTTTATCTCTGCCCCCTGTAACCTCAAAGTTCCTCTTGGGTCCTTGTCATTCACACACATGTATTCTGTCTTACTAAGACTAACCTTCAATCCCCTCCTTTCCAGGGCATACCTCCACCTCTCTAGATTTTCCTCCACTTGGTCTCTGCTCTCACTACAGATCACGATGTCATCTGCAAACATCACCGTCCATGGAGATTCTTGTCTAACCTCGTCTGTTAGCCTGTCCATCACCATAGCAAACAAGAAGGGGCTGAGAGCTGACCCTTGATGCAGTCCCACCTCCACCTTGAACTCTTCTGTCACACCGACAACACACCTCACCACTGTCTTACATCTCTCATACATGTCCTGCACTACTCTAACATACTTCTCTGTCACTCCAGACTTCCTCATACAATACCACAGTCCTTCTATCGGCACCCTGTCATATGCTTTCTCCAGATCCACAAAGGCACAATGCAGCTCCTTCTGACCTTCTCTGTACTTCTCTATTAACATCCTCAAAGCAAACACTGCATCTGTGGTGCTCTTTCTTGGCATGAAACCAAACTGTTGTTCACAAATGCTGACCTCTGCCCTTAGTCTTGCTTCCACTATTCTTTCCCATAGCTTCATTGTATGGCTCATCAACTTTATCCCTCTGTAGTTGCCACAACTCTGTACATCTCCCTTGTTCTTAAAAATGGGCACAAGCACACTTCTCCTCCATTCCTCTGGCATCTGCTCACTTTCTAAGACCTTGTTGAATATTCTTGTCAGAAAATCTACTGCTACCTCCCCTAGACACTTCCATACCTCAACTGGTATGTCATCAGGACCAACTGCCTTTCCACTCTTCATCCTCTTCAATGCCCTCCTCACTTCTCCTTTACTAATCTTTGCTACTTCCTGCTCCTCAACGGTCACCCCTTCTACTCTTTTTTCTCTCTCATTTTCCTCATTCATCAGCTCTTCAAAGTACTCTTTCCATCTTCCCAGCACACTTCTGTCATCAGTCAATACATTTCCCTCTCTGTCCTTTATCACTCTAACTTGCTGCACATCTTTCCCATCTCTATTTCTCTGCTGTGCTAACCTGTATAGATCATTTTCTCCCTCCTTACTGTCCAACCTATCATACAAGTCATCATACGCCCTCTGTTTGGCCTTTGACAATGCTACCTTCGCCTTACGCTGTGTCTCCCTGTACTCCTGTTTACTCTCTTCGGTCCTCTCAATGTCCCACTTCTTCTTGGCTAACCTCTTCTTTTGTACACACTCCTACACTTCCTCATTCCACCACCAAGTTTCCTTATCTACTTTCCTTCCAGAGGACACACCAAGTACTCTCCTACCGGTCTCCCTGATCATATTGGCTGTGGTTGTCCAGTCCTCTGGAAGCACTTCCTGACTACCCAAAGCCTGTTTCAACTCCTCCTTGAAGACAACACGACACTCTTCCTTTTTCAGCTTCCACCACTTTGTCCTCTGCTCTGCCTTTGCCTTTTTCACCTTTCTCACCATCAGTGTCATCCTGCACACCACCATCCTATGCTGTTTGGCAACACTCTCACCCACTACTACTTTGCAGTCACTGACTTCCTTCAAATTACATCGCCTATTCAAGATGTAGTCTACCTGTGTACTCTTACCTCCGCTTTCATAAGTCACCCTATGCTTCTGTTTCTTCTTGAAGAAAGTATTCACCACAGCCATTTCCATCCTTTTTGCAAAATCGATCAACATCTGTCCTTCTGTGTTCCTGTCCTGGATACCAAACCTGCCCATCACTTCCTCGTCCCCTCTGTTGCCTGCACCAACATGTCCATTGAAGTCTGCTCCAATGACCACTCTTTCACCTCTGGGGGTACTCTGCATCACTTCATCTAACTCACTCCAGAATCTCTCCTTCTCTTCTAGCTTACATCCTGCCTGTGGGGCATAAGCACTAACAACATTGACCATCACGCCTTCAATTTCTAACTTGAGACTCATCTCTCTGTCTGACACTCTTTTCACTTCTAGAACATTCCTGACAAACCCCTCCTTCAAGATGACTCCTACTCCATTTCTCTTCCCATCCACACCATTATAAAACAGTTTAAACCCTGCTCCTAAGCTTCTAGCCTTGCTACCTTTCCACCTTGTCTCCTGAACACACATTATGTCCACCTTCCTCCTCTGCATCATGTCAGCCAGCGCCCTATCTTTTCCGTGCATAGTTCCAACATTCAAAGTCCCTACTCTCAGTCCTAGGCTCACGCATTTCCTCTTCTCTCTCTGCCTATAGACACGCCTCCCGCCTCTCCTTCTTCGACGTCTTCGACCAACAGTAGTCCAATTTCCATCAGCACCCTGTTGGTTGACAGCACTGATGGCGGTCGTTGTTAACCCGGGCCTCGACCGATCCGGTATGAATTCTGTATTGATCATTTGCATTTTTAAATGTGGCAGAAGTTTTACGCCGGATGCCCTTCCTGTCGCAACCCTCTGCATTTATCCAGGCTTGGGACCGGCATAAGTGGGAGAGACACTGGTTAGTGCCCCCCCCCCGCCTCATGTCTGGGGATGTTAAAAAGAATACCCTCCAAGGATCCATCTAATAAGATCCATGATGTTAAAGTTTATGTTTTCTAACCTTTAAGAGTTCCTTTTAAGGAATATTTTGAGGGACATTTCCTTTTGATAATGTAATTAATTCTAGAGTCGATATAGTACTTTGATTTTAGCTCCTTTCGAAAGTTATAATTTAAATTAAATTATTGAATTCTTTTTCTTTTTCTCACAGCTACCACTACAACTAGACTATTTTTTCAGCGAGCTACATGTCTTTAGCATTTTTGAAGAAAAGGATTTTTTAAACAGTTAACACTGCGGCATTGTGGTGAACACAACAGTCTCACAGAAAGAAGGTCCTGAGTTCAAATTTCCGGCTTGGTTATGGCATTTTCTGTGTGGAATTTGCATGTTCACCCCACGCTTGGGTGGGTCTTCTCTGGGTACTATGGTCCCCCCCAAAAAGACATGAACATTAGAAACATGGGGTGTTTCAAATTACCTCTACAGATGTGAGTGTTGGGAGGCAGTAGTGGCCTGGTGGTAAGGTACTGGATCACTGATCTGAAGGTTGAGGGTTCAAGCCCCACTCTCAACGGGTTGTCACTGTCCCCACAGTCTAGGTTATCAAAGGCCGGCTATGTCTCTCACTGTCTATGGTGTAAGGCATGTAAAAGAACCATTGCTGACTTTTGACAGCATGTTTCTGCCCTGCAATAGCCTGGTGAGCTGTTCAGGGTGTACTCGTCCCTCGCCCAGAGTTGGCTGAGATGGGCACCAGCCTTCCTGCAACCCGAATTAGGATTATGTGGTTCAGAAAATGAATGCTGATGTGTGTGTTGGATTAAGGGGTTAAACGTTATTTATGTTTTAACAATATACAATATATGAATTCTGCTCCTGCTTATTCCAACCTCTGCTCCTTCTTTATTTGGAGCATTTCACTCGAAATGACCCTTCGAGCCATGACAGCCTTCAGAAATCTCCTACCTTTGTGTATTGACAATGACAGCCACCATTTGGAAGCTGTTCTCTTTAAAACGTTGAAGTTTCATGTGTGCAATTTTTTTTGTCATTTACCTTTGAAATGGAGGAGGGATTATTGGTTCACACTATCATAGTTGTAACCATGGGTCCATATGTCAGGCGTTTTTTTAGTTATAACTACTTTACTTTCAAAACAATCTATTCAAAAAAACAAATTATTACAACACACATCAATTCAGCATTGTTAAGTAAAAGACTGTATTTCTTTGCATTAAAAAGGCAACATCCTGTTTGAAGGGAAGCCGAATAAGGTACAGCTATTGAAATACCATGTGTATTAAGGGGCTGTGGTGACTTAGTGGATAAGGTGATGGGTTACTAATCTGAAAGTCAATAATTCAATCCCCCCTATCACCACTGTTCGGCCCTTAAGCAAGACCTCAATTGCTTAGTTGTATAAAAATGATAATGGTAAGTCACTTTGGATAAGAGCATCTACCAAATGTATTAATTTAGTTGTTGTTGGCATTATTATTATTATTATTATTATTATTATTATTATTATTACTATTATTATTATCAATGCATATAGAACATGTGCTTTGTCTAAAGAAGCAGAAATCAGGGCAGTGGTGACTCAGTGGTTTTAAGGCACTGGGTTGCTAATACAAAGGTCAGAGGCCAAGCTTGACCTTGACTAAAGCCCTTAATTCTCAATTACTTAATTGTACAAAAAAAATCGTTAGTCACTCTGGATAAGGATGTCTGCCAAATGTCCTATCCAAGTCATCAGAAAACTGAGTCAGCACAGTAAATGGAGCTCCTTTTCAGGAGATGGCGATGCATCAATTTGCCCTATATCTGCTTCTTCTTTTCCTTTCAGCTTTTCCCTTCAGGGGTCGCCACAGCAAATCATCTGCCTCCATCTCACCCTATCCTTTGCATCTTCTTCTCTTATACCAGCTACCTTCATGGCCTCCTTCACCACATCCATGAATCGTCTCTTTGGTCTTCCTCTAGGCCTTCTGGCTGGTAGTTCCAACCTCAGCATCCTACTACCAATATACTCACTCTCCCTCCTCTGTACATGTCCAAACCATCTCAATTGAGCCTCTCTGACTTTGTCTCCAAAACGTCTTACACGTGCTGTCCCTCTGATGTGCTCATTCCTGATCCTATCCATCCTCGTTACTCCCAACGAGAACCTCAGCATTTTCCTCTCTGCTACCTCCAGCTCTGCCTCCTGTCTTTTCCACAGGGCCACTGTTTCTAACCCATACAACATCGATGGCCTCAACACCGTCTTGTACACTTTTCTCTTCATTCTTGCCGATACCCTCCTATCACACATCACACCGGACACTTTTCTCCACCCATTCCAACCTGCCTGCACACACTTCTTCACCTCTTTTCCACACTCTCCACTGCTCTGGATTGTTGACCCTAAGTACTTAAAATCCCCCACCTTCATTATCTCTGCTCCCTGTAACCTCACCATTCCACTTGGGTCCTTGTCATTCACACACATGTATTCTGTCTTACTGAGGCAAACCTTCATTCCTCTCCTTTCTAGAGCATACCTCCACCTCTCTAGATTTTCCTGCACTTGTTCTCTGCTCTCACTACAGATCACAATGTCATCTGCAAACATCATAGTCCATGGAGATTCTTGTCTAACCTCATCTGTCAGCCTGTCCATCACCATACTGTGTGTTCAGGAGACCAGGTGGAAAGGTAGCAAAACTATAAGTTTTGTATCCAGGTATTCAGGACAGGAACACAGAAGGACAGATGTTGATCAATTTTGCAAATAGGATGGAAATGGCTGTGGTGAATACTTTCTTCCAGAAGAGACAGGAGCATAGGGTGACTTATAAAAACGGAGGTCGGACCGCACAGGTAGACTACGTCTTGTGTAGACAATGCAGTTTGAAGGAAGTCAGTGACTGCAAAGTAGTAGTGGGTGAGAGTGTTGCCAAACAGCATAGGATGGTGGTGTGCAGAATGATGCTGATTTTGAGGAAGGTGAAGAAGGCACAGGCAGAGGCACTGACAGAGCAGAAGACAAAGTGGTGGAAGTTGAAAAAGGAAGCGTGTCGTGTTGTCTTCAAGGAGGAGTTGAAACAGGCTTTGGGTGGTCAGGAAGTGCTTCCAGATGACTGGACAACCACAGCAAATGTGATCAGGGAGACAGGTAGGAGAGTACTTGGTGTGTCCTCTGGAAGGAAAGTAGATAAGGAGACTTGGTGGTGGAATGAGGAAGTGCAAGAGTGTGTACAAACGAAGAGGTTAGCTAAGAAGAAGAGGGACATTGAGAGGACCGAAGAAAGTAAACAGGAGTACAGAGAGACACAGCGTAAGGCGAAGATAGCGGTGTCAAAGGCCAAACAGAGGGCATATGATTACTTGTATGATAGGTTGGACAGTAAGGAGGGAGAAAATGATCTATACAGGTTGGCACAGCAGAGAGATAGAGATGGGAAGGACGTGCAGCAAGTTAGAGTGATTAAGGACAGAGAGGGAAATGTATTGACTGATGACAGAAGTCTGCTGGGAAGATGGAAAGAGTACTTTGAAGAGCTGATGAATGAGGAAAATGAGAGAGAAAAAAGAGTAGAAGAGGTGACCGCTGAGGAGCAAGAAGTAGCAAAGATTAGTAAGAATGACGTGAAGAGGGCACTGAAGAGGATGAAGAGTGGAAAGGCAGTTGGTCCTGATGATATACCTGTGGAGGTATGGAAGTGTCTAGGGGAGGTAGCAGTAGATTTTCTGACAAGAACATTCAACAAGGTCTAAGAGAGTGAGAGGATGCCAGAGGAACGGAGGAGAAGTGTGATGGTGCCCATTTTTAAGAACAGGAGAGATGTGCAGAGTTGTGGCAACTACAGAAGGATAAAGTTGATGAGCCATACAATGAAGTTATGGGAAAGAATAGTGGAAGCAAGACTAAGGGCAGAGGTCAGTATTTGTGAACAACAGTTTGGTTTCATGCCAAGAAAGGGCACCACAGATGCAGTGTTTGCTTTGAGGATGTTAATAGAGAAGTACAGAGAAGGCCAGAGGGAGCTGCATTGTGCCTTTGTGGATCTGGAGAAAGCATATGACAGGGTGCTGAGAGAAGAACTGTGGTATTGCATGAGGAAGTCTGGAGTGGCAGAGAAGTACATTAGAGTGGTGCAGGACATGTATGAGAGATGTAAGACAGTGGTGAGGTGTACTGTCAGCGTGACCAAAGAATTCAAGGTGGAGGTGGGACTGCATCAAGGGTCAGCTCTCAGCCCCTTCTTGTTTGCGATGGTGATGGACAGGCTGACAGACGAGGTGAGACAAGAATCTCCATGGACTATGATGTTTGCAGATGACATTGTGATCTGCAGTGAGAGAAGAGAACAAGTTGAGGACAATCTAGAGAGGTGGAGGTATGCCCTGGAAAGGAGAGGAATGAAGGTTAGCCTCAGTAAATTAGAATACATGTGTGTGAATGAGAAGGACCCAGGAGGAACGGTGATGTTATAGGGAGCAGAGAAAAGGAAGGTGGAGGATTTTAGGTACTTAGGGTCAACAATCCAGAGTAATGGTGTGGAAAAGAGGTGAAGAAGTGTGCAGGCAGGTTGGAATTGTTGGAGAAAAGTGTCTGGTGTGATGTGTGATAGGAGGCTATCAGCAAGAATGAAAGGAAAAGTGTACAAGACGGTGTTGAGGCCATCAATGTTGTATGGTTTAGAAACAGTGGCGCAGAGGAAAAGGCAGGAGGCAGAGTTGGAGGTAGCAGAGAGGAAAATGCTGAGGTTCTCTTTGGGAGTAACGAGGATGGAGAGGATCAGGAATGAGTACATCAGAGGGACAGCCCATGTCAGAAGTTTTGGAGACAAAGTCAGATAGGCTAGATTGAGATGGTTTTGGCATGTACAGCGGAGGGATAGTGAATGTATTGGTAGTAGAATGCTGAGGTTGGAACTACCATGCAGAAGGCCGTGAGGAAGACCCAAGAGAACATTTATGGATGTGGTGAAGGAGGATATGAAGGTAGTTGGAGTAAGAGAAGAAGATGCAGAAGATAGGGTGAGATGGAGGCAGATGATTCGCTGTGTTGACCCCTGAAGGGAAAAGCTGAAAGGAAAAGAAGAAGAAGAAGATTTTTATTCATAGCTATGATGAGCTGTGCTATGATTTTAATGGTCCGGCCCAGTTAGTATCAAATTACGTTGTATGCGGCCCTTGAACTAAAGTGAGTTTGACACCCCTAGTGTAACTAATGGCTTTATAGGACTGTAATGCACGATGATCTTCCAGGAAAGAGGAATTCTGTCACACTTATGGCCAAGTTAGAGGTAACCAGTTGACCTAATGGAGTCTCAAAAAATCCACCCAAGCACAAAAAGAACATGTTAACTCCACACAGAAAAGTCCCATCTGCCCACGTACTTTGAACCCAGAGCATTCTTGCAGGGTCCCGTCCCAGCCTCAGTAAGGGCATTTCTGTGTGAAGTTTGCATGTTTTCCCTCTACTAGCATTGGTTTCCTCCAGTTCAGCAGAGGAGTAAAGATCTGGTCACACATCTGTATTGATATATAAATTATTAGAACAGCACAGATACTGAGAATTTTTAATCACATTCCTACAATATCATTACTGAGAGCAATGCACACATTGGTAATGTCCGTTGGCTTTTTACACCAAGCCATAGTGACTCATCGCACCGGTGCTTATCCACGGTTTCCATAGCGTGTCCATAGCGGTTTCCATAGCATGAAGCGACTAGGAATAGAACTCCTACTGGAGGGGACGTTAGTCCATCAGAGGTTACCTTCCCAGTACAGTATATTTTTACTGGTACCCATTTATACTGCTGGGTGAACAGAGGCACACTTGTGGTTAAGACCTTGCCCAGGGGTCTTAGCATAGTGGGGTTCTAACTGGGATTTGAACACACAACCTCCTGATCATGAGCCCAGCACCCTAACCACTATGCCACCGGCCCCACTAATCCCCAAATTAATACAGCTTACTATTTATGCAACTAGAAAAAATGTGTATGCACACACACACACACACACACACACACACACACACACACACACACACACACACTTCAGAAGTATTCCGTTTAATTAGGCAAAACCTATCGGCTATTTTTGATGGCAGTCAACTATAGATTGTTTCTTATTTTTGAAAAGGTGTTTTGTCAGTGGTGGCCGTGTGCTAGGATGCTAGATTACTGATTCCAAATTCAGGAATACCCCCCAGTGAAGCTAACTGATTATCAGACAGCCATGTCTCTCACTGTCTATGGTGAAGGCATGTAAAAGAACCATAGCTGCTTTTCATTAAGAGTAGGCCAATGAGTTGCTGTCAGCGTTTTTCTGCCCTGCAATGGTCTGGTGACCTGACCAGGGTGTACTCTGCCCTCACCCAGAGTCACCTGAGATGGGCGCCAGCCCCCCCTCCTCCCCGCAACCCTAATTAGGATTAAGCGGTTCAGAAAATGAATGAATGATGAATAAACAGTGAGGCTTTCTGATTCTCGGAGAGGTCATTATTGGAGCCGTCATTCAAAACATTTGATTATCTGTTGTGTAGTGACATCTACTGTTGAATGTTATGAATAACAGCCAAGTCAACTGCGGTCTTGCAAAAAAAAATGACAGCACTGTTACGTTCTTCTGTTATCACTGTGGTTAATCATACATGACTGAACTTTTAATTTTTCTTTCTCTAGACCTAGACCTCCCTTGTAAGAAGAACAGCTATTCGCTAAATCCCACATCTACTACTAAAAATAAACGTGTTGGATGATCATGTTCACCAAGACCCATGGCATGCTTTTTGATAATGAAAACTGTGACATACCAATTTGATAATCTAGTGTTTGATTTCTAGCAGTCCAGGGATTCTCATGAATTGCTTGGAATGACTTCATGAAATAGAATCATGCATCGTTTTGCATTTTGATGATTTCACCACATGGATGTAAAAAATATTTTCTGGTATTCTTCAACTACAAAATAAACGTATTTTGATTCAAATTATGAAGTCAATTTCATAAAATACTAATTAAAACTATATTCTGTATATAAATTTCTGTAAACATCTATGAAAGAAAGAAGCTTGATGAGCATGTGTCACATCTGCAGTTTGGTAGTTGTTGTTGCTTCTTGCCTAGTCTGCATCTTCAGCAGGTGTCTCAGGATCATTGTTTCACCCCTTAACCTGAACTCTTCACCTGGGTGGGGCAGCAAAGACAAAAACTGCAGACTGGCTTCAGGCTGTCTTCTGAGTTGGTGCATCTGAACACTAGCCTTCTGGCTTATGGTTGGCTGTGTTCCAACTTTCTCTCTTCTTTATCCACAACCATCTTGAGCTTGACTCCACTGAGGCACTGATGGTCTTTATTGCCTTCTTTTTGGTGGTGGAGGGAGGACCTAACTTGCACAGGAAGTCTCTTGTGGTTGTTGCACCAAAACCCCTACATCCGACCTTGATTGGCATCAGATTTGCTTTCCAGCCCTTAACCCTTGCTTCATCAACCAAGTCCTGGTATTTCCCTGCTTTCAACTTGTGTGAAATGTAGAGTCTTTCCTCCCAGGGGACTGTGAGCTCTATAATGTGGATGGTTTTCGATTCGAACTTTTGCAGTCTGGAATTCTTCTGCAGTTCTGGAATCCGATCTGGAAGTGTTGCAGTTCTGGAATCCGATGATAGTGGTAAGCTGAGTTTGGCTGACCTACTGTAGAGGTTTACAGTGCTGTAGCTTGATGGAACCCCCAGCCACTTGCAGAAAAATTTGCTACACTGTCGTTCTATTGACTTCACTGTCGAGAAGGCCATGTCATAAAGCAGGAATGGCCATTCCAGTCTTGGGACTATTCCGTACTGGAAGCACCATGCCTTGAAGCGGCCCTGAAGATGACTTTCATTTATTGCCTGAAGCCCTGTCTTCAACGCTTTCTGGACGTCTTTGCTGTTGTTCAGGTCCTTCAACGACTGGTCAAAATGTCTACCTAGACACTTTATGCTTTCATCCTGGATGGTGGGAGTCTGGTCCAGTTCACCATCTTTTCCAGGGCTGTGAGAATCCACCAGGATCCCACTATTGACTCAATCATGATGGTGATGTCGTCCATGAAGGCTCTGCATGATGGGTGCCTAGTTCCGTTTTCAGCTTTTGGTCCTCTACACTGCCTAAATCCTGCCTTCAGAAGCATGTTCATGGCTGCCCCAAATAATACCACTGATACTACCCTACCATGATACCCTTCTCCACTCTTTGCCAGCCTGTTGTGAAGTTGTTCACAGTAAATCGCATCTTGATGTTAGTGAGATGGCTCATGACCAGCTTCACGACCTCTGTTGGAACATGGTACTGCTGCAGAGCTTTCTCAATTTGTTGGTGGGGAATGCTGGGGTAGGCCTTGGCAATGTCTAGTCACACAACTGCTAGGTCCTTCTTGTTGCTCCTGGCTTCTTTGATCAGCTGGCTTTTCGAAGCTGTGCTCTAAGCATCCTGAGTGGCCGGGGACGCCTCCTTTCTGGACACTGGTATCAACGTATTTGTTGATCAGGAGAAAGGTGGTCAGTCTTTTGGCGACCACAGACCAAAAGATCTTTCCTTCTACGTCCAGCAGTGAGATTTCCCTGAATTGGTCCAGCTTTGAGAAGTTCAGCTCTTTTGGTACAAAACAGCCTTCTGCCAAGGTCCATGCTGTTGGCAGCTGCTTTTTCTTTCAGATAGTGTGGAGAAGCCTACAGAGACGGCTGAGAAGCTTCGGGCAATTCTTGTAAATCTTGTATGGAGTTCCTGATGGTCCTGGAGCAGAACTTGATGTTGCACTTCTGACGACATTCTTGATTTCTTCGAAGTGCAGGTAGACAGGTCAAAAGGTGTTTCAGGATCATGCTCCTCTTCTGGGAGCTCCTCTTCTGGGGGTTCTCCTAGTGGCATGGTTCTCTCAGGGTCACTATGTGCCTGTTTGATGAACTCTTGGACTTCTGCTTGTGAGCATTTGAGTCTGCCACTCTTACGTTTTCCCAGCAAATCCGAGGTGAACTGAAATGGGTTACTGAAGAATGCCTTTCTTTGCTTCTTTTTGCGAAGTCTCTCAGCTAACCGTAATTGGAGCAATTTCTTGTGCAGACTGTTTTGTAGCTCTTGAAGACCTTCTTTTTCTGATTTTGAAGCCTTCTTCCATGCTTTCTTGACACTGCGGAGATCTTGGCGCAGTTTAGCTATCTGTTTCTGTCTTCTGCTTGTTCTTCCTTGGACTTGTAGTCTTGATTTTATGGCTTGAGCTCCAATCATACTCTTACATTCTTCATAAACCACCTTGCTCAAGAGTTGGATTTTCTTACATGCTTTTTCTCTTAGGCAGTTCTCTAGAATGCCGTCCAAGTTAGTGTCTAAAACTTGCCACCTCTTGTTCGTTGATGGTGGGAGCTGTAATCTAGCTTTCCTTTCTTAAACAACTTCCCTCACTACACCTCTTGTTTCTTGAACCATCGTGACAGGATCAATGTTGACGTGGAGGTTCTGAGCTCTGTGGTGAGCTTCCGAGCTTGGATCCTCCTGTGACTTATTAGCTAGCTGACTTCCAGTAGCTTTGCACTCTGAACTGCTCCTTACACTTGGTATTGCCTTGGTGTATTTTCATGCCTTTTTCGTTCTTGAAGAATCTTCCACAACTGCCACACCGGCATCTGGTTTCTATTGCTGCTTGCTTCACAGCTTGCATCAAACTCGTCATTGGTTCGTTGCCTGGTTCGTTATTCGTTGAATCCGTCCTGGTTTGCAGTTCATCCTCCCCCGCCTCTCGGCCTGCAAGGGAGTATTCTCTGGTAGTAGAACTTGTAGTGGTTGAGTGCAGTGATTCAGGTGGCTAGCCCTAACACTATGGCATCCCGTCTTTCCGAGCTGTTGTCCGAACTTACTACGAGGTCAGTGGGACTTTCCCCACGGCCGTACACGTAGTTTCTGTAAACATCTATGATGCTATGCGACAAAGAAGCATGTGTCACATCTGCAGCTTGGTAGTAGTTGTTTTTGCAGAGATGTGAAAAAATAAATAACTATATCCCTTGAAAGTGTGTCCCTTCTCCAACATATCTAAACATGCAAATATTTCATCATGTTAATACAGTGCTTACAGACAAACTAATATTAAATATCACCACATGGATACTTTTGTATACCTTTGGCCAAAAAAGCTAATATTTCCTCCTTAGGCAGAAATAACTTTTTTTGTAAGTGTCTGGCATAAGTGTCAGTCCCAACTGAGTCACACTGTAAGAACACTCCCTATAAGGAATTTCTCTAATTGCATCGGCTCACTTCATGGGACAAATCAAGGCTGTGTGTAATCCTCCTTGTTCTGATATGTGCAGACGATCAGTTTCGGGCTGTCGAGGAGTTTTGTAGCAGTGGTGATCTTTGCTAACCTCTCTGGTGTGAGCCCTTATACCTGGTACCTTGACTATACCAGCACCATGCTGACTCTCCTCAGCACACAAGTTGGGCAGAGAGCCATTTGTGATAGTGGCAGATGAGACCTTCCCCAGTGAAAATCTTTGTCCTCTCACTGTACTGAGAAGCACCAGTAAGAAGATAAAGTTATAAATTACCACCCTAAAGAACCTGGTGAATTGCTGAGGATGGCTGGGTTCCATCAGGAGTCTTTAAGGGAACAGAACATCAACTGAGGTATTGAAGATGTGGGAAACCTTCTGCCAGTATTTCACCTCACCTGCTGTCCAAGTGCAACTGGAGCGTGTGTGCTGTGGTCTCACTGTTCCACTGTGCGGAGTTTTCTTTTAACCCTTTAAGTTAGTGAAGTGATTTTCTAAATTTAAATCTTTTATATCTCTCTTATGTAGTGTTGTCCAACTGGAAAGAGAGCACGGGGTTTAACCAGAACTTATTTGAGGGACTATATCTCTCGGTCAGTCTGGGAATGCCTCAGTGTTCCCCATGAAAAGCTAGCAGAAGTGGCTGAGGAAAGGGGTGTCTGTCCTTCACTGCTTATGCTGCAGCCCCCATGACCCAACACAGGACCAATGAGAAGAAGAAGATTATGATGATAAATCTTTTAAAATCTTCATGTGTGACTCCTGAGTGGATCATCGATAAGGTATGCAAACATCAACCTGGAGTTTGCAAGTTCGAATCCAGGTTGATGCCATAAGGAGTCCATGGGAGCTAATCAGCCCAGTTCTCACGGGAGTAAGGGATGGCATAAGCTCATTTTCCTGTCACTCACAGCAATCACCAGCCAATCATCTGTATATTTGAGCTCATTCATTTATTAAATTGCTGTTATTTTAATGTCACTTCATTGTGCTTTTCCTTTGACTATAAACCACAGATTTTGGTCATTCAACATTTTCAACATTTTCATAAGTGTACAAAACGTATGCTAGGGGGGAGGGGGTAAGATGTCTGTGTACGCTTTTTAATATTATAAAAATGTCGATCAACAATAATACATGCGCGCGTGAATATATATATTTTTTGTGTGTGTACGTTTGAAACTCTCAGTGTGCGATTCACCAATCACTGCGGTGTTGCATATCTGCAAAGTCTGCAATGAATACTACCCAACCCGGTATCAGCTGCTGAAACATCAGAAGGCAGCTGATCAAGGGTGTAAGCTGGGGGGTGCACAGGGTGCACGTGCACCCCCCGCACAGCAGGAGTTGAGTTCCGCTGGACAAGAAATTATGTGTATTCACAATCTTATAAATAAACTTAATGACTGTTATTGAAGAGAAAGTCGAAGATAAGTTCCGCATGACTAGAGTCAGGAAGTAAACCGGAAGTTAACGTGTAATGGGCACTGTGCATGTGCATGCCCGAGCTGACCAATCAACAAACATAATATTATCAGTAAGCAATAATAGCTGAACACGGTCAATCAAACAAAGTGCGAGTGTGAGAATAAAGCACAGTTTGTTAGTACCACCTCCGGTTCCTGCACATGTGTTAGAACACAACCATTGAAGCACAGAGAATGAATGGCTAAAATAATCATAAGCCGTCTAGCCTGTATCTGCAGCCTAATGGTCAGTACTTTTATAAAATTAATAGTATGTCTTTGTGCTGTAAATATGTATTAATATTTGTTTGTGCCTTTGAATAGATAAATAACTTTAGCGC
Organism: Plotosus lineatus; assembly: GCA_024760905.1. NCBI lineage: Eukaryota > Metazoa > Chordata > Actinopteri > Siluriformes > Plotosidae > Plotosus > Plotosus lineatus. The sequence goes on along the minus strand of CM045728.1, from coordinate 73,397,081 downwards.
AATTTGTAAATGTATTTAGCACATGTACTTGCAGATGTAGTTTGAAATATATTTGAGAATGTTTTTGGTTGAACTATAATATTTGATTGCAGTTCACCCCTGTATAGACAGCCATTTTTAAAAGTTTATATTTCTAGGTGTATCTGGTTCCCCCAAACTGCTTCGTAAAATAACTTATTAAATTGCTAAAATGATGAGAAAGATTATATGAAAGTGTTTATAAAGTAAAATGTTTTTGGTTGAACTATAATATTTGATTTGTCTTCTGAGAGTAATAGATTAATCGTCTTCTGCTGAAAAACTGTTTGTGTTGTTGGTGTGAGATTCCATGTTGTTTATATCATATAATATGCTGTGATATGCATGCACTATATTTCATGTGGTACTTTGTACCAACCCAGTGACGTCACAGTAACTTTGTGTAGGCGGGCACTTAACAATGGCGGCTTTTGGGTTGATAACTTATACGACAAGAACATAAAACAAAACCGCTGTGTGTGCAATGGTTTATTTATGATATAAAATTTAAGCCACAATCGCTTCAATAAACTATACTTAAGCTACCGCCAACTTATTTAGTCGGCGTTTCATTTCCCCTTTAAGGCATAGGCCTGTAGCCCCTGGGACTCGAGTTCCGGTCAACCGAGATGTGCACACCCCCCCATGGTCAGACCAGCCTACGCCCTTGCTGATCACAAACTGAAGCGTGGTCGTCCAAAAGCCAATGACCAATAAAAAATGCAGACATTTTGATTTATATTTTAATATAAAATAATATTATTAAAAACAATGTCATTTTTATTATTAAAACCAAATGTCTTAATATTAATATTAAAGCAAGTGTCATGAAAAAGAATTCTTTAAAAGTACTTTTTTTTTTAATTGATTTCATTATTATTTGACTGGTTTATAAAAGAGGTATCGATCAAGGAAATACATTGATTTATTTTATAAAAGAGGTTTGACCATTGTTTTGTTTAATATCTTATTTAAAAATCCTGCCAAGAGATTATCAACATTTGTTTGTCCACTTTCGGAGGGGGGAGGGGGGTCTAAAAAACTGTACTCTCTGTACGCTTGGAAAATGTTGAAAATGTTGAACCGCCCCTAAGCGTGGAGAAACTACGGTACAGTTCTTTTTAAAAGAAAAGACCTGACATCCCTATATTTCCATCTTGTTATTTCCCTGGTCACTGGGTGCCTCTTCCCTTAAAGGTTTGTCCACGGTTTCTTTTTCTACTAATTTTATTATATTGTTCTAGCAGTCATCTCTTTGAACTGCCACCTTATCATGATGGAGGGGTTTGCGTATCCTAATGATTCTAGGATCTATGTTCTCAGGGGAATTATGCCCCTGGTAGGGTCATCCAAGGCAAACGGGTCCTTGGTGAAGGTCCAGATGAAGCACAGTTCAAAGGCCCCTATGGACAAACTGAAAAGGACACGGTTTCTCTTGCCCGGACACGGGTCACCGAGGTCCCCCTAAAACCAGGCCTGGGGAGGGGCTCAAAGGGAATACCTGGTGGAGACAAGGGTCCACCCTCCCATGGACCCACCATTTGTGGGAGAGGCGATAGGGGTCGGGTGCAGTTTGACTTCTATGGCAACCAAAGGCATGGACTCTGTCAGAACGATCCTCGACTACTGACACTTGGGACATGGAATATCACCTCTCTGGTGGTGAAGAAGCCTGAGCTTGTACCTGAAGTGGAGAGATACCAACTAGTAATAGTAACTCACCTCATCACATAGCTTGGGCTCTGGAACCCATCTTGAGAGGGGCTGGACCATATTCTATTGGAGTTGCTCATGGGGAGAGTGAGGAGCCGGTGTGGGCCTCCTTGTCGCTTTCCATCTTGGTGCCACAGATTGGGATTCTCCCCAATTGATGAAAGGGTAGCTTTCCTCTGCTTTCAGGTGGGGGTACGGGTTCTAACTATTGTTTGTGCTTATGCACCAAATGACAATTCAAAGTATCCACCCCTTTTTGGAGTCTTTAGGGGGGTGTTTGAGAACACTCTCCGAGGGGACTCCCTCGTTGTCCTGATAGACTTCAATGCCAATGTTGACAAAGATAGTGTGACCTGGAAGGATGTGATTGGTAGGTATGGCCTCTCCAATCTGAACCCTGAATGGTGTTTTGTTGTTGGACTTTTGTGCCCATTATGGCTTGTCCATCACGAACACCATGTTCAAACATAAGGGTACCCCTAAGTGCACTTTGCACCAGGAAACCCTAGGCCGGCGTTTGATGATCGACCGTATAGTTGTGTCACAGAACTTCTGGTTGCATGTTCTGGACACCTGGGAGAAGAGAGGAGCCAAGCTGTCAACTGATCACCACCTGGTAGTGAGCTGGCTCCAATGGCAGGGAGTCCACCCTCCAGACCTGGCAGACCCAAGTATATAGTTATGGTCTCCTGGGAATGTTTTGCGGAGTCTCCTGTCAGAGGGGTCTTCAACCTGTCCATGTGTTTTGTGGAATTAGAGAAGGTTTTCCAACCGTGTCCCTCGGGCTATCTTGTGGGGCGTGCTCCAGGAGTACGGCGTACCAGCTTTGTTGCTATTGGCCATTCGGTCTGTGTATCACTGGAGCCAGATCTAGGTTCGCATTGGTAATAACAAGTTGAATATGTTTCCGGTGAAGTGTGAGTCCGCCAAGGTTGTCCATTGTCACCGATTCGGTTCGACGCTCAAGTGCTTGACGGTATAGATTTTATTCAATTTCGATTACTACTTTTCTTCAATTTCATTTCACTTTTACTCTCGACCTCAGACCGGATGTTCGTATCTCCGCATGTTCGTAAAACAAATGTTTGTAAGTGGGGGGTGCGTCTGTAACTATATACAGTGGTACCTCACTTTACGAAAGTCCCAAGAAACAAAAAAATCCAGATTACGAAACGCATTTACTTAAAATTTCTGTCTCTGGATACGAAACAAGTTCACGTTACGAAAGCGCAATCTCAAAAATTCAAACAATGTGCGAGTTGCTCTCCCATTGGCTATCTCTCAACATCCCGCCCCGCTGGCCTTCCATTGGCTAGGAGGGATGATGCAGCTCCCTCCCATTAGCTATTATGGAGCTGCATCTCATAATACCCATGATGCTTTTCATGTAAAGGACAGAGTTACTTTTGTTTCGTGAGTTTTTCGAGTATGCTCATTGCAACTTTATTTTTTGGCTCAGGCTTTTAACCTTGCATAAACATTTGTAAGATCATAACTCTGCTAAGAAGACATGGTCAAAACACGCTCGCACACACACACACACACACACACACGCGTGTGCTTCCCGGTGCGAGTGAAAAGAAGAAGCGGGCTCGTGGCATATGGTTGAGTGATATTGCAAAGGAATATGGCCAAACCCGTCTACCATCGGTACGATATTTTAGCAGGAGGCCTTAAAGGGTATACTTTTATCATTTTTAAAGGATTTAGGGGTAGTATTGGAAGCCTTGGAACGAATCACGCATTTTACATGTAAAATGATGTTCAACTTACGAAAAATCCAGGTTACAAAACCACTTCTGGAATGGATTAATTTCGTAAGATGAGGTACCACCGTACGTATAACTAATGACGGCAGTAATGTTATTAGTAATATTAGTGTAAACACATCATTCAGGTAATCTTACCTAACATTAGGCCCAATTATGCATCAACAAGGATCTGGCATTATATATGCCAGTTATATGTGCCAGACGAAAGTTAAGTTCTTAAGTTTTTATATGTTATATATAGGTAACAATGGAAGATTACTACTGGTAATTAAATTCTTGCTCTTAATGCACAAATATTGCACATACAATTAACATTTAGATTAAATGTAACATAAGAATAACAACTATACTGTATATGCAAAATGAATTTTATATATATATATATATATATATATACATTTTTTAAGAGATTGACACCACTTGATTATTTAAATGAGTTGAAGAATAAAATTACTCAAATGTGACATCACTCATTTTCCCCTTGTACTTTTCAATTTTTTTTTTTTTTTTTCATTTACCACTTGTGATCAAGGGAATGCAGCCTGAATAAAAGAGTTCCAAACGATATCAAATTATAATGGGACTTGTTATGTTTTTATACCATTAAAATGAGTGATGATGGCTATTTAGAGTTCGATCCATGACCTCATAGCAGACCAGGCACTTTGAGCCTCATCTGACATCACTCCAAAATTTTCATTGCCTATTAACATAAATCTACTTGAACATAAAACAAAACAATAGTAAATCATGAGAATTTGAGAAAGACCCAAAATTTAGATAATTTAAGATTACCCCTTGCAGAACAAATTTTCTTTTGCTCTAATAGTGTCACGTAGCAGGTTTATTTATAGCGTTATTTATTGAGATGACTCATGAAGACATGTTGTGGTAAGGGCTATACCCAATAAATTTAGACATTGTGACATCACTCATTTCCCCCTCACACTCTTCATATATTTATTCATTTTCTGAAGTGCTTAATCCTTATTAGAGTTGCGAGGAGACTGGCACCTATCTCAGCCAACTCTGATCGAAGGCAGAGTAGATCCTGGCCATCGCAGGGCAGAAACATGTAGACGGCTATGCAGCCTACTCTTGATGAAGGTCGGCCCATAGTTCTTTTACAGGCCTCTCCCCATATACAGTGAGAGACATGGCTCACCTTTGATAACCTACTTTCCTGCACTGGGGGACAGCAGTGACAACCCAGTGATTGTGGAACTTGAAAGCTCCAACCTTGGGAACATTAACCCAGAACCCTTCCACTGGTCTCCCCCTCAGTCATGTTAGTACTCAGTCATGATAGCGTGCTATCCCCTATTATGGGTTAAGGAGTGAAATGTTCCAAACAGGTGTTTTTTTTTCTCCAGACTTGTTGCCCCTGTTGCAACTTTTTCAAAGATGTTTCCAGCATCAAATTCTGAATGTATTTCCCAGAAATAAATGTACTATAAATATTTATACAACTGGCAGCACAGTGGCGTAGTGGTTAGCATGCCCTCTTCACAGCTAGAAGGTTCCCAGCTTTGGTGTTGCTTGTTCTCCCTGTGCTTGTGTGGATTTTCTCTGGGTACTCCGGGTTCCTCTCACAGTTCAAAATCATGCACAGTAAGCTAATTGGCTGCTCCAAATCTTCCTTCATCATGAGTGTGAATAGTTGTGTGAGTGTTGGCCCTGCGGTGGTCTGGCGAGCTGTCCAGGGTGTACTCTGCCCTCACCCAGAGTCAGCTAAGATAGGCACAAGCCTCCTTGCAATCATAATTATGATTAAGAGGCTTTGAAAATTAATGAATTCATTTATATAAGCTTTTGTTTACATGTCACATAGTGCCTCAGTTTTTTGCAAGCAGGGTTGTAGATATAGGGTGCTTATATGTCATAAAACTCACCAAACTTTCTGCTTTTCCCTTCACAGCCCAGGAACTTGGTGCTATTACTTTTGCATGTCACATTTTAGCTAATATCTCGGAATACCTGAATTCATCCTTCGGGAGCTCTTGGAGAACAAATCAGCCGCTACATAAAACAACCACCGGAAGCGAATGCCATAAAAGGCGCTCAAAAGTTGTAGTCATGTTAAAAAAAATGTTTGTGCCGTAAGAAATTCAGATACAGTACAATACAGCATTTGGTGTAATATACCTCTGCTGCCTCTGGAGGCCGCAGTACACTGTTCACAAAGCATACAGATACAAATGATTGGCTTAACCTGATCATTTAAAAAAACTATATATATTATGATTTCTCTCTATACTGTATATATATATATATATATATATATATATATATATATATATATATATATATATATACACACCTGTGTTTTCTCTCTCTCTCTCTCTCTCTCTCTCTCTCTCTCTATATATATATATATATATATATATATATATATATATATATATATATATATATATATATATGACTGATTGTTGTGTATGCATGAGTGTCGGCTGTGTGTGTGTGTGTGTGTGTGTGTGCGTGTGTAAACAGTGAGAATAAACATTTACATGAGTTCTATATATTTTATCATTGTTTTCACGAATATTAAGCATGCTGTTGTTTTTTTTTAATTGGGCAGCACAGAAAATACTGTCACCATTAAAATGATCATTCTTAATTAAAACTACAAGAAGTAAACCAGAATAATTAATTAGCCGACGTCTTCTATAATTATTTTGCGCAATAATATATATATATATATATATATATATATATATATATATATATATATATATATATATATATATAAATATAAATAAATTTCAGTGATCATTTGTTCGACTTTACGCTAGGACATGTGATCAGATACGTTTTTACAGTAAGATTTCCCTAGAGTCCAGGAGAAGCCTTTGCAAAGTTCAAGCTGATGTAACGGTGCCGTGTATTGGGGATATTATTGGTTATTATTGGGTATTATAGGGTATTATTGGTTGTTATTGTTGTTAATGGTTGTTCTTCGAATGCTGTGCGACGGTCCTGGGCATATCGTTTCGATGGTTGGGTTGAATCTCCTGCACGGAGCAGCGATGCGATCCCGCCGCCCAGCCTGCCGGAATGAAGACGGAGTTAATATGGCTGTCCACAGTTCATCCGCCAGTGTAGTAGTAAACTCGCCCTGCGCCGCTGACACGACGCGCATAACAAACCCGTGGAGTTCGCAGCGTTTCGGAGCTGCTTGTCCCCTCCCCTCCAGACACAGACAACAACATTCACGATAATAGGGGCGCGTCTCCGACACCGCCGCCGACCAATAAGCCGCGTGTCTGGACAGAGAGCGAGCGGCCGAACGCACGCCGAGGCCCAATCAGCGCTTTTGTGTTGACTGCCGGCGCCGGGGACTGCACGGGGAAAGAAGGTGCCGCAGCGCTTCAGGATCGGAGAGCGAGCCCGGAGCCAGAGCGACCTGAGGCGGCGAAGGCGAGTCAGGTGAGTTCGCGGCTCTATTCGAGGCCTAGTCCGGCTCGGGCGAGATTTTTTTTTTTTTTTGAATTGTGCAGCGGCGGGTTTTGAAATGTTCCGAGACCACGAGCTGAAGGAAAGCGAGTGCTCGCACTGGACCCGTGGTAAAAGTGTTGAAAAGCTGAAGGGCGGTTAGACAATAGCGTGGCTGGGTTTCAAACAGTTCAAAGTGGCTCTCTCAGACTCTTTCAAATGAGCGCAGGTTCGGTTAGTGTTCGGGGAGTCCCGGTGGCTCCTGTTCGGCGGATTTTCCGCGCCTCTCGGAACACGGGCTAAATTTATAACACAGTTTTGACAGATTGCATTCAATTTTATTCGCGTCTGGGGGAAAAAAAAGCCGTTTCATTGTTTCGTGTCGAGTCTCTGGGGGTTGAAGCGGAGCGTCCTGGCGTGGAACCGAGACGATGGATCCGACTGAGCGGACTCGCGCGACGCCTTAAAAAAATCACTGTTCACCGCTTGTGTTGGACTCGGTCCGTGCGATCCGGGCTAGTCGTGCTGCCGAGAGAACCGGGCATTCAGATGAAGTGTGGTGAGAGCATACGGAAGCCACGATGAGAGCTGATGTGTGTATGATTTTCGAGGAGGAGGGGAACAGATCCGAAAATGCATCAGCCATTTACGTAAGTGAGGACTGTGTGTGTGTGTGTGTGTGTGTGTCTCACTCTCACTCTCAACTTGCTCCATATGCACGCAAATGGCTGCCCAGTAGCACTTTGACAGGCGTGAAGCTTCTTCAAAATGAACTCCAACGCAAATGCACGTATTCATCATCATCATCATCATCATCGTCATCAAAACACAGACACATCCAGAGACGACTTTCAGGAACAATCTCTGATCAATAATATATCTGCTTTCCATCTTCTCTCTCTCTCTCTCTCTTCCCCTTTCTCCCCCTCCCCCCCTCGATCCCTGCAGACAAAGCCAAAAAAAGTGAGAGGCGTCTGAATTTTCCTCTCATTCTGTCTACAGTCTGTGAATTGTACTGATCATAGTGTCTTAGAGGCTGTAAACAACTTGTTTGTTTGCTGAACTTGCATTTTCTTTTCTTTTTCTGTTTTTTTTTTTAAAAGGTTAAAGTAAGAGGTTCTCACCTGTATACATGTGCAGGGTTTTTCTTAAACTGGGGTTTCTCCTCTTATAGGGACTAGACTACTGCATTTGTAAATATTGGTTAAGGTCAACAACATGATAGATGGGTTTTACTCACTCGTCTCATTCATTTACCAAACCAATTAATTCTACTAGGGTCGCTGGGAGGCTAGAGCCTATCTCAGCCACCGACACTGGGTGAGTATGTTTTCACCCCGAACAGAACAGATCAGATCACCAATCCAGTGCAGGACAACACACACAACCATTCATACTCATACTCATACCGCTTAGGGATTTGGAACCAGTTTGCCTCATGTGCAGGTCATTGGGCTGCACAAAGAAACCTGAGTTCCAGGAGGAAACCCACACAAGCTGGGGAGAACAGAGCTCCACACATAAACGCCCGAGGCAAGCAATCGAACTCGGGACCTTTTTGCTAACTTCTACACCACCATGCTGCCCTTAAACGGGTTTTGTCACATGTTTAATCAATGGGCTGTCATCGCAGGGATATTTTTGTATGACGTCTGCACTTAGAAAATAAAATAAAAATAACTCGACAAGTTGTTTCGAGCTCCAGGAATATTTTTAGATTTGCATTCTAATGCTTCACATGGGTACTTGGTAGCCCACCGAAGGATTAATTTTCCATTTTATAATCTTCAGGACAAATCACTGTAACAATACTGGCTCTTTTAAGCACACACAACCCCAATTCTTTCCTATTTTCAATGGCTAATACTTGGAACTGGACTGATGTTGTTTTTCTGTGGTCATCATCTCTTGCTAAATTATGTGAAACATTGCCAGCATGATCAACAAATATTCTTGGTAGTAAATATGTCACTGGAGATCATTAGAAATTTTTTCCTCTCACTCATCTTAAACCTACCAGGGTCACGGGGAGGCTAACCCTATCCCAGCCAACACTGGGTGAAGGTGGGGTGTACCCTTAACAGTTTACTGGACAATCACAGGTCCAACATACACACACACACACACACACACGCACAAAACCACTCATACCTAGGGGCAATCTGGAACAGCCTTAAACCTTCTATGGTCGTGGGGAGGCTAACCCTATCCCAGCCAACACTGGGTGAAGGTGGAGTGCACCCTTAACAGTTTACTGGACAATCACAGGTCCAACATACACACACACACACACACACACACACACACACACAAAACCACTCATACCTAGGGGCAATCTGGAACAGCCTTAAACCTACTAGGGTCACGGGGAGGCTAACCCTATCCCAGCCAACACTGGGTGAAGGTGGGGTGCACCCTTAACAGTTTACTGGACAATCACAGGTCCAACATACACACACACACACACACACACACACAACCACTCATACCTAGGGGCAATCTGGAACAGCCTTAAACCTACTAGGGTCACGGGGAGGCTAACCCTATCCCAGCCAACACTGGGTGAAGGTGGGGTGCACCCTTAACAGTTTACTGGACAATCACAGGTCCAACATACACACACACACACACACAACCACTCATACCTAGGGGCAATCTGGAACAGCCAGTACGGATAATGTGCACGTCTTTGGACTGTGGGAGGAAACTAGAGTGCCCGGAGGAAATACATGCAGGCACGGGAAGAGCGACTCAAACCCAGGACCTTGTTGCTGTGAGGAAGACGAGCAAACCACTACTGCACCGTGCCACACCACATCAGAAACTGTGAAATCCAATCCAATGCAATACAAGTGTTTCTGTATCTGCATCAGATTGGTATAGCTGTCCTTTTCTCACATTATTGGACAAGCTGAAGAAAGAAAGGTGTGAAATTATTAAACTAAAGAGCCAACACTTTACAGTATTGTGGTTCATTTAGAGCATCTCCCCCTGCTTCAGAAACAAAATCCTACACCTTGCCAGCCCTGGTGGCTGTGAGTCATTTGATTTATTTTTTTTTTTTTGTTGTTGTTCATATTTATTGTACTAAGTTTGAGTGGGTTGTCCATCTCACCACCACATCATCTGCAGCTCAAATACATGCTTATCCTATCATGTCCTGAACAGACACGTCAAACAGGAGCCGATTGTTGTTTTCTTGCACTGCTCATTTTAAAAGCAGCCACTGCATGCTGTGAGGGCCACCCCACTAGTATTACATCCTCAGGAGGGGTCCAGACAATGTTCTTATTGACTGTGTTGTGCTCAAAGACATTTAATTCGGACTGCTTTCTTCCCTCTTTTCTACAGATGCGAGATAGAAACGCAGGCTCGTATTTGTTTCTTTCCATCTACATTTTTTTTTAAACTATTCATCACTTCAGTCAACGCACCCCAGCTTGTGGTCACAGCCTGTGAAAGGATTTCATGCAGTGTGCTTTCTTTAATTTCCACGGTGCATGGTTGCCGTATCTCGTGCGACTGCCTGCTGTAGCTAAACCCACAAGATCTGCGTTACGTGTTGCCAGGTGATTAGATGGAATGCATCGTGTTGGGGTACGACTCTGTGGGCTGCCTAATTTTTATCAACATGAATTTCACGACTGATGCATCCCACTGTAAAAGTGATCTTTCTACCAGATGTCATGGTGATACAGCTTTGTTCAACACTTTGGTTCAATATTACACCTCTCACACTTGATGTGATTGTATCGGTATACTATCAGAATTGGATAAGAGATAACGTTATTTGTTTTCCAAATAAAGCTTTATTTGTAAAGTTAACACATCCGCATAATTTCCGCTGCCTGCTGATGTAACGCACTAGAAATAGACTGCATTTAGAACTGCTCTGGCGGTTTGGCCTTTCAGCACAGACACTTGGCTAAATTGTCAGAAAAGGCAGTGTTTAGAATTAGCTGTGTCCTCTTGGCAAAGATTGCTGGTAGACACAACAGTCTGACTTGTACCATAAATATGCACTGGTAGATTAATAGCCCTGACCAATGACCAAGAGCAATGAAGTTCTGAAGTCCATCAAAATCACTTCGGAATTCTAAGAACTGGACTGTGACCCTTGATTTTCATATTTTGGACCTCTAGTATTTCAGTGTTTTTAATACTGGCTAAGTCATTCGTTCATTGGTACACGAAATGTCCTGAAAGGCAAAATTAACCCAGATGTTTCTGTAATTAGCATTTTTTCATGTTGGTGCTGTCCAGGATTGTATTGTATTGTAATTTTAAAGTAGATTTTTTTTTTTTTGTTTGTTTGTTTTTGTTTTTTTTTCAATTGGTTCATTTTCACTTTGCTTATTGGGTAACATTCCCCACGTCGTTGTGTGTGTGTGTGTGTGTGTGTGTGTGTGTGTGTGTGTGTGTGTGTGTGTGTGTGTTTGTGTTTATATGCTGATTGTGGTACAGATTTAGTCAGATATAGCGTTCATTTTTACCGAAAGAATGCAATCCAACAGCACTTTAGTTATATTGCTTGTTTTTTCTCTTGCTCTTGCACCCCCCAAAATCCAGTTACACATGGAGCTGTTCAGATAGTATTTTTTCCCCTGGTTCCCAGTACATGATGTTTTTCAGCACCTACCGATTCTATACCTATGCATTTGAAAATATCTGGTATTAATTTTTGGTAACAGCTGTGTTTTACTTCACCTGTGTAGAACTGTAAACATGAACACATGCAGATAATGAATATCCTAGCACATAATCTAATCTCTGAATAACTTTATTAGTTTGTTACATGTCGTCTTTTTCTTTCGGCTGTTCCCTTCAGGGGTCGCGACAGCGAATCATCTTCCACCATCTCACCCTATCCTCTTCATCTTCTTCTCTTACGCCAACTACCTTCATGTCCTCCTTCACCATATCCATTAATCTTCTCTTTGGTCTTCCTCTAGGCCTTCTGCCTGGTAGTTCCAACCTCAGCATCCTACTACCAATATACTCACTATCTCTCCTCTGTACATGTCCAAACCATCTCAATCTAGCCTCTCTGACTTTGTGTCCAAAACATCTTATATGTGCTGTCCCTCTGATGTACTCATTCCTGATCCTATCCATCCTCGTTACTCCCAAAGAAAACCTCAAATATATACATATATATATATATATATATATATATATATATATATATAAAGATGAGATTTCCTTTCATCAGGGGTCGCCACAGTGAATGATTCATACGTTTGATTTGGTATAGGTTTTTATGTCGGATGCCCTTCCTCACGCAACCCTTTAGCAAGGGACAGAAACACGCTGACGGCTTTGCAGCCTAAACTAAGCCATTACATAGAAAATATGGACGAGTTAATATTACTTTGGTGGTACGGTGGCGTAGTGGTTATCACGTCCGCCTCACAGCAGGAAGGCCTGGGTTCGATTCCCAGCCTGGCCGTTTCTGTGCGGAATTTGCTTATTCGCCCCGTGCTTGCGTGGGTTTCCTCTGGGTGTTCTGGTTTCCTCCCACAGTCCAAAAACATACACAGTAGGTTAATTGGTGTTCTAAATTGCCCGTAGGTTCACACTGTGCAGAAGGCAATGGCAAGCCACTGCACTATCCTTGCAAACAAAACCTCCATGAAGATGATAATCAAGGCGTTATCCTTCATGGCAGGTCGCCAGGAGTCGTCCTACGACTTGGAAGGAACCAGACAAGACCAATATTACTTTAACTTTTCCTCATCTCCTAAACCTAAACGTTGCAAAATATGGTGAGGTCAAAAGTTTGTTTTTATTTTAAAGCCAACAATGAAACTACCTGATCTTTTCAAATGAAAAAAATTATTTTATTAGATATAATTTAAATCCAATAAAAGGTTGTTTATGATGACTGTGTTCTTGTCCTGTCATTCATGTGAGGCTTGTAAAATTTGGGATTAGGGAAATAAGCACATCCTAGTGAATCTATTTAAAAAAAAAAAAAAGTGAAATCTGAAATCTTTTTATTTCTTTATCTTAAAGATTGCTTGCTATCATTGCTTATCTGGAAAATGTTTATTTGGTGCATTCATAGACATGCAATGTTCTATTTTTCATTTGGGATTTTAACTTTGTAGTTAATTCATTACGTTTCCTATTCTGCCAAAACTTTTTTTTTTTTTCAAACATTTATAATACTGTGTATATATAGGTCACCTCTTGAAGAGGTGAAAATGCCTGTTTATACATGGACTACTTCTGTGTACTTGGATTACTGAGTGCAGTTTGAATACCCGTAGAACAAACAAGACAAATTTATTTGAGCCAAAAGAGTCAGTGTTTTAGCATTCAAATTATAAATCTATAATGCAGATTTATAGATGTATCTTTTGATGGGTGTCCAGCGCTTGTGTTATAAGTAGCATGACTCCTTTTAAGGCCTGAATCAACATCAGCCCTCTGGGAAATAAATCTCCCCTGCATTTCCCAACTACGCTCTGGAGCGAGAGCAGGAAAGGTTAACGCTGTTTTCGTTTCACTGCCTTTTGCTAGCTGTTTTCCGCATATGTATTTACCACTTGTTTTGCTTGATAAAAATTTGTCTGTGTACTTTAGATTGCGCATGTGTTTTATTCAGTGCGAATCTGAGTGGTGGTGTTTGAGATTTAATTTGCATTTCGTTTTTTTTTTTTTTTTATCATTTCTGAGTCCTTTTGGGGTGAAGGATGGGTTCACTCTGGCTCATCAGACCATTTGAATGGAAACCACACTCAAACTTTAAAGGCAATTTGGAACAGCCAATTACCCATTATATATGTCTAATCAGAAGAAACCCAAACAAGAGCAGGAGGAAAATGCAGACGCCACATTTACTGCAATAAATTATAAGTCAACATGACGCTCTCCCACCTTTTTGTTTTGAAGAACTTTTCAGCCTTGCCTCTGAACAACTAATTCCTAACAACTGAAGACGGGTCCGCACACTGCTGTACTGTTTCTGCCACCCAGACATTCATGATCCAGAAATGGAACTCTTTTGAGAACTAAAAGCTATTGCTGCATATGCTGCTAATTGATGCTAATGATAATTTGAAACTATTTTGTGAAAAACAGTGATTGTTTTTTCCTTAACAGAATTAAACTAAAGTCGATTGTGAAATCTCTTCATGCCGTATTGATTTGTCCCTCTGTAGCAGGTAGAATGCAGTAGAGGACTGTTGTACCTGTTTTACAGTGCCTGTGATTAAGGTTGTCGCATAGATTGTGTTTTGCATACACATATTTACGCCCTGCCCCCATTTGAAATGGCATCACTGTCTGATGCTGCAGGCTCTGTAATCTCACCCATATATACACATTTGCATGTTTACAGCAAATCTAGTGGAGTCCAATTACCATCTCTTTAAAAGTCTCTTTTCCTGCAATTCAAGATTGGCAAAAAACACACACTTTGATGGATGTGAAACCTGCATCTGTGTCATTTTGAAGCAGTATTTTGAGGCGTCTCTATATTCTAATATATTTTTACATGAGTGAGTCTGGGATTGCATGTGGATTGCAGGTTGTTTGTTTGCTGCTGAGCGTTTGTGGCTGTAAGATGATAGAAAATAAGAGTGAATGATGCAGTTGACTGGCTTGTCTTGTACTGTGGTGTTGTACCAGTCTTGTTAACACCTGAATGAAATGACCTGGCTAGCCAGGCTTCATGCAACATTTTTAAACCCCACACAATCGAGCCAAATGAATGGCTCCCTGTGAAGTTTAATTATAGAGGGCCTTTCTGACAGCTGAGTGAGATAAACTGTAGCAACTTAGGAAATGTGCTTCAAACCATGATGAAAGAAGATTTATATAGTACATATGAAACCAAGAACTGAAGATTGGAGTAACACCGGAAGTATAATAGTATAATAATAATGGTGTAATAGTATTTGGAGTCAGTTTACACTTTGACTTCTCTAACAGTAGGGCATGAAGGTAACCTTGCGCCAAATAGTTTGTTCTGATTCTCTGTTTTGTTTATTTAAATATGGATACAAATAGAGTTGAAGATTGAGGGTTGAACCAATGCATAAGCTAGTACACCACAAATGACAAAGGAATGCTTAGGATCTAACAGAATCCTCTTTCAATCCTTGAAGACATTTTTGTGATGCATGTAATACACTCCTACCACTTAATACGGAGTCCCAGTATACCTGCTCATTCATGCAATTATGTAATCAACCAGTAATGTCTGAGTCTTGCAGGTACAGGACAAGGGATCTGGCTGATGTATAGTCAAATGAACCACAACAGATGTGAGCAGAAAGTCTTCTAATGCACATGTCAAACATTGAGGTGGATTGGCTACAACAGTCAAATCCTGCATTGGGTTTCATTCCTGAAGGACCAGACAATCTGGGGCTAGTGGTATAGACTCTTTAAAGACTTTGGTTGCATTGCCTGTGCCCACTGAAGACTTCAGGTCCTAGACTTGGCCACCCAGATGGAATATATGCTGACCTGACTTCAAAACTTGCATTTTGCCAGGATTGTTTTGTGTTCATCTCCCTTCAAAAAGTCCCCTTTGGGATGGCCATAGTCTAATAGTTAGAGAAGTGGCTTTGGGACCGAAAGACTGCTGGTTTGATTCCCGAACCGGCAGGTAAAATGTGATGCGGTGGGGAGTAAGCTGCACCTTCCCGTTTTCCACCTTCATGACCGAAGTGCTCTTGAGTAAGGCACCTAACCGCCAACTATTCTCCGTGCATGTGTGTGCTCGCTTTGGATAGGTTAAATGCAGAGGTAATTTCCCGTTCGTGATTAATACAATAGAGCAAAAAATAAATTGAATTAGTCATAAATTGTGACAAGAAAAGAGAGTAGATCAAACAAAGCGGAGAGCAGAAGGACAGACAAGTACAGTAGATGGCAAGTGTATGAGAGGCTCATTTGGGGAAAAATAAAATAGTAATTACGTAAAATAACATATGTACACACTGATCAGCCGTAACATTAACGCCACCTGACTGGTCTATGGATAGGCAGTCCGATGAGCTGCAAGCTGCAGTGCACTTTGTGTTCTGACATGTTTTCTGTAATGGTGAAGAAAAATAAAGTTTCAAATAAGTGGAATGCTCTTGTATTCCCCATGACCTGTATGTAAATATGTATTCTTCCATGTGTTCAGAGGATTTGTGAATCCTGAATCCTTTTTGGCCTGCTCTACTTTACAGCATCAAAATCTGTTCTGAGTCAATCTCCCTGTCCACATCAGGCTCAAAACCAGTTCTGCTGAGACCTGTGCCTGAGGTGGTTTTTGCAAGATTGATTGATTTTTTGCAGAACCGATGTTGAGTTAGTGGTGTGGACAGGAGAATCGACCAAGAAGCGAACCCACAGAGTTTGTACATCCACAAAGTGTGAAAACAAGTGGCAAGGTTTATTAGTCTTTAGCCTTGCTAAACCACAAGGTTAAAATGCACATGCACGAAAGGTCTTTGTGACAAATTCATCATGCCAGGCTTTGAAGAAGTATACAACTAGAAGCGCACTAAAAAGAGCACTTCAAGAACATCAGAGTAAGAGTTTATGGGCACTTGACCATAAGACCAGTATGTACCTTCTTTGAAAAAGGGGGGTGCCCAAAAGTAGAAAGCACCCAGTTGTGCCAAGAGGCTCAAACCTGTTCTAGTATGACGTTTCGTCCTTTGCACTCAGTGAGCTCCATGAGGGCATACTTTGCAGAGGTTGGAGCAGGAGACCGTGAGTCGGCTGCACAGAGCATGAGCGCAACCCTTATGAACATGTTTGGGATGAACTAGAATGCCAACTGCCCCAGGTGCCCATGCCTGACATCAGTGGCTGACCTTAATAATGCTCTTGTGGATGAATGATTACAAATCCCCACAGCCACACTCCAAAATGTAGTGGACAACCTTTCCAGAAGAGAGAAATTAATTATAACACAGAGAGGAATGAAATCTGGAGTCTAGCGATCAGGAGACACACACGAATCTTATGTCCATAATACGAATGTCCATATAGTGTGTATCCTGATGTGTAGTTTACCAGATCAGTATGTAATGTATAATATTGAGGTATGCCATCTGGTAAGGGTATGAGATCTTCTGGATTGTGATGGTCATATTTGGACTTCCTATTTGATTCGATCAGCTCGATGGTTTCCAGAATAGGCTTCTAGCATGCTGACTTTCTTCGGCAGTGTGGCTAACAGTCCTAAAATCCTCCAGTCACAGGAAACACCTCTTATCCACTTTTTTTGTCTCAGAAATTTGAAGATGATTATTGGAGTAACATACTTGTACATGGTGGTACGTTATTAACACAGTTATTTGTTGTTTTTCGGATAGATTGTAGAAGTATAATGCAGTTTTGAAACTTGAAGACAAATACTTTATATTTTTCCACAGCTGTTAATTGTTTTGTCATTAAATGTTAAACTTGAGGCCAAACATTATGACAAAGTGACACTAATATGTACAATATTTTCACTTGGCAGATAAAGTAATTCTCATTGTTCATACTGCAAACCACATGTAATTTAGAAAAAAAAAATTAAAAGCAACATTTTAAATTGGCACAAACATAATTTGAAATGATGTCATACATGTACATAATCAACGATAACAACACTTGGTCAATTATGAGCATAGATTTTGGGTATCATTTATTAAAAGTAATAATATAATTAATCTTTGAATGTGTGTGTGTGTGTGTGTGTGTGTGTGTGTGTGTGTGTGTGTGTGGAGAACTTCCAATAACAAATCCCCAAACCAGTGTTGTTCAAGACAATAAGATAATGTCAAATAGGTAGTTGAAGCCTTGATAGAGTAGATATGTTACTGTTCACTAATAATTAAATTATTATTATTTTTTTGATTTGTGCAAGAGCCATATTGTAGGTTTTGGTAGTCCGATGTGCAGATATTTTTGGTTATGGTATTTTATGCTCTCGTCTTGCGCAATAGTAAGAGAATTCAGCTGCAGTTGTGCAATAGTAAATATATTTGAAAAAGTTGCAGTCTTCCTCTTTTTCTTCATGGAGGAAACATGGCTAAACGCAAAAAAAGTTGTCTAGTGGCTGCTATTGTTGTAACACCTTTGCATAAATTCACTGTATTGTGTTTAGTGAGCACTCCTTCATTTCCGGCTTTAGTTTTTTGGATGCACTGATTTTTACAAGTGCTCTCAGACGCTTTTCCATTCGTATCCGAAAATACAGATTTGGTTCCTCGAGCTAATCTTGGTCAATCCGATTTCCTTTGAACTTGATGTGGACAGGGGCTCAGATTGCCAATGTTCATACCTAATCTACAGCTGCCTGGTCGGAATTAAAAGAAACCTCTAGTGAACTGCTGAAAGTTGGTGCTCAGCTTTTCAAGTGACTCTAAATGTCCAAGTTGTAAACGCCCTACTGAATATTTAAAAGTTGTTGCGCTTTGTATGCCTCTAGTTTGTGATTTGGGACCCATTATGTAGGTTCCAACGCATTATTAATTTTCATCACATGACCCTTTTGGACTAATCACACACCACTACTTCATCTTTTCCTTTCACCTCACCTGTGTTTTACAGGGTTGGGGTGTGTCATTACTTTGCCCTTTTACCCACAGTGGCTTCTCCAAGTTGGCACTTTCTCGCCACCTTGGGCATCTTTTCTTATGGGAAATTTGTCAACATTGAGGCTCATTGACCTTTTCCATAATGTGTATTCCTGCTCTGATTATGCTTGGAATGCCAAAGTTACTGTGGTACTGGAAAGAATTGACGTTTTAGAAGAACTTTTTGACTGAACTGTATTATGGTATATGTTGATCAAAGTACTTTTCACAGTGTGTATAGGTACAGAGTCCTATTTCTGGCTACGGTTGCAAGGTATTTTACAGTCAGTCATGTGCGGTCAAAATGTCAATCTATTCCATCAGTGATTTATTGTAATTTTTTTTAACTTGATAATGTAAATATTTAGGCTTAGCTCTGAAAATGTTAGCATGTGTAATTTACAGAAACATGTATATGTAAAGTAAGAGAATACGCTTCAAAGTGTAAGTGCACTTGACGACGATGGGAGCCTGTGCGATTATATATTTTCCTGCTATTTTCATTGTGTTGTCCGTGTGAGCTCGGACACGACAGTAAAATCGAGCTCATGGCTTTTTGCATAAGTATGGAGCGACAGAGAGCTGCTAAAACTCCTTACTTTTTCTTACCTGTTTTGTAATTTTCTGCCGTGGTAAACACGCTCCATGTTTGTAACTCAATCATGCACTCCACTATTAAATTTATTGTTAACGATGACCAGAGGGGAAAAATAGTCATCTACTGTATCTATTGCTGTTGGAGCAGGGCTGTAAAATCATTAGATTTTTGCTGGTAATTGTTGCATGTAGAATATGTAATATGTTCTTGTGACATTTTTACCACCAAGTTGAGTGTGTGTGTGTGTGTGTGTGTGTGTGTGTGTGTGTGTGTGTGTGTGTCTGTGTGTGTGTGAGGGGGGGGGTTGTTTGTTTTAAATGGTTGATTAATACCATGCTGGTGGAATACCAGGATATTTTGGATTAGTTTACCCTATGTGTGAAATTGTCAAACTCTAACTTCCCTATTCTTGACTAGCTTATTCTCCCTTCAGCTGTCTGTAGTCGTGCACACCGACCCCCTTCTTGATTTGTTTTATTTAATGACTGTATGGATGATCCATTTTTATGCTTTCTGGAAGGTGAAACTCAACCAAACTCTGTGTATCCTCCCATGCAGTCCATCTTTTTTTTTTTTATTGGCTACGTTCTGGTGATGCATGAAATTTTCCAGTATGTCTCTGTAGAACCTGGGGACCGTCATGTTCACAAAGGATCCTTACCAGATTTTTGCTCAACTTATTAAAGCATGGACTCCACTGAGGTAGCGAGAGAGAGTGTGTGTGTGTGTGTGTGTGTGTGTGTGTGTGTGTGTGTGTGTGTGTGTGTGTGTCGTTTCAGACTGTCTGCACTCATTCTGTGCTTTTGATTAATTGGATGCATATTCGGATTAGATTGCTTGTATGTCATTCCGTATGCTTAATTGCATTTGCTGGTTCTTGCTCGATTTTTCTTTGTTTCCTTCATCGTCAAATCATTCCCCTTTCCCCAGATCAGCCCCATTTTAAAATCTCTATGCTACCTCATTCTCTCCAGATGGCTCAAGTTCCAGCATTTTTTTTTCACCCCCCCCCCCTTTTTTTTTTTGTTTAAACAACGTATGCCCCACCCTGTGGTCTGAAGTTCCGCAATGAGCCTTCTTGTCAAGGTGCCAGGTTTTAGATTCAACGTCTCGTAAGAACTACATTTTCCTCTTACTGCCCTGAAAGCGCAGGAGCTTCATGCCCCTCCCCTTACACTCATGCCCCCCTTTTCTCTCTCTCTCTCTCTCTCTTTCTCTGTCTTCCTCTGATGTCCTGACCACTAACGGCTACATATTAAGAGATAATTCCATACCCTGAGGTTACAAACCGGCTTAGACTGGCTCTCTCACATTCTTGACTCCATTGGGCACCCTGCGTTGTGTGTGTGTGTGTTTTTTTTTTTTAATATATATATATATATATATATATATATATATATATATATATATATATATATATATATATAGTGACTCATTGCCTTTTTTTTTTTTTTTTTTTTTTTTTTTAAAGGCGCAGCAGGCAAATTTTGGCTGCACAACAAGGTACAAGCCAGACACATTATTGATGCAGTACTTCATAAGCGTATACAGCTCACATGTCAGCACAATACAGTTGAGTTTTATATCAGTTGAGATCTACTGTATCACCTTTTCTGTTTGTGTGATGGTTTATTATCCAGTCGAACCTGCCACAAAATTCCATACTCGAGTTACATCCATAATTTTCTCCTTATATGTTTGCTTTGGCATTTTTTTGGTTTCGTTAAGAGCATCAGTGCATTCTTCTTTAATCCTGGGATTGGTGCACAAGTATGTGCATTCAGTCACAGCTCAACCTGACTTGAAGCGTCCAGTATTTCACTCGTTAAATCATCTTTTCATTTCGATCCTGCCATTGTAAGCATACATTTGAGGCACATTTACAATATAGAACTATGACACCTTTTATCCTCATTGATTGCACATCAGTGTTTGTTAATTTGCGGTTTTCTGTGTGTAAATTGGCTTCATTTTTCTCAGTGTTGTTGTTTTTTAACTTTTCTAGTTCTTGGTGGCAGCTTCATGGAGTTTTTGCATTTTCGTCACTTTTTAGCTGGAGCCGACTAATTGGTGGTGAAAAATGAGAAACTGCAAAGATGTTACACAGGACTCAGAGAGGCTACTCATGTTCTCTCCATCTTATGTATCACAACGACACCATGTCATACATTGGAAATTAATTTGAATGTTAGGTTATGCAAGACTGCTGACTCTGTTCTGAAATGAGCAGGATGCGCAGGACATATTTTGCATCCCCGTGTACCTGTTCTCTACATGTGACTAGGAGGATTTCCGTGTTTCGTCTGGTTTAGACGTGGAGGGGGGGGGGATTCTTGTACTCTCTCTGTCTATGCTCTCTTGCATTCCCTTACAGAAACTCACTCGTGCCTTATTCTGGCTGTTTTTTTCTCGCTCATTCTCATATTTCTTTGTCTTGAACTTCACCCCCACACAGCCTTCCTCCCCTTTTGGCCCATCTCCTCCACCCTTCTTCCAAACATCCACTCCCTCCCTCGGGCGACAGCAGAAGAAGAATTGATTAGTGGCATGGCATAAAAATAGAAGGGCCTGTTGTCATGGCAACGGACACAATGAGCTGTTGTCTTGTTTAATGAAGATCAGGGTCTTAAGTATTATGACTGAATGAGCATGTTCAGGAACCACTGCTCACGTCTAGGTGCATCTAACGCCAAGTATGTGCAGCCTGAGAGGCAGATTTGCTCGTTTAGACAGCATAGATTGTGCCATGTTTACTTGGAGGTGTGTGGGTGGGTGGATGGTGGGTGATGTTTTGGGTGAAGATAGATATAGTGTCATTCATGTTATCTTGCATTTGCAGTTTTAAAGCATGTTATTGACAGCAAACCTACATTTTTGTTACTCTAAACTCCCATGAAATACAAGAAGACCAGTTATAACTCTGTTGCGGAGACTGCAGTCCACCTAATTGGCCTCATTAGTGTCAAACTGGCCTTGTGCAAATTCTGGTCCCATATCCAGCAGCCCCTCCTTTGGAGCAATAAATGGACAGTTAAAGAATATGCTGGGTTGTTCATATGGGTTGGTCAGGACCATGGTTCAATAAGTGTAGACTCTAATGAGTGTTGTTTAACTTCTCAGCAGCTTTAAGTGATTCAGCATTCTTCAAAAATGTCATTCCAGGCCCTTGGAGTTCCTTTAACAGTTCTGTGTGTAGCTTGGTTTCAGGTATCTGTTTAAAAAGCGGACATTGCCATCTCATCTGCTTTAGATAACCTGACTTTTAATCAATAATTGTTCACTGATGGAACTTGTATTTTCAGACATGACAGTCAGCGGCTGTTCAGAGAGAGATGATACAGTCAGATGGCTTTTCCTATTTCTAATAAGCACTTGGTTTCCTTTTCCTCCGTGCTTCAACGTCCCAGTACATTCGTGAATGCTGGTAATCCCTTTTTATCAGATTTATTGACTGATTATGGTGCTTTTATGTTCCCGTAAAGAATTGGGCTGAGCTGTTCTCACCCTCGCACTCCTTGCTTTGCTTATTTTTAGCATTCCATTGAGGTGCAGGGAGTCTTTAATAGCACGCAGGTTCCATTCACCAGGTTTTTATATGCATAGGCTTCACTTTTAGGTTTTATTCCTATTTTAAAATGAATTGTTCGGGTTCTTCATCATTCTTTGAAGAGCTTAACTTGCTGATTAGGGGCTTCATCTTTGAATGATTTAGAAGTCAAATATATGTTTATAAAATAGTGATACTATTTTCACCAATCAGTATTCCCTTGGCGTTTAAATTTGATCAAGACAAAGCAAAGGTTAGACAGGCCACACATCATATCTGAGAGCAGGGATGATAGTTACCTGCTGTTCCTTTCCTCTGGATCTGTGAATGTAACCATGGCTTCTTCATGATCTCATAAGTGCATTGCCATAGTCGTATTTCTGCTTTTGCACGCCCTCAGGGAGGTCACACTCATGCTGGAGTGCTGCCGTCTGTGAAAGTGAACTCATAGAGGTGAATCGAGTGCAAGGGGGCTCACTGCCTTGCTGTTATTTTAACATATGAATCAAACAAAGGTGAGTATAGAGATGAGTTACGTGAAAAAAGAACTGGCCTGCTTCAAAATTATAAAACCATCTTTTCTCTCTTTCCTAAAATTTTCTTCCTAATATGGTATTCCACCCTTGAATCAGCTTCCTTCGATCATATGACTGCTACCAACTGGGGTGAAGACTAACGCATGCTTCAACTGAAACACATGAAGCCAGAGCCAAGCGCTACTTGTGATGCTGCGTCACGTGGCAGTGTAGCACGCACCAATAGTCTCTCTGCACCTTTTTAACTATATACGAGCTCCTAGATGCTCATGGTTGGTCCATGTTACTGGGATTTGATGGGAGATTGAATATGCCATCCTGTCAACCAGAGACCATGACCAAATTGGTCCCTTCCTCTCCCAGTCACAGATGGCTGGAGCAGTGTTTCAGACTCTCAGTTCTCCATGGTGGTGTGAATGATTTTTTTTTTTAAAGCATAATAAATGTGCAGCTTAGAGTTCTTAAATCTCATGTTATTAGTGGATTTTGCATAGACTGACCTAAGAATGGGGGATTCTCTCAAAACTTGATCATTACAAGATTTACCAAAAGCACACATATACAGTGGTACTTCACCATACGAAATTACTCCGTTCCAGAGGCAGTTTCGTAATCTGGATTTTTCGTAAGTAGAACCACATTTTACATGTAAAACGCGTGATTCATTCCAAGGCCCCAAATACTACCCCTAAACCCTTTAAAAACGATAAAAGCATACCTTTTAAGGTGCTTACTTCATGTTGACCATGTGTTCTTAGCAGAGTTATAATCTTACAAATGTTTATGTAAGGTTAAAAGCTTGAGCCAAAAAATAAAGTTGCAATGAGCACACTCGAAAAACTCATGAAACAACAGTCACTCAGTACTTTACACGAAAAACATCATGGGTATTATGGAGATACAGCTCCATAATAGTTAATGGGAGGGAGCTGCATCATCCCTCCTAGCCAATGGGAAGTGTGGGGCGAGATGTTGGGAGATAGCCAATGGGAGGCCAGCGGGGTGGCATGTTGGGAAATAGCCAATGGGAGGCCAGCGGGGCGGCATGTTGGGAAATAGCCAATGGGAGAGCAATTCGTGCATTGTTTGAATTTTTGAGATGGTGCTTTCGTAAGGTGAACTTGTTTCGTATCCAGTGACAAGTTTTAGGAAAATGTGTTTTGTAACCTGGATTTTTTTGTTTGCTGGGACTATCGTAAGGTGAGGTATACACACACACACACACATACGTACACATACACATATATATGTGTGTGTGTGTGTGATATACATATATGTATATGTATATATGTGTGTATATATATATATATATGTATATGTATATATGTGTGTATATATATATATATGTATATATGTGTGTGTATATATATATATATATGTATATATGTGTGTATATATATATATATATATATATATGTATATATGTGTGTATATATATGTATATGTGTGTGTGTATATATATATATATATATATGTGTGTATATATATATATATATATATATGTGTATATGTATGTATATATATGTGTGTGTGTGTATGTGTACGTATGTGTGTGTGTATAGACGCTCCTCGACTTGCGTTTTAGTTACGTTCCAAACGGCTGAACGTAAGGTGAAAAAACCCAAAAAAAACCTAAGTTGTTACTGTACGTTCCAGTAACGTATGACCGTTCATACTGCACTATACATCTATAAATATTATCGTATCTCATAAAACAGCCCTATATCAATTATTATAAACATAACATTGTAAAATAATATCCACATTAATTTCAAATAAATTAAATTGAAGCAAAATAATCTCAAATGAAGAAATAAATTTTAATCAAATTCACTTACCTTTCGCAATTGTGCATGAAGTGAGATGGAGGAGGAGGAGGAGGAGGAGGAGGCAGAGCCATTTGGAAGAAACATGCAACGTTCACACGTTTTCCACCAGCATCGATTTTCTTGATAATAGCCATCTTCGTTTCAAACGAGATGGCTTGCCGCTTTTTCTGATTACCACTATCACAAGTAGACTTAAGCTTCTGACCAACCATGTTTGCTTAGGGTTAGAAATATGCAAAACGGTGTAAACATAAAGATCACAGACGACGTCTTAACACAAGGGTAACACGTGGTGAACAGCGAAGAGGCAGGGCACGTTCAGTCTGTCATTTGTAAACAATGAAAGCAGCACCATGTAAACAATGGATGCAGCATCATGCATAAGTAGCGTACTACGTAAGAACGTCTCGTAGTACAGAGAGCGTGCTAAACTCAAAATTTGACTTGAAAAAAAATTTTTTTTACAGTCAATTTTCAAATGTAAAATCGAAAAAAAAAACGCAAGGCTAATAAACGTAAAGTTAGGAGCGTCTGTATATATGTATGTGTGTGTGTGTGATATATATATTTTTTTTTTTTTTTTTTTTTTTTTTTTTTTTTTTTTGCCACTTCGTGTTCCTGGAAGCATCATGCCTTAAGTTTTATTGATCTGTTAACCTGTTACATTGCTGTTACATTTTTTTAAGGATAATTGATCCATATTGCATTTTTTTTTTCTTTTTTTAACCTTGCAACATCCTGAAGCACTTTGTTAGATGTAGCGGTTAGCAAATACAAAATTGTTCATAATAACAGCAGTTTAAAATGTGATTATAGTTTGACATAAGGACAGTTTGTGAATTGCTCAGATTTTCTAGTTTTTCCTAATGTTTCACAAAAAATATGAATTCCGTATCATACACTGCCTGGCCACAAGAAAAAAAGTCGCACACTCTAATATTTTCATGGAGAGCATTAAGCCTTGATCTCAGTATGTAATCTCCATCTCATTGTTGCTCCAGTTGGTCTGGTCAAGGCTCAGCAACATTTAATGTGCCAATGAAATGAAGTCGACTGATGACCCGAGTGAACTGAATGAGCAAGTTATCACATCAATGGACTTTTTCATCCCTGGTGTCACAGATATAAAATTGGGACTTAAATAGTGAAAGAGTGGTTCAGGTAACATGAGGAATCATTTTCACATATGTGACCCACTCCAGCTAAATACGGATTAAATAGGAAATTTGGCCTGCTTTTGAGAAAACAGCAATTACAGTTACAGAACCAGTTTCTAAATGTCTGCATTTGAAACACCCTTACATCCATAAATTAAACTAATTTAGCTCTCATCAGTACAATCGTCTCAGCAACAGATGAGTTCTATTTACACTGAGTCATGCTCGTTTTGAGATTTCTCATTGGTTAACAGCTATACAATTCGGGAAATCCTTTTGGCATAGTAAGTAGGAAGTGTATTCTGCTACCAAGTATGGATCGGTTGGAAATATCTACTCATGTTGCCAATTTTCAACGTTGTTTTGAAACAACTTGGACATGGAACCCTTTTTTAAACAAGTATTTTATCATGGATAAAATGTATTATATGTATATATGGATGTAATGCTTGTATGGATATTTGAACTCAGTCATGTCAAAGATTACGCTTCGAAGGATGTATTTTTGATGATATTGCATTTTCATTCAGGTAAATTATTTTAACTTCCTTTGGCTCTTACTCAAAACACTACCTTGTAACTTGAGCTGTATTGTGCTGGAGCGCGTCACGTATGTATTGTCGCTCCAGAGTCTTGCTCTTAACCCTATTGAAAGTATTCCGGATGTGCTGGAGAATACTTTATGGAGTGATTCAATTTTTCCCTCATCAATTTAAGACATCAGTGAAAAATGAACTGAACACTGGAAGGAAATAAATGTTCTGTTTTTTAGTTTTTGAAGCCATGGCATTACGGTTTCATGCTATAAGCAGGGCTAAAAGCAGAATAACATACAGTATTCATGTGTTTATCATATTTTTTTTTGGCCAGTGTGTGTATATTTCCTCCACCCCAACCACTCATTTTAATATTACTTACATGACAAAACAAAGGTATGCACTGGTTAAAAAAAAAAAAAAAAAAAAGCATTTCGCATACCAGATGCTTCTGTTTCCTTCTGCTTCATGGATGAAAAGACAATTTAGCACTTTTCATATGGCTTGTAAAAATTTGCTTTTGTTTCTTGTCATGCAATAAATTTTGCTTTTACTTTAAAATGTTTGGCAATAGAGCCGTCAGCCATATATTCTGCTTTTCAGGTTTTTCAAAACCACAACCCCTATGTGTGCTTACATTGTGTCTGGATTGAGTATGTTTTTATCAGTTAGGATAATAACACTTTTCAAACAGTGTTTGATAGTGACTGACAAAATGCGTAAGCATTAATCTGATTGGTGATGTTTTTGTGAAGCTTTATATGAGCATTAGTACTGTATTCCTTAACATAAAGCTTTGGAAACCAGTCACGTGTTATAAGGATAAGATATGGCTGAGGGTATAGAGAGTGAAGTTTACGTTCACACCAAGGATAAACCAGTTCTCCTTAAAGTTTTCATTCAGAATTAAACAGCACATCTGTGAGGTATTCCACAAAAAGCTTTAAAATCCCAGGCTTACTTCAATCGAACCTTGCTCAAATTAGTCAGACTGCTCACCAAAGTCTTCGAACTTGTAACCGAAACATTGTAAAGAATGTTTATTTACCGTTGAGCAGAAGACCTTTTTTATACATTTAAGGTAAAATTATGTAAAAAGTAAATCTCTTGAATATTAAATCCATGAGAGCTGGTGAACAGAAAATATCATCACACTTGACATGGCCGGCACATTCTCCGCACAGCAAGAAGGTCTAGAGTTGGAGCGCCATGTCCAGTGATTGTGTCTGGAGATTAAACCAAAACACCAAAGGAAAACCACGTAAGCCTCCACATTCAGACTCCAAAGACATACGATAGACTGATTGTTTTTCTTGACTTCCTCTGGGTGCAAATTAGTGTGTTGCCTTGCAGTGGTCTGGTGAGTTCCAGCCACCCTGCATAAATGATAAAACAGTTCGATAAATAAAACGGGGAAAAAAAACATGGACATTTGGCAATTATATAATAAATGTCTATCCATAACCTCACTGAAATTATAAATTTAGGAGAGACAAATGCATGGCAGCACGTCAAGGTGCATCTTTTAACCTATTTTGTTTATTTAAATACTTTCAGAAACCTGTCAGTAAGATATGCTGTGATTTTAGCAGTCCTTAAAAATGCTGCCGTTTATTAATAAATATATAAATTATGTTCTTGAGTCCAAGACCAGCTATCCATGTAATTCCAAATTTTACAACAGGCATCACCTTATAGCATCTTCAAGACTAAACAAATACATGTGTGTGATGAGGACCATGTAGGATACAGTCGGCAATCTTCTTACGAAATTAATCCGTTTCAGCGCCTTTTTCGGAATCTGGATTTTTCATAAATAGAGGCGAATTTTACATGTAAAATGCGTGATTTGTTCCAAGGCTCCCAATACTACCCCATACACCCTTTAAAAATTCTAAAAGTACACCAATTTTGTATGAAATATGTGTTAAAAGTAAAACCATTTAAACATTTTATTGACATATTTATTAATTAAACCATTATTAAAAAATTTTTATTAACCATTTTTTTTAACTAACCAAACAACATTAAACATTATTAAACATTTTGTAGTGTGTTCCGTGGCGCGCTCTGCCAGGAGCTTTTGAGACTGGGCACGGCTTATCCGGACCTCCGATCCCTCAAGTGAACAAGTGAATGTTGAGTTCGGACCACTTATCTGTCAATCAGGTAAGTGCTCTTTGAATACTTGTTTAGTACTCAACATTCACTTGTTTGCTTGAGGGATTGGAGGTCCGAATGAGCCGCGTTTTGCCCACATTCGGCGGAGTGCATCACATTTTATTTAACACTTACTGAATTAAACAACTTAAAAAATGAAAAATAAGCTGCAATGAGCACTCTCAAAAAAACTCACGAACCAACAGTACAACTCTCTTTTACACGTGGGACAAACAAGCATTATCGGTACAGTACTATGGAGATTCAGCTCCCTCCTGGCCAATGGGAGGCCAGCGGGCTGGGATGTTAGGAGACAGCCAATGAGAGAGCAACTCGCACATTGTTTGAATGGCACGTTTGAATGGCGCGTTTGGTGCTTTTCGTAAGAAGAACTTGTTTCATATACAGAGGAAAAAATTTAGGAAAATGTTTTTCGTTACCTGGATTTTTCGTATTCTGGGGATTTCGTAAGAAGAGGGCCGACTGTATTTGTTTTCAGTATCCAGAAATTCTAGAATTTTTAGTACTCACAAGATCCCCTCAGGAAATGCCCGAGGATCTCTGTTATGTCAGGATAATCTGAGAGCCAGTGGTCTGAATTACTTCTACACTGTAGTCAATTCTATCACACCATGGTGAACTAAATTTCACCGGGCTTTCTCTTTACACTTTTATTCCTTCACTGCTTCTGTTAAACAACGTTTATCACTAATCCTTTAGATAAAGAGTCATTTACTCCTGAGAATGAAACCTGAATATAACATGGTCAGGTAGCCCGCTTGGGTGCTGTGTTTTAAAAGTATTCATCATTTTAGGAGATCAGAGGTGAATTTGTCGAATATTGGTCAGTAGTATTTCCATCACCGCTTAGAAATTATAATTTCATAACAAAATTACTGGGTGCTGTTTTTGGAACATAGATCTTTTTACATGTGGGATTATTTTTGAAAGTTACACTTTACTTACATTTTTGAAGTTGCAATCTACTGAAATCTATTCAATAGTCTGCATTAGTTTGTTCAAGTGCAAAATTGCGAGAATAGTTCGCAGACATGTCAGTTCCAATATAACAGAAGCAATAACAGTGGGCAGATATTAACCTAATAAATCAGATATAAACTACTGAACTTCTGAATAAAATAAATTCACATTAGGGGCCAGTGGTATAGTGGTTAGGGTGCTGCGCTCATGATCGGGAGGTTGTGTGTTCAAATCCCAGTTAGACCTTCACTGTGCTAAGACCCCTGGGAAAGGTCTTGATCACAAGTGTGCCTCTGTCCACCCAGTAGTATAAATAGGTACCAGTAAAATATACTGAGAAGGTAACCTGCGATGGACTAGCGTCCCATCCAGGCGTTGTACTCCTAGTTGCTTCATGCTATGGAAACCGGGGCTAAGCACCGGTCCGATGAGCCACTATGGCTCGGGTGTAAAAGCCCAAAGGACTTTACCTTAGCTTACATTTTCACATTACATTTACATTCATCAGAAAGACATCTGCTTGTTTACATGAACATGTGGCGTATACCAGTGTATTTAAATACGCAGAACTTCCAGCTTCTATGTGAGTCGCAGTACAATGGTACCTTCCATTTTTCAAAAAAAATAAATAAAATATTGCATATTAAACCCACACTATTGTTATTGCAAAGACATGTATGATGCATGCAAGCTTTTATCACGTTTGGGTTTACAGTAATCCCGTGCCACTTCGCGTTTCCTACTTCACGTCCCCGCAATATCGCGGGATTTCCCATTGGGAAATTAAAGATTATTCAAAATTCACGAGCACAACATGTATATTCAACTATGCTACCCAACATGCTCTGTTCTCCTGCTTGACTTGAGTGTTCTTTGATTGCTTTTGAATCCAGCAAGCTGATTGGTCGAGATTATATTTCCCAGCATCCAACACACCTTTCCTCCCTTATGAAACAATGACTTTTATTGAGCCCAGGGGATGCACTGGGGTGCGGGAAAAATCGTGTTCACCGTGGAAGTGAGGGAAAAACAAAAACCAAAATCACTGGGTACCAACACTGAAACTGGTCTAGCACGGAGCTCTTTATAGCTGATGGCTGAGTGAATTGAATTCAGGTGCGCTCTCTGGATTTTGCCTGCGGGTAACAGCCACGCCCCTCACTCGCGCATGCAGTTTATGGAGAGAGAGAGAGAGAGAGAGAGAGAGAGAGAGAGAGTTAAACGCCGCCAACTAGCACAGACCATAACAGTTATGAAAATATAAAATGTCTTATCGTTGAGGATTACGGACTGCCATAAAAATAATGTGAGTTTGGACACTGACGTGATACGTACTAAAGCAAAGGCTCTGGAGGCGCTGACGAGCCCCAACCAAGCACCAGTGCCGCCAGTGATTCTCCTCCTCGACGTGGCAGTGGATTTGTTATTTATAAGTTTGTTATACAGTATTTATATATTTGTCATTATAAGGTGTATAATTTATTTATATATTAATACATGTTGCCTTTATGACATTAACATGCATAGAACAGATTAAAATTAACTTCTATATAGATTTTATATAATATATAGGTGGGTGGGTGTCCTTAAGAAGTGGCAGAAGTCATTTCGTGATTTTTCGCATTTTGCGGAAGGGGCTGGTCCCCATTAAGCACGAAATAAGGGGGATAACTGTAATTCCCTATTAAGTCAAGGTCTGCTGCAAACTATGCCACCACACGCTTGTCTATTGATTTTGCATCTGTATAATAAAGCAAAGCATGCACAGTAACCCTGACACAGCCCCTTTAAATCGTGTTTGAATGAGAAGAGGAGGAAGAATTTCAATAAATGTATCTTTTACTTATATCACCCTTATACTTTGTGTGGTTTATGGTATTCTCCTTTATCATCTCTGTAGTCCGGTATAGATCAGAGCGTCTCTTGACAAAGATGAGCACCAGATAGTTTAGGGTATTTCATGATGTTTTTAAGCTGTACATGTTGGAATCAATGAGCTTACACTGTGTGTTGTGATGAATGACCATCTCATTTCTGTCACTTGAAACATATTTCTATCACCTTATGTTTTGTTGTGGACTCTAAACAAGCTTTTCCTGAAAATCCTTTTAAAAATTCGCCGTGTTCCCGAGGTCAACTCTTTTCAAAGAGGAACCGTTATTTTCCTGCTCTCATCCTGAACCTTGCTACTTCATGCTTCCCACTGCTGCTCTCTCCTAAGGATGTGTATCTGTTGGTGGGAAGTGAGCAGAAAGGCCTGCCGTCATCTTTCTTTCCCAGGGTTGATAATGCTTACCCTGTGTGACCCTGTACCAAGCCTACTCTTTGCAGCTTCAAACTGAGTTACTGCGCGAAAGGCCTCTGTTTGCAGTAAATCACACTTCTTATGTTTAAGGTCACGGGAAGTATTGTGCGACTGCACCTGATCACGGGGCGATTTGAGAATTTTGAGCAGAATGCTGTGTGTTGCTAAGCATCACTGTGCAACTGTGCTTAAGTACTGGTTAGCTTGCTTACTGGGATTATTCTAAGCACACACCTCAGTAATGATGCAGAAGCCATTTTGAG
The DNA here is from genome assembly GCA_024760905.1 of Plotosus lineatus. NCBI lineage: Eukaryota > Metazoa > Chordata > Actinopteri > Siluriformes > Plotosidae > Plotosus > Plotosus lineatus. Next base: position 73,364,652 of record CM045728.1, on the reverse strand, counting down.
ATTTGCGAAGCTCGGCATCAGATGGAGCAAATGGGGAAAAGCTTAATCTAGCCAACTGAGCGGGTGGCTGATCAGACGGGCTGGATAAGCACGGCCGCGTTTGGGATACAGGCCAACACGGCTGCGGTGACAACCCCTGTACGCTCGTGATAAGCAGTGTGCCCTGGGACGGATTGCGGTGAACGTTTGGAAAATTAAGAAGATGCTCGGGTGCTCTCGCGTGAAGGAAGGAATCAAGAGATTTTTTTTTGTTGTTGTTGTTTTGAATAAAGCCATGCTCAATCTGTGTGCACTCCTGCTGCCCTGCGTGAGGGATGTGATGCCATTAGCACGCGGGTTTGCGAGGTGGGGTGGGGTGTTGCATCAGCCAAATGAATTGTCATGAAGCAGATCATGCGTGAAATGAGCTGTGGATTCCACCATGCACTCACAAATGGCCTTATTATTATTACACACCATCAGCTGGCGTTTGGCCTGCTTTTACCAACCTCTCCAAATCTCTTATGTCTTAGTGTCAGACTGGGTGCCTTCATTCTGCGTGCATGTGTTAAAGATCTAGGTTTACGTAGTGTTTATGGGCGTGATTGCATTCACAGAGAGGGCAGAAAGAAGAGAAGGATATCTTTGTTCACGCAGTGATCTGATCGACAAGCAGCCGTGGTGTGTTCATAAAAAAAGCGCATTACTGGAGGGGGGATGGGCGGACAGGGGAATTAAGGTTTGGCATTATGACAGGGTAGTATGTCAGGAGAGCGCACTGCGCTGCTTTTCTTTTTTTTTCATCCAGCACTCCTTTTTATTACTCTTTATTCTCATTCTGCTCATAAGCATACTTGTTGTGGTTTTTTTTTAAAGATCCTAGAACACTGTAAATGCAAAGTCTACCCCCCAAAAAAGTCTACGGTCAATTCGGCAGTACCTTAAGGGAGCCCCCAGAAAGCAAGCGTGTGTGTTTATTTTTACAACACAGCGAGGGAAGAAATAAGGGGGGGGGGAGAAGGAACACTTTTTTTTTTTTTTTTTTTTTTTTTTTTTTTTGAGGAATGGAAAGGAGGGGTGCAAAATGAGGGAGGGGCAATTTTTGGCTTTGTGGCTTGTGGCATGGCTGAAGCTGAATGGTAAGGAGGGGGCTTAAGGGTACAAAAGACAGCCTTGTGTTGGCATGGTCTGTGAAGACCTCTGTCCAAAAAAAGGTCTATGGAAACCTTCATGGCTTCAAGCGGAGTTCAGCAGCATCCTCACTCACTTTGTAACATGTGTAGTGGTGTAACTTGGGTCATGGATGGCATAAATTTTAGCCACCCAATTGGATGGGTTGCATAGAAATACTTTCTAAACTACTACTATATTGCCCCCAAGTGCCCCCCCCCCCATGTTTGAATGGGTAGATGATACTTTCTGTAGTTGCACTGATATCCAAACTTCAGTCTTTTTTCTCTGTAATCAAGAATATCTAGATTCCTCAGTCTCCTTCTTTCTTATTCAGTTTCCCCTCTCTGTTTCTTTCTTTTCATCCCCCCTTAGCTGTTGCGTTTGTTGGCTGAAGGCCCAGTGCTGTGAGTGTGTGCTGGATTGCGCGTGTGCAGGTTTCTGGGGAGGTGCAGGGAGATGCACAGGAGGAGGAAGGGAGGAGAAAGAGTCTGGTTTTTGTAGCAGCTGACTGAACTGAAATGGTCATTATATTATGTAAAGGAGGGGGGCCACGGCGTGCGTGAAGGGTTTTCATGCTGACGTGCCACGCAACGCCTTCTTCATTGGCTGGCTACTGCCATTGTTGGTTGCGTGTGTATGTCTTTCTCTCTTTCTCTCGTATACGAGGTGGGTGGTATTGAGTGATGGCATGACATGGCACGGCATTGCATATCCAAGCTATTTTTTTCAACTCTCGACCATTGTCAGTATTTATGGAACACCAGAATAATATTGTGCCTAAAGCAGGAGATCACTTGCTTTGTGATGAACTGTTTTTCCGTGCGGCTGTGTTAATGAACCTAAATGCAGATCTTGAGATATTCCGCTGCAGCAGCAGCGTCAGTGGCAAACGACTTAAGGACGATCAGAGTGCTGATATGTGGGGCTGTGAATGATAAAACGATAGAACAAGCAATAACGAGATAATCGGGCTATGATTAAGCGATCAAGAGGCCAATTACAGCTGTGTTTAATTTATAATTGGGGATCTCTGTACAATGTGGCATTTTAAGACCAGTGAGACGTGGCTCCCCGGAGCTTAATTGCTTTCAGGGTGCAGTATGGCAGTGAGGGGTGCTCATTAACACGGCCACTGATTGGCTCGCTCACAGCAGTACAGACATCTGGGGGGGGGGTTTGATGTCGCGTCAGGCGAGCAGTTTGATTGGTTTATCTTCTGCGTGAGCCGATTACACAATGATCAGCTTTCCTGACAGGGTGTGTGAAAGTTTGCAATGTTTGTGTATGTGCTCTGTGGTAGGCATTGGAAGGTGTCGCAAATCTAATGGACATGTTCACTCCACCCACTTGCATTGTTAATACAAGGTCACGCCAGCTGCACGAGCCTATGCTATACTCGCTCATTAGTCATGTCTTACAGAGGGAAGGAAGAATACAGCTCATGCACTTTTTAGAGCTGAAACTAATATTAGATACCCTGGAATGCCCCTCCTCCCACAGCCATCCTTCAAAAAGGCGTTTTGGTTTGTGCGTGATTACTCCTCTCTCCTGAGGTCTTGCAGTAGGGTTGGTGCAGTGCACCCATTGCAGCTTCACATATGCACACTCATTTGTCATAGATTAGATAGAATCTCACTCCCTCTCTCTTCCTCCCTCTGTTGTAAATTTAATGTAATGATTGCATCAAGGAGCACCGCTGTATTCTGACATGCAGCACAGTGATAAGAATCACATGGCAATAGCATCTTGCATTATAAACTTCCTTTCATGCGAATCAGATTCCACAGCAAGCGCCACGTTTTCAGATGAGGCTACGAACCTTTCAAGGTATAAACCAGGTGCTACACTCTCAAAGTTCTGTTCTATAAGGATTCCCGAGGGAGGAGGGTTGTAAAATTTTGGGAGCCAGATATACAGAAGGGAAAAGAACTTGGTTAGGAACTCAATACTGTACTATAAAACCCAAAGCAGGTAATTCAATTCAATCCAGTTTTCTTTGTATAGCGCTTTTTACAATTGACATTGTTGCAAAGCAGCTTTACACAGTAAACGTGGGAGTTTACATGGTATAAAAGAGTTTAAACATTTTCTACAACCTCGACACAATCCTAATCCCAATCACGTGGCGACGGTGACAAGGAAAAACTCCCTCAGTTGACACGAGGAAGAAACCTTGAGGAGGAACTTTTGAGTAGATGGTAGTAGACAAGCATGCATTTGATGTACTGTGAAAGAATGACCTCATGACATTAAGTAGAAACCATGTAACTGTCATGTTATTATGCAAGAGTGTGCTTTTTTTAGTTCAATGTGTTTCTTACATTTATGTTGTTTATGTTACAGGAAGCAAAAATGTGGCTGCACGGCATCTTTTTCTGTTCATGTATCTTAAGCGAGGGAAGAGTGAATCTCGAGTTTCTAAATTTAGGTTTTTGTTTTTTTTTTCTTCTTTCACCATGAGGATATAAGTCAGTATGCAGGATCTTGGACACAGATGGAAGCTTTGAGTACTTTTTCCCCTCTTCTCCCTTCTTTTCTCTCTTTATATAACTGTTAGTCTACAGCGTTTTATACTTCTTTTCTTATTCACTATATAATGCAATGGTGGATTCGTGTGCACGTACCAGCAGGCCTAATGTTAATGGCCTTCCTTATACTAGGTGCTAGGAGCAGAATACAAATCTATCAAACTGATAAAGAGGTTCCATCACCAAGAGTAGTCCACACGGTGTCTGCTGTTCAACAATAGCCTTTTAGAGCAGGAGAGAGAGAGAGAGAATAAATAAACAAGGAGGGGTGAGTTTCTGTCTTTCCTCTGGCCACGTAGGGCTCAGCCATGTGCATCTAATTCTTGAAGACAAGCATACACACACATGATCATTTAGATTGCTTGTACGTGACACATGGCCAAACCTGAACAGACTCCTGTGTATATACACAGATTCACAGACACTTGATTTATGATCTCCCTTTCATGTGCTTCACAGGAACACACGCACAGAGTGGCTCAATTAGGCCTAAGCCTGTGAGCATCCCATCCCCTGTGAATGGTGGGGTATGGTTTTGTCCAATTGTAACTGAATGACGACCTGATAGAATGCCGCACTGAAGACCAGTGGAATTTCATCCTGCTTTGGTTTTCCATTTCATGACCACACATTCCTGCTGAGCCGAACTGGGGGTCTCGCAGAAGTTGTAGCCTGATGAGCAGTGTGTGCTTGTCATGTTTTTACTACATGTAGTTTTTGTCAATTAATGTGGTCAAAAAACATCAGCTTACTCTGGATGGAACTACTGACCATACAAACAAGCAACTACAGACTTGTGTAAATGCACACGTTCCATTCACACTTCAAACTTAGACAGCCAATTAGCTTAAAATGCATATCTTTTGGACTGTGGAAGGAAACCAGAGTATCCAGGGGAAACCCACACAAGCATGAGCAGAACATGCAAACTTCACATAGCAAGAAGGTCCTGAGTTCAAGTCCCAGATGTTTCTATGAGGTGAACGTGCTAACCACCACGCCAGTGTGCCGCCCAAGAGTAAAGGAGAATACAAGATTTAGGAGAATAGGAAGCTGTGGTAAAACCTTTTAAGGGAGGAGATGCACAATGACCAAAATGGTGGAAATACGGATGTACTAACCACTACCCCACAGTGTCGCCCTATTTCAGCAAAAAAACAAGCAAACATTTAGTATTATATTTAATGTCATAGTCACAGAAATCAATCAAGGATAAAATGCATGACGAGGATACATTAGATATATGACCTCAGTAAAAAAAATAAATGCATCTCATTCATTTTTTTTCCCCCCACCTGCAATGTTTTAAGAAAATATTTCATCCTCCTTAATACAGTATCTACAGATGAAGGTGATGTACATCATTATTCATTTAGATTGCAAAAAGTATCAATAGACAGTAGTGTCCCGGTGTTAAAGTGCTGGATTACTGATCCCAAGGATGGTGGTTCAAAACCCACTGTTACCTGGCTCTCACTGCTGCCCCCCCGTGCAGCTTACTGGGTTATCAAAGGCCGGCCATGTCTCCCAGTGTCTGTGGTGAGATTCATGTAAAAGAAACATTGCTGACTTTCATCAAGAGTAGGCTTCATAGGCATCATCATGTTTCTGCCCTGAGATGGCCTGGCGAACTGTCCAGGGTGTACGCTTCCCTCGTCTCGAGTCAGCTGGGATGGGCGTCAGTATTATCCATAATTGTGATTAAATGGTTCAGAAAACTCATATTAAATAATAATCTGTGGAAAAAGTACACTCTTGGCCCCAGAAGCTAGTATTGCTCACTTCAGAAAATAACTTTGTTTAAATGTTTTGTACAATTGTCAACCAAGCTCTGACCTGGGCTTGCTGAGAGTTTAGACCACTTCTCCTTCAGTTGCAAGATGTTCAAATTTGGCCTATTCTGCCACTATGTGTGTTTTTTGGATTTGATGGTGTTCTTAAAAGCATTATCTTTTTAAAAGCGTCACCGTTGTTTCACATTATGGATGTACTTTCAGTCTTTTTTTTTTCTTTTTTTTTTTTTTTGCATTTATATATTGAATCACAGGGAGGCTGGAACCTATATCAGCCCACATTGGACGAAGGCAGGGTACACACAGTTATTCATACTCATCTGGATGCAATTTGAAACAGACAGTTAGCCTAATGTGCATTTCATCGGGAGGAAAAAACATGAATACCCAGAGAAAATCCATGCAAGCACAGGGAGAACATGCAGACTCCACACAGAAACACCCTCGCCAAACCTGGGGCGTGAACTTTTCACTATGACGTGGATGTGTTAAACGCTGACATCGCACCACACACAGTCTGTGATACGACATTGAATTCATTGTTGAAATAATGACTGCAATCTGCTCGGTCCCTGGGGGAGGAAAGCCACCTCAAACAATAAGATTTGCCCCAGCCTGATTCACACAGGATATGCATCAAAAATGTACTGACTGCCAATTGGTATGTCCAGAGCACAGAATTTCAAACACTTGCCTTTATGGTCACTGGCAAATTTCACGTACTCTTTTGCCGAACCGTTTAATCTTACTAGGGTCACAAGGAGGCTGGTGCCTATCTCAACCAATATCAGATGAAGACGGGGTACCTCCTTAACAGCTTGCCAGACCGTCACAAGCCACAGCAAAAATTATATTTTGTTAATTTCTTTTTGAATAACAAAGGCATTTCCCTGAACCATCAACTCTGCCCAATCTCTAACAGTACATGTGTGCAGTTTCACACCAATATTTGCAGAAGTTATTTGTAGATTCAGTGATGAAATTATTGAGGTTCTCTGAGACTTCTTAAGGGGTGCTTAATTTTTTTTTGTGATGGCCAATCTTGGGGTAATTGGCAGTCCTTGAAAATGTACGCCACTAGTAGATTCTCCTTACAGTGGGAATATTTTAAAATAATTTCAAGATCTTTTAAAATGGGTTTTGCAGTCAAAGCCATTTCAAAATGCATTTTATTTTATTTATTTATTTGTTTTTCAAATTATGGTAGCACCAAATTGACAAAGATGGCATTTTAGACACCCCTATTTTCAAAGTTAGACATCTGGTAAGCCCCTTTATGCTATTTTACAAGATAATGGGATAGACTAAACCATACTAATTTTTTATGCAGTCCTTCTCAATTTTGAAGTTATTGTCTCTAAAGAAATGCCTCAAAATGCAATTGACGCCACAGAAAAAAAAAAGACCGAAATGACCAATCTACCACAGTTTGGGATTTAAAAGGGGTCCGAAAAATGAAATTTGACAAAAATGCTAAAAATCGTTGAATTTTGAAAATCCAATAAAATTCAACCACCCAAGTCAGTAGCCTGAAACTTTTGTTTCTAAAGTATAAAGACCTGCTTAATCCATTGAAACCATCAGTTGTAGGCTATTTACCATGGTTTTAGTTGTGAAGGTCAAACATGTTAAATGGCAAAATGTTGGGAAAGTCTATTACATAATAATTTTGGAAAATTCAGAGTATTGTAATAAGTAATAATTGTAATATTTTCCAGAGTATTGTACTCTTCATTCACTGTAAAAAGAAATGGATCATATGAATAAACAATCCTATTATTGATAACGATGATCATTCTACCTTGGGATGTGGCCTCAAGTACACATGCAGCAGCTGATTTTAGACAGGAATGTATGCATTATCATATAATGTAGGTCAAGATTTCTCCCTCAGAAAACCTCTTCAATAGCCTCAGACTAAGTAGGTGTCTTAATTTACATTTGAGAAACACATCTGTCGATTTTGAAATTCGAAACCATAAACTAAATAAAAATCTGCCCAAAGTCGGACGTGCCAATTCCGTTCATGTTTAACCAGCGAGCTAAGTGGCCCGATCAATTCAGAGTCAAAGTCTATATTTATTGCAAGATTTCAACAAAACAGCCAAACTAGAAAATTCCATACACAGTAAAGGTTATTTTCTGATTGTTGAAATATATATTACTCACCTCGGCATGGGATAAATGGATCAGAAATGATGATTTCCTGCTCGGACACATCCATCATGATGGTGGCCATCTTGGCATGTGATGGTTAATAACACTTTTTTTAGGAGGGACTTGGAATTGAATTGTCTGGCATGTCACACTCATTTATTCTTCAGCTTCGATTCAAATTTATTTTTAAACTAGACAAAAATCTTTAAATTTTGGTACCTAGTTTGTGGGGGTTATCTTCAAACAAATTTTAAAGAACTAGAAATCTTCTTGGGGATGTTTAAGCGTGAAGTTTTCAAAAAAAAAAAAAAAAAAAGGTGAAATACACCCCTGACAAACCGGATATGTATGGAAATCTGGAGATTCACTGCTTAATATGGTATTGGTTTAGACCACATGTTATATCGCCGTGATGCGTGAGCCAATTTCGTGGACGATGCCTTGCAACCGGGTGCAGTACATTTGAGATCACATCAAAACAAATGTACTCTTATCAAGGTTGGTAAAATTGAAATGTTGTTTTTCTATGAACCTGGCTGAAGTTGGTACCACTGGAACAGGAATTAAATGAACTTTCTACACAATTAAATGTATTCAGCATTATTTGGTTGCAAGGGCTGCATTTGCAGGTTGACATTTGACTATTTTCAGCCATCAGGCTTAGCTGTGTCACAGTTCCTGAATGTATCACGAGTCAGTGCCGGTACCAATTTTGACAGTTTACACCTAGCAGATCACCTTAGCAGCTTGCATCATAATTGCGCTTCTTCCAAATTTAAATATACAGTGTGTTCGGTTCACTTCCTGCAGCCGAACCAGTTCAGGTCTTAAACTGCTTTCTCAGTGCAAACAAACAACTCGAAAGAAATGGTCCTGCATTACACTGTAGAGTGCTTTTTTTGTTAGTTCTTGCCAATTGCTTCAATAACTTATTACGGAAACCAATGTAGCACTAGCGAGTTGTTGGGATTCTGTTTAAGACAGCATACTTTGCGCATTGTGCTAACACTGGTTTTGCTTCCCAGTTGAATAAATGGTTGAAGTAATGGTATTATAGAGTATGATCGTGTGCTGCCAATAATCATTTACTGTGTACAATGACTTGTGTACAAGCTTCTTGAATCAAGTGATTCAAACATGGTGTGTGTGTGTGTGTGTGTGTGTGTGTGTGTGTGAGAGAGAGAGACAGACAGAGAGATCTGGGATTTGTTAGATAAATTCTATTCATGCTTATAAAAGGGTGGCACAGTGGTGTAGTACAGTAGTTAATATGTCTGTCTCACAGCAAGAAGGTCCTGAGCTTGAGTTTCAGGCTTAGCAAAGGTGTTTGTGTGGGGTTTGCATGTTCTCTCCATGCTTGTATGGACTTCCTCTGTGTTCTCCAGTTTCCTCCCACAGTCCTAAGCATGAACATGAGGCTAATTGGTTGTTCCACGTTGTTTCTATGTGTGTGTGTGTGTGTGTGTGTGTGTGTGCGCTCACGTGTGCTGCCTTGCAATGGACAGAACAGTTGTTCAGGATTTACCTGCCTTTACTCCGAGTCGGCTGCTATAGACTTTAGCCTCCCTGTAACCCTCTGTAGTACAATAAAACAGTTCGGTGGATGGTTGAATGGATAGTTCAGATGTAAAAATTTGAATGATAAAATAAAAAAAATAATCCTGACAGTGAACCTGATCTTCAGTATTGGTGGGTACATCCCTACAGTCAACACTTTACCAAAGGGAACTATTTTTAAAGGTTTTAAGTTAAAATGGCATGCTTCGACCCCGGAAGAGTTTCTTTTGCATTTTAAAACAAAATTGCCACCATTTAAAAATGTTCAGTCTTCACACAAAGGCCTTAGGCGTTCGTTCACCAGCAAAGGGTTCGTTCACCAGAGAACAGTGACTTGTGTAATTAGACTCCTCAGATAAAAGTTAACTTCTCAATCACAGTAATTAGAAGCCAGGAATATGATCCCTTGCTGGAAGCTTGAAGGTCACCCTTTTTATCCAAGTGCTTTGTAAGAGTTGAGAGCAGCAATGAAATGTTGGGGAAAGACTGGTGCCGCCCGCCCCCCATGCTGCCGGGCTTGGGGACACACTTACACAGACAGTTGAGTGAGTACGACAGAGAGAGAGAGGCTTAGAGTGCAGTGCTTTCATTCACTCAGCCCACTCTTGTCGGACCATGAAAACTACAGCGATTTGATTGTAATTAATTAATTAAGTCTGATTCCTGAACGCCGTAGCCTCCTGGCCCAGTGAGTGGCAGGCGGTGTGTGGGTGTGTGGGAAGGAGTCATGACAACATGCACTCGCGCTCTTGCTCTCTCTCTCTCTCTCTCTCTCTCTCGCTTTCTCTCTCTCTCTCTCTCTCTATCTCTCTATCTCTCTCTCTCTCTCAGCTCTATCACAGCACTTGGGTCAAGAAAAGCCTTGAAATAATTGACGGATTTGCATTAGTCTCAAGTAGAGTTTGTAAAATCAGAATCTACCGCAGGTTGAATGAAAACACTGTAGTTATGGCATGATTTTCTGAAAAACTCCATACAAGACATTTTTATCATGCTCTGATTCTTTTTCCGTCGGTGCACATAGGATGGAGCGGATGTCTGAGGAGGCGTTACGGTTGAACTTGTTGAAGCGGGGTCTGGAAACAGCCGATGAGCGGGAGGAAGCACTGGCCAAGCGCCTGAAAATGGAGGGTCACGAGGCTATGGAACGACTGAAGATGCTGGCATTGCTCAAGCGCAAGGACCTCGCTGCTCTGGAAGGAGCCACTGTGGCAGATGGGAAAGGACCTGGTGCCAGCCAAGGGCTGATTGGAGCCTCGGCAGTGTATGAGGAGAAGCTGAACGGCAGCTTAAGGAGCACAGGTCATGGAGGAACAAGCAAGAATGGCAAAGAGAACATGATGGATGAACCCGTGGACATGAGCGCCAGGAGGAGGTGAGAGGACATTCAGGATTGAGCAATGAACCATGTTATTGTGTGCCTGTCATGGTGTTCTGTATTCAGTCACATGTCATCACATGCTTGATTTGTACTATTAACATTGCAAACATTGTACTATTGACCCAGATCATCTATTTTGATTTTATGGCTAGGTGTTTTTAATACTCATAGCAGTTTGAATTAAATTTATGTAAATAATTCAATGATTGAGGACCATCCCCACTGATGTTTAAAGAACTGTAAGTAAAAATACTCACTCTTCTAGACTCCCTTCTTGGTTATGGTTATGAAAAATATGAACTAGAAACAGTGTGTAAAGCGCCACAAGTTGGATGTCACGGGGTTGTTAAAAAAAGCAATCAAAATTTTGTCACCTTTTGATTTCCCAACCAAACGTAGCAAGGCATTGTGGCAAAGCGATATGAAATCTGAGTGTACTGCTAAGTGCTCTGCCGTTTACATGGGACATCCCACAATAATAGGGTACAGCTGCAGTCAGGCATGTAAATACAGAGACATACGTTTCACTGAGCTGTTCTTTTTCTCTGATTGTACATCACCTTTAATACAAAAAGTAATATTTTCATGGTGTATCTTCTTTATGTGATGCTTTCTGAAGTCAACGTAGGGACAAGAAAAACATGCATTTGTAAATAATTTCTACCTGGTCAGAAATGTGTGCATATACCCACTCAATATTAATTGGATCTTAAAGTTTTAAAAATGTTCAAGTTGTTGAGTCCTTTTAATTTTCTGTTGTCAATTATTGATTTACAGCAGGCAACCTCTCTGTTCCAACATAAAAAGGGCTTACTTGATAGCATTAATTGTTAATTGCATTGGCCAACATACAGTGCAGTGGGAACATCCAAGAGGCTGATTGCAGATCTGACAATGAAGATAAAAAACTTGCCAAACTCAGGAATGTCTTTGGGAGCCATTTTTGAACTTCACATTAATGAATAAGTTATGGAGCCATTTAGCCACCTTTCTGGAACAATGTCCAAACTGTCCTCCTCAGTTGAAAAGAAATTGGTTCGTATCATAAACAACCGAGAAACCACAATGCACAAGTGGATTTAAGTACGCAACTGGATTTAAGTACGCAATCAAGTGGGTTTATTACTGAGGGGTGGACGGCTGTTGTCGAAGAAAGAAGGTCCTTCTCTACGATTGGTTGTGAGGAAACTTCAAGGTCAACTTCAAGGTTGACTAAAGTCTGTAGCTTACCATTTGGACAAAGGCACTGCTCTATTCGGACATCACTCTACCAGCTGTTAAACATGGTGGTGGTGGTATCGTGCATGCTGAAACTGGTGCACTGCTCAAACTATATGGCGTTATGAAGATTTAGAACTAGCTAAGAATTCAAAATAACCTCAAACTTGGACACAGCTGGATGTTTAAAAAGGACAATGTCTCCAAAGTTGCAGATGTGATAAACCATGCTAGCTTCAAACTTTGAGATACAAATCTAAGGTCCAATCCCTTTAACAAAACTACTTTGAAATCAGTTCAGTGCAGGTAAGCACTTTACAAATCTCATCTCTGCAAATTCTGCCTAGAAGAGTGGTAATGTCCAGCTACTCTGCTGCCAGTAACTTATTAATGGCTATCAGAAGTGCAGATCAAGGAGAAACTTGGTAAGGGACAATATATAAGGTGTTCTGACTCTAAATCACCTTATGTTGACTTTAGAAAGCCTAAAATGAATTAGGACATGTCTTCTATTGGAGATGCACATTGTACCATCATTCTTCTTGAGTAATTGACTAGTTCAATGAGATCCATTCACCCATAAGGAATCTGTACCTCTCCTTCACAGTCATGGAGGAAGGTGGAGTCGATCGCAACGTCAGTAGTAGGGTTGTGTTGTGTTTTTGTTTGTTTGGAGGGGTTTTTAATATATATATATATATATATATATATATATATATATATATATATATATATATATATATAAAATCTTTTATTTTTTTATTTTATTTATTTATTTTTTTTTTTGCATAATTGGCTTTGTTTTGTGGCATTTTCCTTAACTTTTTTCTCTATTTTTTTCTTAATTTCCTTATTTTTTGATGAATATTTTTGAAAACCCGCGAGGCACTGAAGCCACAGAAACCGAAGTAGCGAGGGATCACTGTATATAATTCCACTACATTCAAAATAGTCTTGGTGGAAAATTCAGAAAAGTATAAGCCACAATTTGAATAAAAGGAAAATCACTTTATAAGAATTTTTTTTTAAAAAAGCAAAACCACGTGTTAGGTGGCATGGAGTGGTGTTCGCATGACTGCCTCACAACAAGAGGGTCCTGGGTTTAAGTTCTGGGCTTGGCAAAGGCATTTCTGTGAAGTTTGAATGCTACTCAGTGCTAATGTGGGGTTCCTACAGTTTTCTCCCATAGTCCAAAGACATGCACATCAGACTAGTTTTGTATCCCAGATGTGTGTGTGTGTATATGTGTGTGTGTATATGTGTGTGTGTATATGTGTGTATGTATATGTGTGTATGTATATGTGTGTATGTATATGTGTGTATGTATATGTGTGTATGTATGTGTGTGTATATATGTGTGTGTATATATGTGTGTGTGTTGGCGTTACGATGGACTGGAAAGCTGTCCAGGGTGTACTGTACTTTCACCCAGGGTCCGCTTATATAGGCCACCATGCAATACTAGTAGGATTGATTTGAATGGCAAATGTTGATGACGATAAAGAGCGAGAGAAACATGAATTAAAGTTTAATTTGAAGCAGTTAGTTGAAATTCAATGAGAAACTTTTATGTGAGCTTATAGATTACAGGAAAAGTCTGTGGTTGGCTGTCAGCAATTCATCATGTCATTTAAAGTACAGAAGCAGGTTGCTCTGTGTATTGTTTATTTACAAAATGTTCCAGGCTCCATTGCATCATGGCTCTAAAACAAAACAATGCAATGTTTTAAGACAATGTTCAGTAACACAGTTTGAAATTCCAGCAGACCGGATATTAGCAAGAAAGACTTTTTTTGTGGTAAAATACACATGAATCCCTTTTTGTTACAAATTGCTAGATGTGCATATGGATTCTGGCCGATTCAGGTGGATGAGTTAAATTGGATTTCATGTTTTTTCATCATTCAGTGTGTGACACTTCTTGACAGTGAAGATTTTGTTCATGGAATAAAAAGCAGCTGGAATGCACGACAGGAGGACCTTGTCTAACCTTTTCAGGTTTCAGATTTTGTACCTACTTCCTGTGGTGAATATTTTAGACCTGGATTTCTTTTTGGATCTCATGTACAATCTTATCTATAACAAAATGACCATGCTTTTAGCTAGATTTACTAGCTATATTTTACCCGTGCTTCCATACACAGTCAGCCCCCTACTTACGAAACCCCCTGAGTACGAAAACTCTGGGTTACAAAAAAACATTTTCCTAAGTTTTCGTCCCCTGTATACAAAAACAACCTCCTCTTACGAAAAGTAAGAACGCACCAATCAAAATTTCACACAATGCGCGAGTTGCTCTCTCATTGGGTGTCTCCCAACATCCCGCCTCGTATTGGCCTCCCATTGGCCAGGAGGGAGCTGAATCTCCATAGTACTGCACTGAATCTCCATAGTACTGCACCCATAAAGCTTGTTTGTCACACACGTGAAGGAGAGTTGAACAGGACTGTTGCTTGTTTTGAGATCATTGCAGCGTTATATTTCGTTATCACCGAAACCCCTCTACAATCAGGACAATATTGATGCAGAAGGAGACCTTAAAGTAGAAATACAGTGACGGAGGCAATTATTTCGGCACAATATTGAAGCGTGAGCAGAGTGCTCCATGAAACAAGACCTCCGATCTCGCAAGGAAGCAAGTTATTATCAAATCAGGACCTCTGATCTTTCAAACAGGTACTGTAATTCTGCTTGAAATACATCCCGTCCATTTAAACATTTGAATAGAATTGTTCCATCAGCTGTGCGTTGCGTGTGGGCGGAGCCCGCATTCAGCAAAACACACCAGAGAGACAGAGTTTTGTGTGTATGTATGTGTGTCTCGGAGAGAGAGAGAGAGAGAGAGAGAGAGAGCGACAGCGACTGTGTGTGTGTGTGTGTGTGTGTGTGTGTGAGAGAGAGAGAGAGAGATAGGGAGAGACTGCCTACAAAGTCACTCAGAGATGAAAGGAGGCTTAACGCTTTAGTTTTTAGTTCAGTTTTTTAAGTTGTTTAATTCAGTAAATGTTTAATAAATGTGGCACGCTTCGCCGAATGTGAGCAAAACACGGCTCATCTGGACCTCTGATCCTTCAAGGAATCAAGTTAAAGTTGAGTTTGGACCTCCAATCTGTCACATAGGGAATGCGCTTTGAATGCTCCTTAAAATGCTCCAGGATGTGGGCAATACACAAACGTCAAAGATATGTATTTTGTGTGTGTGTGTGTGAGATAGAGAGAGACAGTGGTGTGTGTGTGTGTGTGTGTGTGTGTGTGTGTGTGTGTGTGTGTGTGTGTTTGTATGTGCGTTAATAAAATGTTTTATAATGGTTTAATATGTTAATAACATGTTTAAATGGTTTAATAAATAATTTTCTTTTACTTTTAACACATATTTCATACAAAATTGGTGTACTTTTATCATTTTAAAGGATTTATGGGGTAGTCTTTGGAGCTTTGGAACGAATCGGGCATTTTGCATGTAAAATGCGCCTCTACTTACGAAACTTCGGCGTTACGAAAAAGGCTCTGGAACGGATTAATTTCTTAAGTAGGGGGCCGACTGTACTGTACTGTATTAAGTGTACCCATACACCCGCCAGTGAAACCGTCCATAACTCGTCATTTGCAGCAAAGATAACAGAATGTTGGATTAAAGAAATGAATCAGGTTAACTCTACTTAACTCAACACATATTTACCATGATTTTCTCCCCTGCTCTTTTTCCTTTAGTGGTATGGAACGAGAGAGGTGCACTCCATCACCAGACGTGATTATCTTGTCAGATAATGAAGCATCAAGCCCGAGGAGCACTCCACACCCAGAAGAGCGCCGCCATCACCCCAACCTAGACATGTTCAAGGTACAGTCTTCGTCATATCGAGACTCTCGATCCTGCCATCTTGATTATATAATATCCACTACACATGCATTCCACTTACTGATTGTCACTGCACTGCATGCTCGATAGTCCCCCGTCTAAGGGTCAGGAGCATACAAATCACAAAGAAACAGAGACCCTTAAATGCTTCAGCAAACCTAGAGCATTGAAGCAGTGCCTCTGAAGCAAAACACCATTTCGTTCTTCTCGTTGCTTCACTGCTATACACTTGTTAAAACATTTCAAGGGTCTCTATTGATGACTTTGACTCAGAATTTTGTTCTCTGATCCAGAGTAAATTTGCAAATGCTCTTCCATGCTGCATTTTTCCTTTGTGCTTCTTTCATTCGCTACAAGAACATTTTATAGAACTTTTTGATTACATTTCATGTGACTTATTGTCATATTATTAATAGTTTTAATATCACAAAGGCCGCAAATATTATTTTATTGCATTTTGTGATCACCAATGAGAGAAAGAGACTTTTCTTATCTTTTTTCTTCTTATCTTTATTTACTTGGTGTGGAGAAACTGCGTACATAATTTCCCTCCGGGATAAAGTATTCTGAATCGTGTGTGTATGTGTATATATATATATATATATATATATATATATATATATATATATATACACACACACACACACACACACACACACACAGGGATCCCTCAGTTTCCGCATTTAATTGGGACCAAGAACACAACCCCCACCCGCCCCACCCCACCCCACAACCACCGGATTCAGCAAAGTAGGATCAACACCCCGCTGACGTATAATGCACATGTATATGTGTATATAATATCAATAAATACATATTCAACGCTATAAATGCTTATATTCACAATTAAACATTCAAAAATAATTCATAAGATGTAAATAAAATATAAGTACACATACAGATGCGCGCGCGCACACACACTCAGATTCACACCTCATATAAAAATGTAAGTAGTTTTGATGGGGGGTTTGGGTTGTTTTTTTTGTTTGTTTAGGGTTTTTTTGCATAATTGGCTTTGTTTTGTGGCATTTTCCTTAACTTTTCCCCTATTCTTCCTTAATTTCCTCATTTTCTAAATTCGATGAATATTAAAAAAAAAAAAACGCGATGCACTGAAGCCACTTGAATTGAAGTGCGAAGTAGCGAGGGATCATTGTATATGTATGTATTCATTCACCATAAAGGATGACTCTCAGCAAACAGGCTTCATGCAGTGGACGTGGTCGAGCCATCGTAGTTGCCACTGGCTTAGCATCGCAGGCACCCTCATAAAGCCGGCGTGCTCAAGGACTACAGTGTTCGGGATGCGTTCCTACCATTTGATGTGCATCGTAAACAGCAGCAATGGAACCCATTGAGCCTTTTGTCCTGCCAGGCATAGACTGTCCAGGATTCGCTGCCATAGAGGAGAGCGATCACTACGCAAGCCTGGTGGACACCAAGCTTGGCCCTCTGACTCAGAAGGCTGTTGTCCACACCCACTTGTTGAGCTTGGCCAAGACATAAGCAGCTCTGGCAATTCTTTTGCTGATCTGTCTCATGCTAGCTACAGTGAACCTCAAATATGCAAAGGTGTCCACAATCTCTAACTGTGTTTTGCTGATGGTGATGACAGGGGAGATCTCGCCATCTTGCACCAAAACTTGTTTTCTTCCATGAGGCATAATTTCTTGCAGGCATGTGACAGTCTGTTGATTAGACATTGCATACCCTTCGCGCTATGCTACATGAGGGCAGCGTTGGCAGCGAACAGAAGTTCATGGATCAGGACCTCATAGCTTTTAGTCTTTGCCCAAAACCTAGCAAGGTTAAAGAGCTTTCTGTCAGATCTTGTTCAGATGCATGCTTCTTTCATGGCAGTTGGCAAAGGCATATTGGAGGAGCATCGAGATGATTCTGAAGAGGGTAGGCGCAAAGTCACAGCCTTGCCTCACTCCACTGCTGACGATGAAGGCATCTGACATTGTGCAATTAAAGCAGATGGTGCTCTGCATGCCTTTGTGAAAGGAGGTAATAATAGCGAGGAGTTTCAGGGGAGACACAATCTTCTGAGGGATCTGGACGAGCTCACTTTGACTCACTAAGTCAAAGGGTTTTGTCTGATCCACAAATGCAAGGAACAAAGGCAGATGTTACTCTCAACACTTCTCATGCACCTAACAGAGTGAGAAGATCATGCCCACAGTGGACCTTCTAGTACAGAAGTCGCATTATGACTCTGGATACACAAGCAAAGGCAGGCAAAGGTGCCTCTGGCATTGACGTTTCCAGTGGTGCTCAGCAGAGAGATGCTTCAATAGTTGTTACAGTCACTCTGGTCTCCCTTGTTTTTGTTCAGGGTGACAATGTTTGTGTCTCCCATGTCTTGGAATGTAGCCATGCTCCCAACAAAACAAAGAGGCTCATAAATGGCTGAAGTATGGCTGCTTTGCCGTATTTAAGGATTTCTGGGTGGGTGACTCCGTCTTTCCCTGGGGCATCGTCGCAGTCAGTGGCCTTTCTGAGCTATTCCTTTGTGGGCATCTCTTCAGGCTCCTCCATGACTGGCAAGGCCGGCAGGGTGTCAAGGGACTGTGACTTGTTCTGGATACTCAGGTAGTGCTACACCCAGTGCTATAGTATTTTTTATTCTGGTCAATGATGATTCCACCTGTCTTTGCTTTAAGTGGGACTGCTTTATTGCTAAGTTGGTCCAGTGGCTGGTTTGATTCCCTCATACAGGCTTTTTGTGTTTCTGCAGTCAGCCACTGTGTGAATAGTGCTGCACAGTTTTTGCCAATAGTCGTTGGCACAACAGTGAGCTGCTGGGCCTTGCTCTTTGCTTCTCTAAGGGTGTCATGTGTGCCTAAGCAAGGGTTCTGTTTGTGAGCCAGCAGAGCTTACCTCTTGGGCTCAACTACAGGTTGCATATTTTCCCGATGCACCTCCAACCAGTCAGCGTTCTTATGCTTGAGTTTCCCAAAGCTGGACATAGCTGAGTTGTAGATGGCATTGCAGAGTGTGTTCCATTTCCTGTCTGCGTTTACTACTATGCCAGGAAGGCTGATAGTGTTGAGTTTTGTCTGTTAGCTGTCAGAAACGGCCTGAGCCTTAACCGGGTCAGAAGTGGCACAGGTGTTGATGCAGGGGTGACCTTTGGTCCTTGCATGGTTGAGCTTCCTCAGCATCAATCCCACCTTGCTATCAACTAGGGAATGTCTGAATCGGTCCATATCACAGCTCCCCGACTTATGTTCATCCGTTTTACGTTTTTACGTTTTTTTTTGGGTTTTTTTCCTCAAAAAAAAAAAAAAGTCAAATTTTGAGTTTAGACGTACCTACGTGGTACGCTGATGTAAGGATGTAATGATGCTGCGTCCATTGTTTACAAATGACAGACTGAACGTGCCTCTCCTTCTTCCCAGTTCAGTTATATATATATATATATATATATACATCATATATATATATATATATATATATATATATATATATATATATATAAAATCAGTTATATTGCGTGTTACCCTTGTGTTAAGACGTCGTCTCTGTGATTTTTGTGTTTACATTGTTTTTCGGACTTTTGTAACTCTAAGCAAATATGGTTGGTCAGAAGCGTAACCCTACTAGCATGGGTGATATACACAGAGATGAATTAACTATCTGCTCGGATCGGCACAATCTACCATGCATACTCAGTTAAGCAAAGAGAGTTATAAAATGAATGAAAACCCGAATCCAGAAAAGAACAAACTCTCCGCTCTGCTGGTGATTCACATCAGTGCAAGCTGAGTTCTAAACGAGTTCAACGGCGCCCTTGCTCACTTGAAAGACCGGAAGTCCGTCTAACCCACAGCAAGTACATTACTTTTGCTTTTGAGCGCCTCACATATTGTAAGCGTTGATTGGCGGTTTTAAGCTTCATGTCAAGTGGCTCGGTATAAATAAGTGACTTATTTGAAATTAATGTTGATATTATTGTACAATGTTATGTTTATAATAATTGATTTAGGGGTGTTTTATGAGATACGGTAATGGTATTTATGGATGTATAGTACAGTATGAGTGTCATACATCACACGTCATACGTCATATGTCACTGTAACAACTTGCATTCACTTTCAACTTGCGTTCGGCCATCTGGAAACAATTAAAAATGTAAGTCGGGGAGTGTCTGTACTATGATAACCTCGCATGTGGAGAACACTGGGGAATTTTGCTCTTCTGGTGATGACGAAGTCAAGCTGGTGCCATTGGTGGGAATGGGGATGTCTCCAAGAGAGTCTCTTCTTATACTTGAAGTATATATTCAGTTTGCAGAGACCATGAAGACAGCAGAGTTCTAGAAGCCTTTGCCCATTCTCATTCATCCTGCTTATGCTACAATTTCTAAGGCAGGATGGCCATGCCCCCTACTCAAACATGTGTGTTGAAGTCACTTAGCAGGTATAGTCCTTTTCGGGGGGTCCTGGTCAATGTATCTTCCAGAGCTTGGTAGAACTGATCTTTAGCTTCCAGGTTGATGTGAGGATGAGGGCGTACAGAGACACAATGTTAACAAAGCCGGCCAATTTTTTTCATTGAGAGAGCAGAAATTTGCTCTAACCCTTTTATCGGTGGCTCGAAGCTAGTGACGGTGAGATTTTCACTGCCAAAACTACACCGTGCTGCCTGAACTAGTCCAAGGACAGACCCCACCAAAAAAAGGTGTAGTTCTTTTTTTCTAACAGAACCGCTGCCGGCCAAACACGTTTCTTGTAGGCAGGCGGCGTCGCTATTGAGGTGCTCTAGCTCCTTGTCAGTTATGGCTGATTTTATGGATGTTGTCAAGTTGTTGTAGGTCAGACATGAATCCTGTACACATAGTGTGCATGTTCCAGCTTGCTATTCAAAGTTCTGGAAACTTCTGATGAAACTTTCTTGTACTGCCTGCTGCAGAATTTTTGCTCACTTGTCAGGGACAGTCCCTCATCTCTGTGCACCCAGCAGAGCAGGCAAGCCATGGTGGAGCAGCACATTAATGACTGGTGGCTACTCGGCTTAAGGCAGGCGGTAGCTACTCAATGAAATCACAATGGATTCTCCCATCGTCAGATGTGGACCTGATCATCTCTACAGCAATCGGTATGGTGCTTATAATAACCAGAAAATGCCAATTCCCCGTATTGTTTCGGAATCTTGCGACGGCACCAGGGTCAGGCAAAGGGTATGGAGAATCTGGGCTGCTCAATTGTCACTATCCCCTCTTGGGGTCACTGGCAGAGCAAAGGAAAACAAACCAATATATTTGGAGCCAGGTCCCCTGCAGGAGCTGCCGGAAGGAAGTGCTACCCATCAGCCATCCACCTTAAGTGCTCTCCTTCAGATTTGTCCTTGGTTTACTCCTTAAGTCTTTTCCAAGAGCGGCGGTTTGAAATCGGTGTTCTTTCCCCAGGTGAGCTGCATTTACTACGTCTAAGAGCCCCACCTGCCCCAGCAGTATACTTTTATAAGTAGGCACTTGTATATACAGTCAGCCCCCTACTTACAAAACCCCCTGGGTACGAAAACTCCGGGTTACGAAAAACATTTTTCTAAGTTTTCATCCCCTGTATATGAAAACAACCTCCTCTTACGAAAAGCGCGAAAATTCAAACGTACCAATCAAAATTTCACACAATGCACGAGTTGCTCTCTCATTGGCTGTCTCCCAACATCCCGCCTCACATTGGCCTCCCATTGGCCAAGAGGGAGCTGAATCTCCATAGTACCTCACCCATAAAGCTTGTTTGCCACACATGTGAAGGAGAGTTGAACAGGACTGTTGCTTGTTTTGAGATCATTGCAGCGTTATATTTCGTTATCACCGAAACCCCTCTACAATCGGGACGATATTGAAGCAGAAGGAGACCTTAAAGCGGAAATACAGTGACTGAGGCGATTATTTCGGCACAATATTGAAGCATGAACAGAGTGCTCTGTGAAACAAGACCTCCGATCTCGCAAGGAAGCAAGTTATTATTCAATCAGGACCTCTGATCTTTCAAACAGGTACTGTAATTCTGCTTGAAATACAACATCCCGTCCATTTAAACATTTAAATAGAATTGTTCCGTCAGCTGTGCGTTGCGTGTGTTCGATGCTCGCATTCGGCAAAACACACCATAGAGACAGAGGTGTGTGTGTGTGTGTGTGTGTGTGTGTGTGTGTGTGTGTGTGTGTGTGAGAGAGAGATAGAGAGAGACTGCCTATAGAGTCAGTCAGAGATGAAAGGAGGCTTAACTCTTTAGTTTTAGTTAAGTTTTTTAAGTTGTTTTATTCAGTAAATGTTTAATAAATGTAGCGCGCTTCGCCGAATGTGAGCAAAATGCTGTTCGTGTGGACCTCCGATTCCTCAAGGAATCAAGTTAAAGTTGAGTTTGGACCTCCGATCTGTCAAGCAGGCTTTACTTGTGCTTTGAATTCCCCGTGTTAAAATGCTCCGGCGTCCGGCGTGTGGGCGGAGCCCGCATTCAGCGGAGCGTGCCACAATACACAAACGTCAGAAGTGTATTGTGCAATGTGTAGTGTGTGTATGTGTTTGTGTGTGAGAGAGAGAGAGAGAGAGACAGTTGTGTGTGTGTGTGTGTGTGTGTGTGTGTGTGTGTGTGTGTGTGTGTGTATGTGTGTGTGTGTTTGTGTGTCTGTGTGTGTGTGTGTGTGCGTTTATAAAAAATGTTTTATAATGGTTTAATTAATAAATATATGAATAAAATGGTCTAATATGTTAACAAAATGTTTAAATGGTTTAATAACTAATTTTCTTTTACTTTTATCACATATTTCATGCATACAAAACTGGTGTACTTTTATGACTTTTGAAGGGTTTGTGGGGTAGTCTTGGGAGCCTTGGAACGAATCAGGCATTTTAAATGTAAAATGCGCCTCTACTTTCGCTTTACGAAAAAGGCTCTGGAACGGATTCATTTCGTAAGTAGGGGGTCGACTGTATTATAACTTGTGTATTGACTGCATTTAATGTTGTACAGAAGAGTAGTCCAAGCTACACTCGAGAAATATTTTATTAATTACGATAAATAGTGTTATCAGAGGAAAATATTGCTCAAATTTGCACCAAGTACAGAATTCAATTCTCTCCAATGTAATAAAAATAGTTGGTTTTACATGATAAAAAAACTGAATTGTCCTCCTAATTACTAACTAACTTTTACTTTCGGATGGGTACTTTGACACAATATAGAAAGATGTTTTGCTGTTTGTAAGCTCTATTAAGTGGCTTTGCTGGGATCCTTTGTTTGTTAAAAATGTATTTTCCCAGAAAATAGACAGTGCCTACCAGAGTGGAGGGCAGAAGTGCTTTTTTCACATATTGACAGCTTTTTCTTAAACAGCATAGTACTGTATAGCTTCTTAAAAATACGTATACTGGTATTCGGGATTGGATGTGAAATACTTTCTGTTCAGCGTTCCATATCAGCTTGATAAGCATGTCTGGCAAAAAGTGTCCTCTCCAGAAAGTGTGTGTGTGTGTGTGTGTGTGTGTGTGTGTGTGTGTGTGTGTGTGTGTGTGTGTGTTTAAAACCCTATGTCTGATCTTACATACACTAAAATATGCTTCTTAAACGCATTCTATATACAGTCCTACTCATTATTAATCTCTTCTCATCTTCTTCCGCTTAATCTGGGGTCAGGTCGTTCTAGGCCTGTTCTAGGTCGACCCCAGGGTCTCTTTCCGGTTAATACAGTCTGTCTTCCTTTCGGCTTTTTCCCTTTTACTCGGGAGTCGCCACAGCGAATAGTAAAATATAGTAATGACCAAGTAAAAACTTTTGAATTTTGTACTGTGATATTTATTAATAAGAAATTTTACACACACACATATATACATACACGTGTGTGTGTGTGTGTGTGTGTGTGTGTGTGTGTGTGTGTGTGTGTGTGTGTATATATATATATATATATATATATATATATATATATATATATATATATATATGTATATGTGTATATATATATGTATATATATGTATATGTGTATATATATATATGTTTGTCAGGAATGTTCTAGACGTGAAAAGAGTGTCAGACAGAGTGATGAGTCTCAAGTTAGAAATTGAAGGCGTGATGGTCAATGTTGTTAGTGCTTATGCCCCACAGGCAGGATGTAAGATAGAAGAGAAGGAGAGATTCTGGAGTGATTTAGATGAAGTGATGCAGAATACCCCCAGAGGTGAAAGAGTGGTCATTGGAGCAGACTTCAATGGACATGTTGGTGCAGGCAACAGAGGGGACGAGGAAGTGATGGGCAGGTTTGGTATCCAGGACAGGAACACAGAAGGACAGATGTTGATCGATTTTGCAAAAAGGATGGAAATGGCTGTGGTGAATACTTTCTTCAAGAAGAAACAGAAGCATAGGGTGACTTATGAAAGCGGAGGTAAGAGCACACAGGTAGACTACATCTTGTGCAGGCGATGTAATTTGAAGGAAGTCAGTGACTGCAAAGTAGTAGTTGGTGAGAGTGTTGCCAAACAGCATAGGATGGTGGTGTGCAGGATGACACTGATGGTGAGAAAAGTGAAAAAGGCAAAGGCAGAGCAGAAGACAAAGTGGTGGAAGCTGAAAAAGGAAGAGTGTCGTGTTGTCTTCAAGGAGGAGTTGAAACAGGCTTTGGGTAGTCAGGAAGTGCTTCCAGAGGACTGGACAACCACAGCCAATGTGATCAGGGAGACCGGTAGGAGAGTACTTGGTGTGTCCTCTGGAAGGAAAGTAGATAAGGAAACTTGGTGGTGGAATGAGGAAGTGCAGGAGTGTGTACAAAAGAAGAGGTTAGCCAAGAAGAAGTGGGACATTGACAGGACCGAAGAGAGTAAACAGGAGTACAGGGAGACACAGCGTAAGGCGAAGGTAGCAGTGTCAAAGGCCAAACAGAGGGCGTATGATGACTTGTATGATAGGTTGAACAGTAAGGAGGGAGAAAATGATCTATACAGGTTAGCACAGCAGAGAAATAGAGATGGGAAAGACATGCAGCAAGTTAGAGTGATAAAGGACAGAGAGGGAAATGTATTGACTGATGACAGAAGTGTGCTGGGAAGATGGAAAGAGTACTTTGAAGAGCTGATGAATGAAGAAAATGAGAGAGAAAAAAGAGTAGAAAGGGTGACCGTTGAGGAGCAGGAAGTAGCAAAGATTAGTAAGGGAGAAGTGAGGAGGGCATTGAAGAGGATGAAGAGTGGAAAGGCAGTTGGCCCTGATGACATACCAGTTGAGGTATGGAAGTGTCTAGGGGAGGTAGCAGTAGATTTTCTGACAAGAATATTCAACAAGGTCTTAGAAAGTGAGCAGATGCCAGAGGAATGGAGGAGAAGTGTGCTTGTGCCCATTTTTAAGAACAAGGGAGATGTACAGAGTTGTGGCAACTACAGAGGGATAAAGTTGATGAGCCATACAATGAAGCTATGGGAAAGAATAGTGGAAGCAAGACTAAGGGCAGAGGTCAGCATTTGTGAACAACAGTTTGGTTTCATGCCCAGAAAGAGCACCACAGATGCAGTGTTTGCTTTGAGGATGTTAATAGAGAAGTACAGAGAAGGTCAGAGGGAGCTGCATTGTGCCTTTGTGGATCTGGAGAAAGCTTATGACAGGGTGCCGAGAGAAGAACTGTGGTATTGTATGAGGAAGTCTGGAGTGACAGAGAAGTATATTAGAGTGGTGCAGGACATGTATGAGAGATGTAAGACAATGGTGAGGTGTGCTGTTGGTGTGACAGAAGAGTTCAAGGTGAAGGTGGGACTGCATCAAGGGTCAGCTCTCAGCCCCTTCTTGTTTGCTATGGTGATGGACAGGCTAACAGATGAGGTTAGACAAGAATCTCCATGGACTATGATGTTTGCAGATGACATCGTGATCTGTAGTGAGAGCAGAGACCAAGTGGAGGAAAATCTAGAGAGGTGGAGGTATGCCCTGGAAAGGAGGGGATTGAAGGTTAGTCTTAGTAAGACAGAATACATGTGTGTGAACGACAAGGACCCAAGAGGAACTTTGAGGTTACAGGGGGCAGAGATAAAGAAGGTGGAGGATTTTAAGTACTTCGGCTCAACAATCCAGAGCAATGGAGAGTGGGGAAAAGAGGTGAAGAAGCGCGTGCAGGCAGGTTGGAATGGATGGAGAAAAGTGTCCGGTGTGATGTGTGATAGGAGAGTATCGGCAAGAATGAAGGGAAAAGTGTACAAGACGGTGGTGAGGCCAGCAATGTTGTATGGTTTAGAGACAGTGGCCCTGGGGAAAAGACAGGAGTCAGAGTTGGAGGTAGCAGAGATGAAAATGTTGAGGTTCTCTTTGGGAGTAACGAGGATGGATAGGATCAGAAATGAGTACATCAGAGGAACAGCACATGTTAGATGTTTTGGAGACAAAGTCAGAGAGGCTAGATTGAGATGGTTTGGACATGTACAGAGGAGGGATAGTGAGTATATTGGTCGTAGGATGCTGAGGTTGGAACTACCAGGCAAAAGGCCCAGAGGAAGACCAAAGAGAAGATTTATGGATGCGGTGAAGGCGGACATGAAGGTCGTTGGAGTAAGAGTAGAAGATGCAGAGGACAGGGAGAGATGGAGGCAGATCATTTGCTGTGGCGACCCCTGAAGGGAACAGCCGAAAGGAAAAGAAGATGATGTGTATATACATATATATATATATATATATATATATATATATATATATATATATATATATATATATGTAAATATGTGTGTGTGTATATATATATATATATATATATATATATATATATATATATATATATATATATATAGTCACTATTCAAGTTACGACCTAGATTGGTTCCGACCAACTAGTTGTAAGTCAGATATTTAACACAACGAAACCAAAACCACCCAGCACTTCCTATGAATTCATGTGAAGCATATTCTTCACCTGCATGTTCTTTTAACGTGCAAAATAAACTTGTAGCCTTACTTTGCACTGCTCGCAACATGACTTTCAAAATTTTTTTTTGCCTATTATCTTTCAACCACGTGTATGGCAACTTTTTCAGCTCTGCAATCGGTCACGCTGTTTTGTGATGATAGTTGACTTAATTGGAGCTGCTGCTTTCACTGCTTCCTTAATACTTTCCTTGTCCTTCAAAATTGTGGACATCGTGGAGTGGGAGAGATGGAGATTTCACTTTCATTTTTGTTTCCAACGACAGTGCCTTTCTTGCAATTCTTGATAGAATTGCCATCTGATGAATCGGTTTTACTCTTGGGCACCATGGTAATGGTGTACAGTAAATGAATGTAAAATTGTGCTGTAAAAGAGATGTTACTGCAACGGTATCTAGTCACTGAGTGTAGTGGTAAAATGCTGTGAGTATGAGATGCTGGAATGCTGGGATGCTGTGCCGCCACAACTATCTTACGCGCTGCGCTGCCATACATATACAGTAAACTCATAATAGGCATCTGCTAGACGTGGTCGTAACTCATGTACGTCATAACTCTGATAGTGAGTGTATGTGTGTGTGTGTGTGTGTGTTTTTTTTTACCATATTCAACGTAATAAGCGCACTGCCACAAAAAGCCCCCCCCCCCCCCCCCAATGTTTTTTATCTTGCGTCTAATAACCGCCCATGTGTACTGGGAACAAAATCATAGATCAGGCTTACCAATTTTATTCGATCAGTCTCTGTAACAGTAAAATGAGGCGTTCAGTGCCTGTAAAACTGAGTTTACACGGTATTTCAAGACCCCCTGCTACTGGGGAATGTCTATAATGTTCATCAGTATCAACACATTTGATTGTTCCTCCGTGCTTTAAAAAACAGGAACATATTTTGCCACTTTTTCTTGGTAAATGTCCAACAACCGATGAACCATTAGAAACTGCTACAGCAAAACTACCGGATGCTCTGAATGAATGGAGGAATGAGCCAGATATGGACCTATCATAAAGTGATAACGAGTATTTTCACCCGATTCTCATGCTCACTGGCTTCATAAATTTAAAGAGGTTCCTGGACATGTGCTTTTGTTTATGTTCATGCTGATTGGGTCAACGTGCCATGTGCTAAATTCAACATTGTTGATTGGTTTGATTTTTAAAGGAAATGTTTAAAGGGAGGGAAAAGTAAGGGGTCTTTTTTATTTATGCTGTTTTCTGTTTATTTTCAGCTTTCATGTAAGTAGTTTGGTTGATACCATAAAATGAATAACACAAATACCATTAAAACTCTTTTATTGTTCTGTTATTATTCATGTTTTCCACCTTGATGGTAATAAGCACTTACCGTTACACTTCGCTGATAACATTTTTATAAGCGCCCACCCACTCCAATTTTTAAGCGCCCTGGGCGCTTATCATGTCGCATACGGTATTATGCCTAGAACATATAGTAAACTGTAATGGATAGAAAAATAATTTGCTTGTGAATGCCCTATTAATAGATATGCACACACACAAATATGTATCTATGTACGTACATACATGAATAAATTTGGTGTATGTGCTTATAAAAAAAAACTAATACAAACCAAAAGGATAAACATGCTACAATGTGTGAAATCTCACACACAAACATTCTAAACATTAGTCGACATAGTCGTGACTGTCATCACGTTGATAACTTGTGCGTGAATGAGAAAGAAATGCCGCTAATTTAATTACATTATGAAAAAAAGCCTTTAAGAGTAAAATCTGCGAGTATGCAGGGCCGCGAACGGTGAACCACAAATGGGTATATGTAATTAATATATGTATATATGCATGCTGTATTTTCCGGACTATATGTCACTCCGGAGTACAAGTCGCATTAGCAAAAAAATTCATAATTGAGAAAAAAAAAAGTTATGTCACACTGGACTATAAGTCGGAAACTCATGGAAACTGTCTACCTTGGCTTGGAAATCTGCTGTAGTCCTCGCTCTAATAGAAAGGGGTTTGCGTTGCATGAAGTGGTAACACCAAGAAAGTCCTCACGCAAAGTTATTTATCTTCATCTTCTTGACAACAACCTGGACGTGGAATTGCAACTGCACTGTTGACAAAGCTCTCTGATGTATGTTGCTTAAGCACCCATGTGCAAATCTAGCTTTTAGCCAGCGATTAGCTTTTAGTCCGCAATTAGCCTTTTTTTTTTGTTTGTTTTCTTCACTGTAATAATAATAGTCTCCGCTTTTCTGCCCTCTTGTTGCCTGCTTGCGGTTGTGAGTGTAAAAATAAACACGTGAAATTATGTTCGTTATTATTATGGTGAATAATTTCACTACATGAACATGGAGCTGAAACTGCACTGTTCATAAGACTCCCTGCAGTAAGCACCGTTCCTCAAGCTGTGGCCATCTAGCTTTTAGCTTGTAATTAGCATTTTTTGTTTTCTTCATTACAGTAATGGTAATCTCTGCTTTTTCTTCAGTCCTTCACAAGTTTCACGCCAAACTTTTTTTTCCTGCTACTCGCTTACCATTTTCTTCTGCATATTTCAGTACAGTGGTACCTCACCTTATGAAATTCTCACCAATTGAAAAATTCAGGATACGAAAAGCATTTTCCTAAAATTTTTGTCTCAGGATACGAAACAAGTTCACGTTACGAAAGCACCATCATAAAAATTCAAACATTAAAACGCACCATTTATATAATGCTCTCCCATCAATGATGTTCAAACGTCCCGTCCTGCTGGCCTCCCATTGGCTAACAACTGAGCTGTCGTTTATGTCACCTTCACTCAAGCGCCATCTTGGACAGGTCCACCTGACGCCATCTTGGACAGGGATCCCATTGCCGAGGAGGAATGACGCATCTACCTCCCATTGCCTATTAGAGCTGAATCCATCATGATGCTTTTCATGTAAAGGACAGAGTTACTGTTGTTTTATGCTTTATTTCTTGACTGAGGCTTTTAACCTTCCATAAACATTTGTAAGATTATAACACTCTAAGAAGACATGGTCCTTGATCGTACCAGACTCCCTTTTTAATAACTGTGCATGTGTGTGTGTATATTTTTATATATATATATATATATATATATATATATATATATATATAAATAAATATGCAGCCATGAAGCAGGGGGGGGGGGGGGCACTAACCAGTGTCTCTCCCCCTTACGCCGGTCCCAAGCCCGGAGAAATGCAGAGGGTTGTGTCAGGAAGGGCATCCGACGTAAAACCAATGCCAAACTTTTCAGAAGTAATACCCCCATACCGGATCGGTCGAGGCCCGGGTTAACAACGACCGCCATCAGTGCTGTCAATCAACAGGGTGCTGATGGAAATTGGACTACTGTTGGTCGAAGACGTCGAAGAAGGAGAGGTGGGAGGCGTGTCCGTAGGCAGAGAGAGAAGAGTAAAGGCATGAGTCTCGGACTGAGAGTAGGGACTTTGAATGTTGGAACTATGCAAAGAAAAGGTAGAGAGCTGGCTGACATGATGCAGAGGAGGAAGGTGGACATACTGTGTGTTCAGGAGACCAGGTGGAAAGGTAGCAAAGCTAAAAGCTTAGGAGCAGGGTTTAAGCTGTTTTATCATGGTGTGGATGGGAAGAGAAATTGAGTAGGAGTCATCTTGAAGGAGGAGTTTATCAGGAATGTTCTAGAAGTGAAAAGAGTGTCAGACAGAGTGATGAGTCTCAAGTTAGAAATTGAAGGTGTAATGCTCAATGTTGTTAGTGCTTATGCCCCACAGGCAGGATGTGAGCTAGAAGAGAAGGAGAGATTCTGGAGTGAGTTAGATGAAGTGATGCAGAGTACCCCCAGAGGTGAAAGAGTGGTCATTGGTGCAGACTTCAATGGACATATTGGTGCAAGAAACAGAGGGGACGAGGAAGTGATGGGCAGGTATGGTATCCAGGACAGGAACACAGAAGGATAGATGTTGATCGATTTTGCAAAAAGGATGGAAATGGCTGTGGTGAATACTTTCTTCCAGAAGAAACAGGAGCATAGGGCGACTTATAAAAGCGGAGGTAGGAGCACACAGGTAGACTACATCTTGTGTAGGCGATGTAATTTGAAGGAAGTCAGTGACTGCAAAGTAGTAGTGGGTGAGAGTGTTGCCAAACAGCATAGGATGGTGGTATGCAGGATGACGCTGATGGTGAGGAAGATGAAGAAGGCAAAGGCAGAGCAGAAGACAAAGTGGTGGAAGTTGAAAAAGGAAGCGTGTCGTGTTGTCTTCAAGGAGGAGTTGAAACAGGCTTTGGGTGGTCAGGAAGTGCTTCCAGATGACTGGACAACCACAGCAAATGTGATCAGGGAGACAGGTAGGACAGTACTTGGTGTGTCCTCTGGAAGGAAAGTAGATAAGGAGACGTGGTGGTGGAATAAGGAAGTGCAGGAGTGTGTACAAAGGAAGAGGTTAGCTAAGAAGAAGTGGGACATAGAGAGGACCGAAGAGAGTAAACAGGAGTACAGGGAGACACAGCGTAAGGTGAAAGTAGCGGTGTCAAAGGCCAAACAGAGGGCGTATGATGACTTGTATGATAGGTTGGACAGTAAAGAGGGAGAAAATGATTTATACAGGTTAGCATGGCAGAGAAATAGAGATGGGAAAGACGTGCAGCAAGTTCGAGTGATAAAGGACAGAGAGGGAAATGTATTGACTGATGACAGAAGTGTGCTGGGAAGATGGAAAGAGTACTTTGAAGAGCTGATGAATTAGGAAAATGAGAGAGAAAAAAGAGTAGAAGGGGTGACCAGTGAGGACCAGGAAGTAGCAAAGATTAGTAAGGGAGAAGTGAGGAGGGCATTGAAGAGGATGAAGAGTGGAAAGGCAGTTGGCCCTGATGACATACCAGTTGAGGTATGGAAGTGTCTAGGGGAGGTAGCAGTAGATTTTCTGACAAGAATATTCAACAAGGTCTTAGAAAGTGAGCAGATGCCGGAGGAATGGAGGAGAAGTGTGCTTGTGCCCATTTTTAAGAACAAGGGAGATGTACAGAGTTGTGGCAACTACAGAAGGATAAAGTTGATGAGCCATACAATGAAGTTATGGGAAAGAATAGTGGAAGCTAGACTAAGGGCCGAGGTCAGCATTTGTGAGCAACAGTTTGGTTTCATGCCAAGAAAGAGCACCACAGATACAGTGTTTGCTTTGAGGATGTTAATAGAGAAGTACAGAGAAGGTCAGAAGGAGCTGCATTGTGCCTTTGTGGATCTGGAGAAAGCATATGACAGGGTGCCGAGAGAAGAACTGTGGGATTGCATGAGGAAGTCTGGAGTGGCAGAGAAGTATGTAAGAGTGGTGCAGGACATGTATGAGAGATGTAAGAGAGTGGTGAGGTGTGCTGTCGGTGTGACCGATGAATTCAAGGTGGAGGTGGGACTGCATCAAGGGTCAGCTCTGAGCCCCTTCTTGTTTGCTATGGTGATGGACAGGCTGACAGACGAGGTGAGACAAGAATCTCCATGGACTATGATGTTTGCAGATGACATTGTGATCTGTAGTGAGAGCAGAGAACAAGTGCAGGAAAATCTAGAGAGGTGGAGGTATGCCCTGGAAAGGAGAAGAATGAAGGTTAGCCTCAGAAAATCAGAATACATGTGTGTGAATGAGAAGGACCCAGGAGGTACGGTGATGTTACAGGGAGCAGAGATAACAAAGGTGGAGGATTTTAAGTACTTAGGCTCAACAATCCAGAGCAATGGAGAGTGTGGAAAAGAGGTGAAGAAGCGTGTGCAGGCAGGCTGGAATGGTTGGAGAAAAGTGTCCGGTGTGATGTGCGATAGAGTGTCAGCAAGAATGAAGGGAAAAGTGTACAAGACGGTGGTGAGGCCAGCGATGTTGTATGGCCTAGAAACAGTGGCGCTGAGGAAAAGGCAGGAGGCAGAGCTGGAGGTAGCAGAGATGAAAATGTTGAGGTTCTCTTTGGGAGTAACGAGGATGGATAGGATCAGAAATGA
Organism: Plotosus lineatus; assembly: GCA_024760905.1. Classification (NCBI taxonomy): domain Eukaryota; kingdom Metazoa; phylum Chordata; class Actinopteri; order Siluriformes; family Plotosidae; genus Plotosus; species Plotosus lineatus. Next base: position 73,332,143 of record CM045728.1, on the reverse strand, counting down.
GTATATCAGAGGACAGCCCATGTAAGATGTTTTGGAGACAAAGTCAGAGAGGCTAGATTGAGATGGTTTGGACATGTACAGAGGAGGGATAGTGAGTATATTGGCAGTAGGATGCTGAGGTTGGAACTACCAGGCAGAAGGCCTCGAGGAAGACCGAAGAAGACATTTATGGATGTGGTGAAGGAAGACATGAAGGTCGTTGGAGTCAGAAAAGAAGATGCAGAGGACAGGGTGAGATGGAGGCGGATGATTTGCTGTGGCGACCCCTGAAGGGAGCAGCCGAAAGTAAAAGAAGATATATCACACACACACACACACACACACACACACACACACACACACACACACACGCATGTGTGTGTGTGATTTCCGGTGTGAGTGAGGAGAAGAAACGGGCTCGAGTGATATCACAAAGGAATATGGCCAAATCCTTCTACTGTCAGTACGATATTGAAGCAGAAGGAGATCTTAAATGGTATGCTTTTATAATTATTAAAGGGTTTAGGGGGTAGTATTGGGAGCCTTGGAACAAATCACACGTTTTACATGTAAAATGCGGTTCGACTTACGAAAAATGCACTTTAAGAAAAAGGCACTGGAACGGATTAATTTCGTAAGGTGAGGTACCAATGTACTTGCAGCTTGTAATAAGATTTTCTTTTTGGGGCCATTTCTTCAGTAGTGGATGAGCAGGTACTGGTACCCAAGCCTAGAGTGCCCTCTTGTGGTTGTGAGTGTGAAAATACCAAACATGTGAAATTATGTCTTATTATTATGACGAACAGAATTTCACGTGTAAGTTGCTCTGGAGTATAAATCGCACCTTCAGCCAAAATATGGAGAAAAAAAAAAAAAAAAGTGCGAGTGCGACTTATAGTTCGGACAATACTGTGTGTGTGTGTGTGTGTGTGTGTATATATATATATATATATATATATATATATATATATATATATATATATATATATATATATATATGTGTGTGTGTGTGTGTGTGTGTGTGTGTGTGTGTATATATATGTATGTATGTAGAGGATTTTCTGAGTAGATCCTTCCGTAGGAGAGTGCTCAATACTTTTTGGTAGAGCAAATAACAAAAACAAAAATAAAACGACAGGACAAAGACTTTCTATTGAAACTCCATTTATCACTACAGATCTGTTTCGAGGGGTGGTGAAACCATCCTCTCTCTTCAGGTGATTATAGAAGAACTATAATCATAGATAAACTAGAATATAGAACTTCTTCTATAATCACCTGAAGAGAGAGGATGGTTTCACCACCCCTCGAAACAGATCTGTAGTGATAAATGGAGTTTCAATAGAAAGTCTTTGTCCTGTCCTTTTATTTTTGTTTTTGGTATATATGTATGTATGTATATATGTAAAATATACACAAACACATGCACAGTTATTAAAAAGGGAGTCTGGTACGATCAAGGCCATTTTGTAGAGGCACTATTGACCTTGAGTGATGCTTTCAATTTTTCAATGTGATGTTACATTTTGTACAATGTTATATATTTAGTTCAGTGCTTCTCAGTTATTTTCTGTCGTTTCCTCCCCAGGAAGAGGGAGGAGGGATAGTGGGATAGTCCCCCCCATTATACAAATAGTGTTATTTGTTTAAAAATTGTTATAAGTAATCCTCTGCATAACACTTATTATCATTATGAAATACAAAAAAATGAAGAAATATAGATAAACTTTCAACAAAGAATAACTTTATTAACAATTGTTTAGTGTTTAAACAAAAACATTATTTAAACTGTAAACATTTTCTTACGAACAATTGGAACCATTCGATTCTGAAAAATAAAATTAAATAAAATCAATAATTAATGATAAATTCAAATTGATCAGCAATATTAACTCAGGAGCACAATATATAAAACACTTTCATCTACAAAACAAAAATGAATAAAATGATTTGTATTATTTGTATTATTATTATTATTATTATTATCATCATTATTATTGTCAAAATTATTAAGTCCAGATTAATGGTACAATAAGTATGTTTCTGAGTGCACAGCTTTTCGAAACCGGATTTAAAGCTCAATGCTGAACTGGGACCTGGACTTATTTTCACAGCAGTGACATCATCCAGCATGACGGAGACCGTGTGTGCTGCAGGTCGGATCAGTTCCTCTGCTGTGCGGTTTTCTGCACTGTGCAGTTTGGTACTCCACCTCATCTGATGCTAACACAGCTCGTTGGTTTGCTGGAGCAGCATTCACAAAGTGGGGTGGTTGTTGGCAATACTCGGCACGTTTTTGCTGAAAAAACTCACGCGGCTCATCACGTGATCGGAATGTGATGTCTTTAAGTGAAGCCTGAATTTATTTGGGTTCATGCTGTCCGCCGCCAATGTTTTCACGTCATTGCAGTGAACACAGCGGTCCTTCCTTATTTTTCACCAGAGTCACAGTGAAGTCTAGTGCTACATCCGCTTCATCCGTCCTCGGCTTGGCCTCTGGGGAGACTTTCGTTTCTCTCACCGTCTCCATCTCTCTCTGCCTCACTTTCTGCCCCTGTTAAAATTTTCCATGGTGGGCTTATTAACTTCACTTCCTATTTTACCTCTGAGCACACTCTGACAGTGAGGAAGCCACTGCCACCTGCTGTAGTGGATGTACAATAGAACTTTATCCTAATATGGCAAAAAAAAAAGCATGTTCCCTGGGGGCACTATTTGAGAACCACTGATTTAGTTATAAACAAGGCCACTTCATCATTTTTTGTAAGAAATATGGTCTTCAAAGTGAAATTAAGTCTTTGCAACAAGACCTTTACCCAGGAAAAAGTGTGCGCGTGCTTGCGCGCGCGTGCGTGTATTGGCCCGTAATAGCCTGGCATCTCATCGAGGGTGTTTTCTAATCTTGAGTGTAGGGTTTACATTATGTTCTTCATTCAACTGCAGTAGTGATGGAGATTAAGTTTTTGTTTCGCTATTTTTTTGTTGTTGTTTTTTTTATAATTGACTGCAGCCAGTATGTGCTTTCATCAGTTGATGGCCACATTTAAATATTCAAACCGCACAATACTCAACAGGAAATATAATAATAGTAATAATAATAATAGCAGCAGCATTACAGAAATAATAATACAGAGTCTTGTTAATTTGTTGATGTCGGGGTCCAGAGCACCCCAGCGCATATTAAGTGAAACCCCTTTTTTGCATTTTGACTAATATTTAATATATTAGATAATATGTGGGTGTGAACGCACTTGTGTCCAGGTGTAAACGCTACATGGATCAAAGCAGAATGCCATTATATTGTTCTAATATGGACAATTTCAATAATGTTAACATAATAGTAATAATAATAATAATAGTATTACTGAATAGTAAGAAGTATAATATTATTACTGAAATAATAATAATAAGATATTAAAACTCCAAACTTGTCTATTTTAATAGCCACTACAAGCTTCCTGATCATTGTCTCCAACAAAACTACCATACTAAGTGTTATATCAAATGCTACACCATCTGTGCTCACATTTGGATGGAAATATACCTAATCAGTGTGGATTGGCTACCGACCTCTCATCTCTTGTCTCCAGTGGGCAATTTGCTTAGTGCTCTGGGCCAGCAGCTCCTATAAATCGGCAATATTTGGATGTGGTGTTCGTGCGACTGCAAAGCGCTTTGTTGATTAGATTTGTATATATAGACTTGACACTCTTTTGTCTTGTCTGGTGTGAAGATGCATCATGGTCATCCATGAAAGGCCCATTGTCTGTCTATCCATCTATCCGTCCATCTGTCTGTCTATCTGTCTATCTGTCTGACTGTTCTGTTGCATGTACGTATATGTTGTGCTCTACAGGGGAAGACGGGTGAGGAGAGACAGCAGATGATCAAAGCCCTACGTGAGGAGTTGAGATTGGAGGAGGCAAGGCTCGTGCTGCTGAAGAAGCTGAGACAGAGCCAGATGCAGAAAGAGAACGTCGTACAGAAGGTCAACACTCCCACTCTCTGCCATTAGCTCCACTTAGCAGTGTTGCTAACACCACCTGGACACCTGGCGCATACAGCCTAGGTTTTCACAGTGAAATGCCAAGACCCACATCTGACCTAAACATTCCTGTTTGTGATCAGTCTTACCTGTGTTACTCTGACCTCACACAGCAAGCTGTTAGGAAATATGCTTAAAATAAGCATTGTGTCTGTCCAGAGTGAAAAAAGTATAATTAGTTTTCTGATCATCCTACTTTATACAGTAATCGAGTTCAACATTATCATCCTACATAGCTTGGTGGTATTCCATGCTGGCACTTGGGGTGCATTTAGGGGTAATTCTTGTTAGAACACAGAATGTGTTTTAGAACCCAACTGGCCTGAAGGTGTTGGTGTTTGGTAAGTACCACATGACCCTGATCAGTATAACAGCATGGTTTGCCATTGGTTACTTTTTATTGATTTATTTTTTTAATTATAAATCTTGCCTGGAGATGATAACGATGCTGAATATCTTCCTATAATATTCAACAAGGTTAAAGAATATGAATTTCTCATACAAACCATTTCAAAAGGTTTAGTGTTCTTAGTGCATATGGACTTGTCTGTTTAGGCTATGTGTCTTCACAAGGATTCAGAGAACCCTATGTTTGCCTAGCAATACTACACGACAGTTTCAAGGTCCTTATTTTAACGTGTGCACGTGCTTGTGTGAGTGCACATGTGTGTGATCTACAGTCTCAGTAAACTGATTAGGTTTGTATAAATTGCCATGAGTTGTTAATGTGTGCATGATGCTGTGCGGTGGACGGGGATAGTGTCCAGGGTACACAGTTCCATCACTTTACCAAGTATATAGAAACTCCAAAGCCCCCACAGAGTCTCTATATTTACCATAATGATCCCCCACAGAGGTTCTGCCTCTAAAGAGTAAATAAAGTTAATTCTGTAGCTCCTCCAGAAACTTGAGGGGCATCAAGAGCCTCTCTCCGTGGGGAATGTACACTTGGTAAGTGATGGTACTATATTCCCACTTCACATCCAGTGCTCTTGAGGAAAAGTTTTTTCTGCCATCACATCCTTGACCATGATGAAGTGAAGATGAATGAATATTTCTATTAAGGGCAATCTTTGACTTGAAGCATGTTTAATGCAGGTTTTAAGGAGTGTCGATATTTGTTTGTGATACCGTGCTCACACAGCTCTGATATCATGCGGATGCTCGATAGGATTTCAGTTTTCCGTCCGCTTCAGAAGACACAGCGGGTTAAACTGCGGCTGTTCCAGAGAAAGCAGAGAGCAGCAGGGTTGCAAAAGCTGTGTCACAGCACTATGATATGTTTGCTCAAAGGCCACATCACTCATGTGTTTAGGCTTTTAACACTTATTCTTCAGTTTCTCAACACAAATACGCAGATATCAAAGGCTCTGTAGTACTTACGATACAAAGATTACCCTGTGAATTCATGTTAATGAATTTGTGATTATATAAATCTTGTGGTGTTAATGTGAGTCCATATGTCACTGTCCAGGTTCCAGTAGTTCAGAATCCCCCGTCGTCCGTGCAGCCCTCCACAGTTCACAGCTCGCAGGGGCTTACCAAACTTCCTGTGCGGCCTGGCATGCATAGCTCGGAGCCTCAGAACCTCCGCACAGCACAGGTGCATATGTTTACCTTGTGTTAGTGAAGTCATTTTAAATTGTATTTTGGCCTTTTTGTGATATATATATATATTTTTTTTTTTGCTTCTTAAAATGACTTCTGTCAGATCATTGCAAACACCCTGATTTCTATAAATAAGAAATGTGGGGATATTTTTTGTTTGTTTACCCATAAAAAAAGAACATCTGTTGTTTATAATGGTAGTGTAGCCTACTTGGTATTGCATAGCTGGTTAATGTATTTTTATTGAATGTGACGTGACATTAATGGGAATTCAGGCAGGTGCTGATCTCTAGTGTTCATTTATTGTACTGCACATCTTCATTTATTTTTGTGTTTATTCCAGGGCCACACGGTGATCAGGTCTGCAGCCAGTGCCTCCCTGCCCCCCATGATGATGTCTCAGCGGGTGATTGCTCCTAACCCAGCACAGCTGCAAGGACAACGAGTGCCCTCTAAACCTGGCATGGGCCGACCCTCTACAGGGAGCATGAGCAATGCAATCAACTATCAGCAGGTACGAGCATCCTAGCAGCCTTCGGCAAGCTTTAGAGCAAGGACAAACATGCTGAACAAGAAGTCACATCACATAAATAAGGCTGTTTAGCGAAATTTGTAATTCCTATTGTCTATAAATAAATATTTGGCACTTGAAAGCACAAAGTAAAAGTACATCACAGATATCATGGAAAGGGTTAAGATGTTACTTTACCTTAAAGTTATTCATTTTGCTTTGCTGTACAAATTATGTTAATATTTACATTGTAAGCCAGTTCTATACACAATGACGGTTTTGCCATTTGAGTTTTTGTCCCTTAACGTGGGTGGTGTTTCAGTAGAACATGGAAACACTCCAGCAAATCTGAAACTTTGCACTCTGCTAGCTTTATCCCCCAGCAAATATAAATGCAGCTTTAGTAATGACTGCTTAACTGGATGCAGAGTTTTCAATTGTTGAGTAGGAGTGTTAGTCATGAATTGACACTAGTACCACAAGCTCCTCCCACTAGACTTCAGTTCACAGAAAAGTATGTGTTTTTTGGAGCAGGTTGCTCTAACAATAATAATAATAGTAATAATAATTATCATCATCATCATCATCATCATTATTAGTAGTAGTAGTAGTATTAAAAAGTAGTTTTCTGTATTTTTAATAGTTCTCTTTATCATAGTAAAGTTAATATATTGGTTGATGCTCCTGTGTGTGTGTGTGTGTGTAGTCACTATTCAAGTTACGACCTAGATCAATTCCGACCAACCTGTCGTAAGTCGGATTGGTCATAAGTCGGATATTTAACACAACGAACCCAAAACCACCCAGCACTTGCTATGAATTCATGTGAAGCGTATTCTTCACCTGCACATTCTTTCAATATGCGAAATAAACTTGTGATCGTAAGTACGGGTGGTCGTAACTCGTGTACGTAGTAATTCAAGTAGTGACTGTATGTGTAACTGTAAACACCATTTTAACAAGGTTGGCGTTACAGTCCTTGAGATCCTATACCCTGGCTGTAGTATGTATGTGTGTGTGTGTGTGTGTAATTCTGATGGACATGTTTTTAAAGGTGAGATAATTATCAATGCTATATATATCATATATTAGCTGTATGAGGGTGTTGGTATATGTCACATTAAACCATGTAACAGAAACGTCAATATAGTTTTTATTTTTTTCCCCCTGTTTTCACCCAAATAAAGATGGGTTTCCTCTCAAGGTTTCTTACTCATGTTGACTCAAGGATTTTTTTTCTTTGCTACTATCAAGGCTTATTGAAAAGGGCTGCATAGAGGGATCACCAGCCAATCATGGGTGACTGGAAGCACATTCATATGAAGTGGCAGAGGGTGCTTTTGCTACAAATGTGTTAAATCTCCCCCAAATACGCATGTGCAGGAGTTCGAAAAGAGGCGGGTGGCTAGCATTGCATGTCATGGAGGGGGCATATGCATACTTGCGCCCCTCCCTGGTGTGTGGTGATCATGTGATTGAGGAAACAACAATTCATGGGTGGAATAGTTTATTTTATATATATATATATATATATATATATATAGTGTCTGTGAAATGTTTACAATTTTAAGTTACAATTCTTTCCCAAATTTGTTTTACTATGTGAAGCTGCTTTGCGACGATGTCAACTATGATAAGTGATATTTAAATAAAACTGAATTGTATTGAATTCAATATATCTGAACCTTGACTTGACTTGACTTGACTATTTCAGGAAGCAAAGGCAGCAACAAAAAATATCTGTATGCTTTTTTTTCTGAGAATGAGTAACCCAGGATTTACAATCAGACCTAGTCCCTTTGGTTGAAGTGTGTCTTTTGCATCCCTGCTAGCAAGTGACACATTACTCATGACACTGACCACTACTGTTGCCACTTGTGGCTGTGCACTGTCTGAAGAACACAATTTCCATTTGTGTACATTGATTTGCAAATGTGGGGTGGGGGGGGGGGGTTGATTCTGCGCAGGAGGGGAATAGAAGAAATGCAAACTATACACACAGTAGCATTGGGCCGAGAAATGGCTTGGTTAAAGATCAAGAAATGGTTAAAGGAATCATGCCCTCATTGCTCATTTAATCATTTATCATTCAGTTTCTCAGTTAACCAAATAATACCTAATTCACCTCCGATTTTAGATCTCTGTTCAGATGTCAGTGAACTATTCCATGAACTGACAGTGAAATGATCATCTGTCACTTGTGAGAATGGGGTTCCTCAGTCGGGGCACTTGGTAAGGTTTGGAAGAAAGTGTTCTCTCGGTGTATATATTGTAGTGTAAGAGTAGTACTTTATCTGTATTTAAACCATGACAGCTCATTGTTGCCTACTCATCTCTAGTGTACTTTAGAACCTACCAGTGGAAAGATTTTTAATGAGGGAACACACACAGCCTTTAATTTTATTGGTTTATTGCACTGACACACAGAGCCTTCATTGTTTTTGTAAAATCCTGAATGTTTTCTCTGTTCACTGCAGGCAGCCAGCCAACAGGTGGCAGCCTCACAGCGGTCCGGCTCTTCAGCCGCTATCTACATGAACCTGGCCCACATGCAGGCAGCCGGAGCAGCGGGTGTGCCAGGTGTTGGAGTGGGTGTAAGTGCAGTTAGCCCCTCTGCACTTCCCGGCAGCTCTAGTGTGGGTTCTGTTGGCGCGATGAGCGATCAGGCCAGCAGCCAGGCAGCTGCCAAACTGGCCTTGCGCAAACAGCTGGAGAAAACACTGCTGGAGATTCCTCCACCCAAACCTCCTGCACCCCTGCTCCACTTCCTTCCCTCTGCCGCCAACAGCGAGTTCATCTATATGGTGGGACTTGAGGAGGTGGTTCAGAGTGTCCTTGACAGCCAAGGTGAGACTCCTAACCACACAATTGATAGAGAAATTATAAATTAACAGTAATAAATTTATGGAAGTAAGTAAGTTTAACTCACAAGCTCTCAATTATGAGCCCAGTACCCTAAGCCCCTACAAGCATGTATAACCTACTAAATCTGCTAAATATTACTTTCAAGTTTAACAAACCAAGCACTTTGATTACCAGCTTCATTCACATCTGTGTCTTCACCTGAGGTAAAATTCACCCACAGTGTTAAAACAAACATCATCCTTTCCATGCTTGAATCAGTGTGAAAATAATCAGAGTAATTGAGTTGGTTCTGCTGACTTAGAGTATTGTCAATAACTCATTTTTATTCGGTCACTGAAGCACTTAGAATCAAGTTTCGTCTGCTGTTATTTCTCCAGTGTGTATAAGCGCTTCTGTTTTGATGATGCGACAATGCAGGAGTATCATGGGTATTTATGGTATCTGATCACAAAATGAATTGATTCAATTTTAGTTCATTTTATTTTGGCACCAAATCCAAATCACACTACACTAGATGTTACTACATGTTCTAGGCAAGCTGATTTGCGTTTCTTGTGGCATTAAACTGGTTCCTTACTGAACGTTATCAGAAGATACTGAGGCGGGGGGGCCCGTGGTGTAGTGGTTAGGGTGCTGCACTCATGAGCGGGAGGTTGTGTTCAAATCCCAGTTAGACCCCCACTATGCAAAGACCCCTGGGCAAGGTCTCAACCACAAGTATGCCTCTGTGCACCCAGCAGTATAAATGGGTACCAGTAAAATATACTGGGAAGGTAAATTGTGTTGGACTAGCGTCCCATACAGGAGGAGTTGTACTCCTAGTTGCCTCACGCTGTGGAAACCGGGGATAAGCACCGGTCCGATGAGCCACTATGGTTCGGGTGCATAAAGCCCAACGGAGTTTACCTTTTTTTAAACTGAGGCAGGGTGAGAAAATATATGTAATTTGTATTTGTTTTCTTAAAGAGGTGATATCTAAGTGAGTGACATCCTCACAGAAAGAAGGCTCTGGACGTGGCAAAGGTGTTTCTTTGTGGAGTTAGCATGTTCTCCCTGCGCTTGTGTGGGTTTCCAGTGGGTTCTTCGGTTTCCTCCCACAATCCAAAGACATCTACATTACATTTATGGCATTTGGCAGGCACCATTGTCCAGAGCGACTTATTTGTTGTTTTTTTTTTTTTTTTTTTAATACAACTGAGCACTTGCGGTTTACCTTTAGAACAGTAAGTCAGAGCCCTAATCAAGTGAGCCACCACTGCCAGTGTGTGTGTGGCTAATTAGCTGTTCCAAATGCCTGTGTGAGTGAGTGGCTGTTTAGGGTGTAACCCGTAACCCGTCTTCATCCAGTGTCAGCTGAGATCCAGATGGCTCCAGCCTCCCTTTGACCTTAACAGGATTAAGCAGTTCAGTAAATGAATGAGAAATAAGAGAAGTTATATCAACGTATTGTGCTAGCAAAGAGTCTTTTCCCAGGCAACCTCGTGTACTGTGCCATGTAATTAGAGATTTTTAGATGTCAAAGAAATGTGTTTAATGTTTATTCATTCATTCATTTTATGAACCACTTAATCCCAATTAGGGATGCGGAGAGGCTGAAGCCCATCTCAACCAACTCTGAATGACAGCAGAGTACAACCTGGATAGCTTACCAGGCCATCACAGGGCATAAACATGCTGATGGCTATGCAGGCTACTCTTGACGAAAGTCAGCAATAGTTCTTTTACATGCCTCTCACCATAGACATTGAGGGACATGGTCGGCCTTTGATTACCTTGTTAGTTGCACTGGGGTGACAGAAGTGCAGGCTTGACCCCCCCCCCCCCCCCCCCCACACACACACACACACACACACACACCTTGGGATCAGTAATCCAGCGACTTGCCACTGGGCCAACACTGCTCTGTTTAATGTTTACAAAGAAGAAAATTTAATTTAGAAACTAAGACGAAGCTCTTAAGTTTTTAAAGCAATCATTGCTGCCTTTAGACTGCTATTATAGAAATCATAAATCTTAGCAAAAATTATTTATACTGAGATCACACTTAACTTACTTAACACTTACATTTAACATTCATAAGATATAATTACAGGTGCTTCCTGACTTACGTTTTTAATTGGTTTCAGACGGCCGAACGCAAGTTGAAAGTGAACGTAAGTTGTTACAGTAATGTATGACGTGTGATGTATGACGCTCATACTGTACTATACATCCATAAATACCATTACAGTAGGCCCTTAACTATTCGCGGTTTTGCACCCACGGTTTGAGTATTCACTGACTGCCGAGCAACCGGCACGTGATTAAAATTCAGCCAATGGCTGCCCTCCTTTCTCCTGATTGGTTGAGCTGATGTCCCGCCCCTTTTTCATCATTCACGCACAAGTTGTCAATGAGCCTCTTTATGTGTTTTAATTACCAGTTAAGCTCTATGATACCACTCTCTGGCTAAGCGATAGAAAACGCTGGATGTCTCTTCTGAAGAAATAAGACTTTCTCCTTTCTCTGAACTGTTGTATTAAAATCTTTTTCAATTATTATTTCAGTACAGTACCTAAGTTCGTGTTTATATGTGAGATTTGATGTTCTGTAGCATGTTTAACAAACGATACCAAAAGGATAAACTTTATTACAGTACTCTTCGTGTCCTTTTACATTGAAGTTGGAGTGACGTCTCCAAGATGGCGCTGCCCAGAGGGCGACATCGCGGAGTTCTCGGAGTCAAATTGTTTCTTTGTTTTAATTTGTTTTATTTGTTGTTTCGTTTGTTCATGTTTTGCACTATGCTCGTCTATGACTGGTACAGCTATAAGATCGGAGTATCTTCGGACGTGTATTACTAAGCACAGCTAGCATGCTATTAGCACAGCTAGCATGCTATGGTTCGTTTTAATTTGTTTTATTTGTTGTTTTGTTTGTTCATTTTTGCACTATACAGCTATAAGATTGGAGTATCTTTGGGCGTGTATAACTAAGCACACTCAACTGGGCTTGTTAGCCGGGATGCGGCTAGCAGAGCTAATATGTAGGCAACCCACCCCAGCGGACAAGAAACCCAGGCGGGAAGGAGCCGAACGATGACGCCAGCGCTTGGGATAGCAGGGGATGAAGGCCGTGTAGCCGGCTGGTATAATCGCCTTATCGGGTGTACTCTCCTCAAGCCATGTCTCACAGAAACACAGTCCTGTAGATCCCTCTGCGCTGCAATCTGAGCATGAAGCTCGTACATCTTGTTTCACAGGGACTGAACAGTTTCAAGCAGTATGGCCGGAAGTGCTAACCAAGCCTCTGAGAACTCCGCCTGGGCTTAGCCAGCAACCGCTAGCATGGAGCTCCCATAGCAGAGAATAGATAGAAGATAGAAGTTGTTGCGTGCTTAGCTGCCCGGAGCTGAAGCTGCTCATAGCTGTAGTAGGGTCGACTGATCAAAGATAAGCATAGTGCAAAACATGAAAAAACAAATAAAACAAATTAGAACCAACAAAGAAACAATTTGACTCCGAGAACTCCGCGACGTTGCCCTCTAGGCAGCGCGCCATCTTGGAGACGTCACTCCAAGTTCAATGTAAAAGGACATGAAGTGTAATAAAGTTTATCCTTTTGGTATCGTTTGTTGAACATGCTACAGAACATAAAATCTCACGCACAAACATTCTCAGAATTAACTTGGGTACTGTACTGTGTAATAATTGAAAAAGACTTTAAAAAGAGTGCTTTACAACAGTATATGCTGTATAATGTTTATATTTTATCATCAATAAAAATAAGAGTAAAAATTAAGTTTTTCTTAATCATTACTATATTTTACTACATTAATACTGTATTAATGAGTGAGACTCATTAAGTGCATGTCATAGGTACATAGTATTTTACTTACAGCTGCTCATTCACGCATGTGACGTCATACATGGGGCTTTACTTCCGGGTACAGAACTCACGGATTATCTCGATTCGCGGGAGGGCTCGGAACCGAACCCCCGCGAATGTCAAGGGCCTACTGTACCGTATTTCATAAAACACCCCTAAATCAATTATTATAAACATAACATTGTAAAATAATATCAAATATATCAAATAATATCAACATTAATTTCAAATAGGTCACTTATTTATACCAAGTCACGTTACATGAAGCTTAAAACAGCCAATCAACACTTACAATATGTGAGGCGCTCAATACCAAAAGTAGTGTATTTGCGAAAGTAGTGTTCTTGCTGTGGGTTATACAGACTTCCGGTCTTTCAAGTGCGCAAGGGTGCCGTTGAACTCGTTTAGAACACAGCCTGCACTGATGTGAACCCAGCAAAGTGGGGAGTTCTTTCTTTTGTGTAAGTAAACTTTATTCAAGAGATGCATACAAAGAACAAGTACAAATCCTAATGAATATTAATATAAGGATAGGATTTTGCTAAAAGATAATAATTATCTGTAATTGTTCTGTAATTTGTGGATTCGGGTTTTTATTCATTTTACAACTCTTTGCTTAACTCATGGTAGATTGTGCCGATCTGAGCAGATAGTTAATTCATCTGTGTATATCACCCATGCTAGTAGGCTCACACTTCTGACCAACCATATTTGCTTAGGGTTACAAAAGTCCGGAAAACAGTGTAAACACAAAGATCACAGAGACGACGTCTTAACACAAGGGTAACACACTATATAACTGATATATATAAAACAGAACTGGGAAGAAGGAGGGGTACGTTCAGCCTGTAGTTTGTAAACAATGAATGCAGCGTCATTACGTCAGCGTACTACATAGGTCCGTCTAAACGCAAAATTTGACTTTTTTTTTTTTTTTTTTTTTTTTTTTTGAAAAAAAAAACAAAATCAAAAAAACGGATAAACGTAAGTCAGGGAGCATCTGGTATTCATTTTTTTTTGGGGGGGGGTAGACCTGACCACACTCTTATTATTATTATTATTATTATTATTATTATTGTTGTTGTTGCTGCTCTTGAACCTGTCGATACTCATGTCTGATCTTTGTTAACAAAGGTTATTTTAGCAATAAAGGAGCTAAAAATATAAACTGATTTCAAATTTCTCAAGATGAAATAAGTCATGATTCTTATGTTAGATCAGTGTAGCATAGCAGGGATATCATTGTTTGAATAAACGAGCATCAAGTTTAATAATGGAAAGGAGTATGTATGGCAAGCATCAGTCGTATCCGACTATACTATTTGAAGGTTAAACAGCAGCAGGTAGACAGCCACGCCGTCTTTTCAATCTTTCAAGATTAGCATCTACATCAACTTGGATACCCCTCTTTAGGCTGGTATGCCATCTGTCTCTATCACTGCATAAAGCAGTCCAGGTAGCAGGATCAATCTGGAAGTTCTTCATATCTCTTTTCAAAACATCTTTGTACCTCAAGTGGGGTCGGCCAATTGGTCTCTTGCCATCTTTCAGGACACTGTGCAGAAGGCAGTGAGGAAGGAGACTTTTGGGCATCCTGTGGACATGACCCACCCATCTTAGTCGAGTGAGTTTCAGCAGAGTTAACAAAGGTTTAGTGTTGGTAACATGGAAGAGTTCTTCATTTGTCATTTTGTCCTTCCAAGAAATCCCAAGTATGACCCTGAGTGATCTTGTATGAAAAGCACTGAGACGGTTTTCCTGATGACGGTTAGTTATTCAGCAAGAAGAGCCACATAAAAGAGTACTCAGAACACAAGCTTCATATACTCGCACTTTTGTCTTGACAGTAAGGTGTCTGTTCCTCCACACGCGAGTCTCTAGTTTCCCAAAGACAGTGGAGGCCTTGCCTAGTCTGATGGACAATTCCTTATCAAGGCACAGGTTTGAGGTTATGGTGGATCCTAGATATGTGAACAAATTGACACTGTCGAGTGGTGTATTGTTCACTGAGAAGCTATGGACATCAGTTAGTGACAGCATCACTGTTTTCTTAAGACTTATTGCGAGACCAAATTTACTGCAGGCTGTTGAGAAACCATCTAAGAGTTCTTGTAGCTGAAGCACCGAAGATGCACACAAAGCAGCAGCATCTGCAGAGAGAAACTCGCGCACAACTAACTCTTGAACTTTTGGATTGGCTTTGAATCTAGATAATGAGAAAAAGGCTCCCATCGTCACGAGTAAGCAGTGAGACACCAATATGGTTTGAAAGGTTTTGATACGCAGTTCTAAAAATGTATGCAAAATATATGCCAAAAAGAGTAGTTGCCAATACACAGCCTTGTTTGACACCTCTGTTGATTGGAAACGAATTAGACACATCACCATCGAATTGAATTTTGCCTTCCATTCCAAGATGAAATCATTTGACAAGAGAGAGTAAAGTTGGAGGACAGCCAGCTTTCAGCAAAACGGTAAACGGGGATTCTCTATCAACCAAGTCGAAGGCCTTAGTCAGGTTACTAAAGGCAATATGAAGAGGTTGTTGTTGCTCAAGAGACTTTTCCATCAGTTGGTGAACTCAAAAGATCATATCGGTTATGGATCTACCTGGTCGAAAACCACATTGCGATTCAGAATAGAGCTCTTCACCTAGAAAGTGCAGTCTGTTGAAAATGATCTTTGCTAGAACTTTTCCAGTCATACAAAGTAAAGAAATACCACGGTAGTTGTTGCAGTCGCCTCTATCACCTTTCAGTTTGTATATGGTGATTATCTTAGCATTCTTAAAATCTTGTGGAACTGTACCAGTGGACCAGCAGGGCAGTAAGATCTTATGTAGAGGTTCAATAAGTATATCAATACCAGCTTTTCACTAGCTGCTTTTCTGTTCTGTAGTCTCATAATAGTAGTTTTTGCCTCATCACGATCTCGTGGTATATCAAGATGCATCTTGGCTGGTTCGTTCAAGAGAGACTCCAGAGTATCAGAACAGACAGTGCTCTTATCATTGTAAAGGTGCTCAATCCATCTGTCGAGTTTTTCATTCTTTTCTGTGATAATAGACCCATCTTTTCTTTTCAATACTGGGAAAGATTGGGGAGCTGGTCCAGTAGCCTCCCTAATAGTTGAGTACATGGCTCTAATATTGCCATGATCATGAGCTGACTCAATCCTAGAACAAAGGGAGTCCCAGTATGTCCTGGCATATTGTCTAAAGGTTTTCTGAGCTTCAGCACGACACGCACGTAGTTCAGTCAGGGCATTTCTCGTGGGTTTAGATTTAAACCTTATCAAGGCTTGTCTGTTTTTCTCTACAACAGGCCCCAAACACTTTAATGAGGCACTGTACCAGTCAGGAGAGCGGTGTTTTTTTGTTCTTGTTGTTGTTTTTGTTTTGTTTTGTTTTTTTGCCAAACATTTTAATTCCACTACTGTAGATGATATTTTTCAGACCAGTCTTTTGAGTTTCAGGATCATCTGATATATTAAGTGTTTGCAGTTCGTTATTTAACACATTACAGAAACTTGCACAGAGAGAGGGTAAAACAGTGCGATGAACATCTAACTTGGCTGACTGGTGTTTCAGAAGATGGAATTGTTTTGGCTGAAGTTTCATAAAGGACAGCACAAGACTGATCAGTGTCACAGTCAGCACTGTGGTAGCTCCTAGTGTTAGTGACTTCTATTTTATGACACTGCCGTACAATAACAAAGTCGAGTTGGTGCCACTGTTTAGATCTTGGGTGACACCAGGACTTTTTTCGATGTGGTGTCTCTATTGAATGTCTGATTAGATCTGTGGAAGACAAAGTCAGAGTTGTACTGCTTGTTGACATGAATGCTAGAGTAGGCAATGACTTTAGTTCCTGGCCGAACTGCCTTGACAAGTTTGGTGTAGGACACGTGAATGAAAATGGTCAGCGTCTTCTAGAACTGTGCTGCCGGAAAAAAAAATATTTATTACTAACTCCTTGTTTCCTGGAGGAAAGGAGTGTACCGGCTATATAACACAAGAAAAAAAAAGAGCAATATTTAAAAACAATGGTTTTATCTCGGATTATCTGCATTTAGGTGTAAGGCATTTTGGCAGTTGCCCTTATCCAGAGAAACTTTACATTTCTATCTCATTTATACAACTGAGCAGCTCAAGGGCCCAACAGTAGCAGCTTGGTAGTATTGGTGCTTGTACCCTCAATGTTTACTCACACCTTGACAACACCGACACATATGCATGAATGCTGTTTGTTGACTTCAGCTCAGCATTCAACACAGTCATTCCCTCCAAGTTGCCCAGAAAACCTGGGGACCTTGGAAGCAATTTGCCATTCCTTGCAATCCCTTTGCAACTGGATCATGGATTTTCTAAGCAACAGATCACAGTATGTTAGATCAGACCACAATTATTAGCCCAAAATTACACTCGACACTGGTGCACCTCAGGGCGGTATATTGAGCCCATTACTCTCTTTTCACTCGAGTCTGAGATCCAACTCCATCATGAAGTTTTTTTGCAAACGACACCACAGTGATTGGACTCATCAGTGACAGTGATTCTGACCACAGGGCAGAGGTAAAGCACCTAACTGCATGGTGTGCTGACAACAGCCTGCTCCTGGACACCAACAAAACCGAGGAGCTCATTGTGGACTTCAAGAAAGTAAAGGGGACACTCATAACCCTATCCATATCAATGGAATGGCTGTTGAACGTGTCTCCAGCTTCAAATTCCTGAGAACCCACATCTTGTAGAACCTGTCCTGATGAACCAACACCTCCAGTCTGATCAAAAAGGCACATTAGTGCCTGTTCTTCTTGAGGACACTGAAGAACCACCTGTCTGCTGACATCTTGGGTAACTTCTACCGCCACACAATAGAAGGCATTCTGACCAACTGTGTTAAACTCTGGTTTTGGAATTGCTCTGTCGCAGACTGCAAGGCACTCCAGTGGGTGGTGAAAACCACCCAACGCATAACAGGGACTCCACTTTCTGCTATTGAAGTTTTTCACAAGAAGAGATGTCTTCTCTGGACGCATAGCATTCTCAGGGACTCCTCTCATCCTGCCACTAGACTGTTACAGCCCCTCCCCTCCAGAAGGTGCCTTTGGACAAGAAACATCAGGTTTAGGAACAGCCACTTCCCCTCAGATGTCACCCCATTGAACTCAGTACTCAGTCCCCTGCTGAATCTTCCCTTCCAATCCACAGTAAACCATTAGCAGCACCACTAGTACCATTCAGGCACATGTACATGCGTCCACTGTTATAGTCTATTCACAGTGTTTTTCTATATTTAGTGTGTGTGTGTGTGTGTGTGTGTGTGTGTGTGTGTGTGTGTGTGTGTGTGTGTGTGTATGTATATATATATATATATATATATATATATATATATATATATACACACACACACACACACACCACATCCATATATTTGTACATTCTACACTGTATATTTGCATATTACATATATACATACTGTATATTTGAACACTAGGTGTTACACTAGGCATAGCCGTCAGCGTGTTTCTGCACCTTGCTAAATAGTTGTATCAGGAAGGGCATCCAACGTAAAAACCTATGCGAAATCAAACATGCGAATCAGCTGATTCGCTGTGGCGACCCCTGAAAAAGGAAAAAAGGCGAAAGGAAAAGAAGATATATGAGGCGCTCAACCGAATGTAGGCGCTGGTCGCAAGTGATGTATGGTGCTTGTGAGACAAAGCGCGGCTTATCCGGCCTTCCAATCTTTCAAGTGAGCAAGTGTGCGTTGAATACTTCTTTAGTACTCAACCTTCCCTTGGATGGTTACCTTAAATGGATGGGATGTTGTATTTAACGCAGAATTACAGTACCTGTTTGAAAGATCAGAGGTCTTGATTTAATATTAACTTGCTTGCTTTCCGCTTTAAGGTCTCCTTCTCCTTCAATATCGTCCCGATTGTAGAGGAGTTTCGGCGATAACAAAATATAATGCTGCAATGATCTCAAAACAAGAAACAGTCCTGTTTAACTCTTATTCACGCGTGTGACAGACAAGCTTTATGGGTGCAGGACTATGGAGATTCAGCTCCCTCCTGGCCAATCGGAGACCAAGCCAGCGGGGTGGGATGTTGGGAGACAGCCAATGAGAGAGCAACTTGTGCATCGTGTGAAATTTTGATTGGTGCGTTTGAATTTTGAATGGCGCTTTTCGTAAGAGGAGGTTGATTTCGTATATAGGGGATGAAAACTTAGGAAAATGTTTTTCGTAACCCGGAGTTTACGTACCCAGGGGGTTTATATATAAAAAAATTAGTGAAGTGGTGTGCTGACCAAAACACTTTTGTGTCAAGTTGTTTTAAACATAGCATTAAGCAGAACTTAATGGTGTTTGTGCTCTGGCAGGTAAAATAAGGGGTTCACTAGCACGTATGGATCCGTTCTTCTGCGCTCAGTGCAGGACCGACTTCACCCCCCACTGGAAGCAGGAGAAAAGTGGTCGCATCCTGTGTGAGCAGTGTATGACCTCCAATCAGAAGAAGGCCCTAAAGGCTGAACACACCAACCGTCTGAAAAACGCCTTTGTCAAGGCCTTGCAACAGGAGCAGGTTTGCTTACAAACAAAATCAAAATCCATATTCACAGTTTGCACACATGGCACACAGATTCAGTCTCCGGTATTCTTTTTCTTTTGGGGTTTTGCGTGTTACAGGAAATTGAGCAGAGGCTTCAACAGCAGGCGGCTCTGTCCCCAAGTGCGGCTCAGACTGTCCCCAGCATCAGCAAGGCTGAGAGCATGATCCGGCACCATGCACTCCGACAGGTACTACCCCTACCATTCACTACATGTCATATATCTACTGCAAATATGCTTAGTATAGGTAGTACAGGTTAGTATAGGTTTAGTAAATAGGGTTCCTCCTGACATAGAACCAGCAGATATACGGCGTACAGTAGGCCCTTGACCATTTGCGGTTTAGCAGTTGCGCCCCTGCATTCTTGCGGATTGGCGACAAACCCGGAAGCAACTGGCACGTGGTTCAAATTTAGCCAGTGGCTGAGAGCTTTTGTTTCTCCCTCCTGCTGATTGGTTGCAGATGTGTACACCTCTTTTTTTTCTCCTTCATGCACAAGTTATCAAAGTTATTTCTGTGTTTTTAATTATTATTTAAGCCCTATGATGACACTCAAACTCCCTGCATCTTCTCTAGCTTCTGGTAAGGAGCTTAAGTGCTTTATTCATTAAATGTCTCTAAATATTATCACAGTGCAAAGTTATAAATTTTTTACTTAATCATTACTACATTTTACTACATTATTACTGTATTAATGGGTAAGACTGTCTATAGAATGTGTTTAAGAAGCATATTTTAGCATATGTAGTATGCTATTTTAAAACCACGTCAATAATTCGCGGATTTTCATGATCTGCGGGAAGAGCCAGAATCGAACCATCTCGACAAATGGGGGCCTACTGTACACTGTACTCACTTATTTTAGCTAGCATGTACACACTTATTTTGTCTTGCAAGATCATTTATCAAATTGTATTTATTTATTTATTTTTTTTTTTAAACAAGTGAAAAGTTTTTTGTTTTTTTTTTAATATTGCTTCGTCACTTGTCCCAGCTAGTAATCATGTAATCATGTCACAGTTGTATTTCTGTACTCTAGCTATGATCATTTAGTGTGTAGAGAGCCTCGGACATACCTGTATAACCCCTGTATAATAAGACCCATACCACGATTGGGCAGTGCATATTGTCACGAAATCCTTCAGGCAATAGAATTTGTTTTTAGACAGTATTTTGAAATTTCCAGTAAAAACAAAACAACAATTCATGTGGCTAATTGCAAAGAAATTTACTGACCTACTTCTTCTAGATTTTCACTTACAAACATCTAATTTAAAATGGGCAAAAGAGGGAAGCGGTCTCATGAAACTAATCACCAACAAGGCACATTAACCATGCAGGGTTTTTTTTTGCTAAACAAGACAATAATATCTGTGTCAACTCTGAAAAAAATGACGTTACACAAGTTGCGGGCTGTGACTCAGCCTCAGTGACGAGTAATTCTGTACATTGAACTTTAAGTAAAATATAAAATAGAAATGTAAACTTGGTACCTATAAATGAGAACTGAACACTGATATATACACGATATGTATATTGAGGCAATGTGCATTGGAATAAATAAATGGTAGCAAGGTGGCTAAACTAGAATTTAAAACGAGGTAACGTGCAGCAATGCAATACAGCCGTAAAGTTTGTGGATTCAATGTCCTTTTACAGTCCATTTCCTGGGTGTGTAGGATCTGTCATGATGCGAGTGCCTTCTTCTGGGTCCGGACAGCATATATTGTGTCCAGATCTGTTAGACGGCACCCTATGATTCCCTGTGCTGTTCTCACCACCCATGTCAAGTACTTTCTGTATTTAGAATTGTAGGTGTCGTACCACACCGTTGCACTGAAACAGGGAATACTTTCTATTGTAACACTGTAGAAGTTCTTAAGCAGCTCAGAGGAGAGTCCATTACGTTTTAGCTTCCTGAGGTAGAAAAGCCTTTATTGGGTCTCCTTCATCTAAGCCTACCTGTCGTCAGAAAACTTCACAAGTGTATTTGTCTAGTGGATAGCAGAGCAGTTGTCTGTAAAGAGGCTGAAGAGGGCCGGGCTGAGTACACAGCCCTGTGGCGTGCCAGTGTTCAGGATCAGGGTGGATGATGTAGGGTTTCCTATACTCACCAGCTGAAGTCGGATGATGAGAAAGTCATTGATCCAGTAACACAAATTTGCTGATGGTAACAAGTTGTAAAGCTTCAGTATCAGGTTTTTCAGGAGAACAGTGTTGAAAGCTGAACTAAAGTCCACAAATGCCATCCTGACATAAGCATTCAGGTGCTTCAGGTGAGTCATTGCTATGTGGACATGTGCAGTAAGTGCTTATACATATTCTAGCTTTTTGTCTGCTGTTTGTTTAACACTCCAAAGAGTTTGATGATTCCTTTGGCAGTTTATGATATAAATTCCGAAGTGGTAATAAAAATATCCATGCAAAGATTTGTAGACTTTAAGCAATTTATGTGTGTAAAGTACAGGACATTGGATTTGTAAATATACCTGAAAACGGTTCACATCATCTTCTTAGCTTGTTATCTCGCCCTGTTTTTTATTAGCAATGCTTTATGCATTAGAAAGCTTCTCTCCACTAGTTCGTGATATCTATCTGACACAGACACAGCTTTATCCAAGTTTGTTCATCTGTTTTGCGATTGGGGGGGGGGTTCTTCAGCCAAGCATTTTTAATTCGGCCATTTTCATTTAAAAACTCCGTATTCAGAAGCATGCACACTTAAACTGGTAATGATCTTTGAACTTTGTGTGTGTGTGTGTGTGTGTAAGGCTGCTCAACCCCAGGCAGCCCTGCAGCGAGGTTTATCCAGCTCGGCACGTGGTGTGTTGTCTAACTTTGCCCAGGCCTCTCAGCTCTCAGTAGCCAGTGGACTGTTGGGGATGACCAGCAAGCGCTGTGGAGGCAGCAGTGCCAGCAGTAGTCAGTCACATCACGAGAGCCGCAGACAGATTTACAACATACCCGGTGAGCTCTCTCTCTCTCTCTCTCTCTCTCTCTCTCTCTCTCTCTCTGTCTCTCTGTCTATCTCCTCTAGGTGTTTTGTAAACATGATTTTGTTTACTGCCTCCTCATTTCGTGTCCTTGTCCCTCTTTGACTTCACAGGCTTGAATATTGCCTATTTGAACCCGGGAAGCCACAAAGCATCCAGTCTGGCAGACCGGCAGAGGGAGTATCTGCTGGACATGATCCCCCCTCGCTCCATATCTCAATCCATCACCGGCCAGAAATGATCTCACACACGCCCACACTGCAACCATCACCCCTGTCGCATGCAGTGCCTGTCCATGTGCCTACCCAACTAACCCATGAGAAAAACGGCCAGAGGAACACAAGACAGTCTCGACTTCCATTTCCTACAATAACAAACTCTTTATTTCTTGCTCTTGCTCTGTCAGTTATCACCTTTATTATTATTATTATTATTATTATTATTATTGTTTATTACAGGTATTCTCATGTTAGTAGTTTTAGTGATTTTTTTTTTTCTATTTGGCATTTTTATTTATTTCTTTCTCAAGGAAGGGGCTAGATTTCAGGGTTACTTGAAAATGTTATCGTTCTTCGCATCCTCCCTTTGGCACCCTGTTGAATGATGAGAGGTTTCTCTCACATTACAAAAACCCTTTTTCTTACTATGTAGCCCTTATTTGAAGCTTACATTTATAGTTAAGCTTTTGTAACGAGAAAGGTTCACCTATGCCATGTGGTTTAAAAATATATATATTTGTAGCAAACACATTTCAAAGATTAAGAGCCTTGGTGAAGACTGCGTCTGATGGAATGACGGACTCTTCTATTAAACGAATCCTAATGCACTGAGACGCTGACGGCTGTTCTGCCTTGAGAAGGCAACATGATCCGAGGACACTAGGTGCTGTGTGCAGAATCATTGAAGGATGTGTGGGTCACGTACCCCACAGCAGAAGGATGGCTGAAAATGAGCAGCGACAGAAGCTTTGTGATGACTGAAGCTAAAACCACACGGTGTGTTTCTGATATAAAGGCTCCCCTGAATATACAGGATTTGCTGCAGATTTGGAGGCCTGGATTAGTGCATTTTTTCCACGTCCCCTCAATGCCTTTATTTTTAAGACATCAGCGCTGTGAGAAGGTCTCTTGCAGTGCCATATGTTTTGCTGCATATGGAGGAAATGAGCATCTAAAGGAACCTAATTCCATTTGTCAGTCTCAACTATCCTTCAGCGTCCTTAATTTTTTTTTTTTTTTTTTCTTTGGCGGCGTCTTCTGCTGAAACGGTTGTGTACCTCAGAGGTACTTACCCCTAGGAGACGATAATCATCAAAATGGTAAATGGACATAACCTATTCAAATATCTATATGATTTTATGTATCGATTCTTTGCGGAAGATAAGGTTGAAAGGATGCAGGTGGAATATCTATAATAGCATAGGCAAGGATCAATCACCACGGTGGGGCAACTCAAGTGAGACGCCTTTTACTCCAGGAGCACTTTTTTTTTTTTTTTTTTTTTTTTTTTTTTTTTCCTTAAATAAATCGAGAACTGAAAACAATGGTTTGGAAAAGGACAAGAATGTTTCTGCTTCCAGACTCTTGAAGTATGGATGTCACCAGACCGTCTGAGAGAGAGTTAGGAGAGAGACTTTTTCTGCATTTTGTGAATCTCCGACCATCATTTAATTTCTGCTGTTTATCCTGTCAGTGCCTCCGGTCCGCCAGTACATTTCTATAACATTTTACACATGTCTATACATTTCAGGCCAGAATACAAACCGGGCAGTATGGCAGATGTTGCACAAGGTGGCAGCATTTGCAGTGTTTGGTCAGTATGCAGTATTAGATTGTCCTGTAAGTTTCAGAATAAGATCAAAACACTTTGTTTTCGGTGTCATCACCATTCAAGCTGGATATCCTTTTCTCACTCTGCTCATAATTTAGCACTTAATTTACTCCTGCTCATTGCTTTAGTCAAGCAATATGTGTACATTAGTCAACAAATTACAAATGGGTGACGAATAAAAAAAACTTGGTGGTGCTGTTTGACTTTGGAGACTTTTCCTGCTGTGGTTTAGAACAGGAAGTTCACAACATATCAAAACAAAATACTTCTAATGAATCACCGTTTTTTATCAATTAATCACATGTGGTGTATTCCACACAGGACTGGTACAGTCTGATTTGGTTTACTATCTCAGGATTAATAAACATCCCGAGTATAATGCATATAGATGCTGTCCATTGTATTTGCCGAAGAATACGCACCAACAACAGCACTCTCTGGGTTGGCTAACACCTGGCTCCAGCTTAGGCAGTATGATGGAGATGTTAACCAGGTTCCCCCCGCAGTAGCAGCCTCACTGCTTGCTCTTGCCAGCCATTGGTAGGGAATTATACACAACAAAAAGAGCAGTGCTGATCAACTAGCCTCTGAGGCGATGCTCAGCAGCAGCCAGATCCACTGATTTCACCTTGTCTCTGCTATGTGGAGCTGAGACTTGCACAAGGTCTCAGACCAACCTAGTAGAGGAAAGAGGTTGGTTTACTTCTCCATTTGGTGAGCTGTGCTTGTCAGATCTTTCTCACCCCACTGCCCATAAATTTCGATTTAATTTGCTTTTCTTTTGTTTTCATGCTTTATTCGTGTACATACTAAATCGCTGAGTTTTAAAATATTCTGTCGTACAGTCCTTATGCATGGAGTATACCTCATCTGACCTGCCTCTGTTAAAGTTGGTAAAAAATAAGTAAACGATCTTGATTGAATTTGCTTTTTATATTCCTGTGTAGTGTATATATTAAAACAATTATTCACTTCAGGCTCAGAAGATGTTGCTGAATCTAATTCAGCCCTCTTGATATTCAGTCTTGGGGAGTATTCTGCAGCTTCCACCTGAGTGAGTATTACCAATCCTATCATGAAACATTTTTATTCTGATGGGAGTGATCTCATATCTGATGCAAAACCCACGAGGGCTCCTGAAGGTAACTTCAGTGATGTGTTGTGACCTTCGTGGTCAGCAGATCCCCATCCAGGTCAACATCTCAAGAAGAATCACTGGTTTCTCCACTTCTATTATCAGAATATCAGGTGATTTTGAAGTCTGTTGGATCATGGTGGTCTAAAAACTTACCAAGAACCTGCATTAAGCTCTCCATGAAAGCAGCAGTGGATCTGGAGCTTATTCTCAAACCATTGGGGTGCAAATGGAATAGATTGTGGATTTTTTTTTTTTTTGTCACCCATTTGTAAGTTCATTCCGTAGATGGTGGTGTAATTGGTGGCATAGTGCGAGAACTTGCATAGTTCCATTAAGTCAGACAACAGGAAGCACTGAAATCATGTTATTAATGAGCACTTTCTCATAAAGTGCTACTTTTGGGAGGTTTGTTTTCTTTTTAGGAAAGTGACAAAATCAAGTTTAGCAATGTGTGTTATGTGAAACTGTTCTTTTAAAAGCTTTGTGTATTGTTCTTACTTGGGACAGAAAGATGCAACTTTTAAGCAAAGTCATTAGCTGTGTTTCAGATTGGATACCTGTTGGCCATTCTAAACTGTGTGTTCACACTGAGAAATGCCAACACAGCCCAGCTGGTGCACTATTTTCGCTCAACAAATGAAGTGTGGCCATTTTTGCACTAACCTGTCCCATCATGCACCACAATAAAATTGAATAAAAGGGAGGGGGTTGCCAAAGATGGAACAGTCATATCTGCGTCTGTGGCGCTGTTTTAAACATTCCCAAACTTTACATTTAAAATGAAAAATGAACGTAGCACAGTACATGTTGGTTATGTTTGCTAGCTGACATCATGTAGCACTGAACCCCAATTTGGCACTATTGTTTTTATTGTGTGTTATTAATGTGATTCCCTGTAGTACAGGATGCTCTATATTATGAGTTTAATGGTTCTCTCATGTACATGTAATCCTAGATTATGACTTGAGACACAGCTATTAAAACTACCTTGGCTTTCATTTACAGGTGCAATATAAAATGATAAAGTTTATGCTTAAGAGATTTCTTAGTTTTCACTTTTACTGACTCTGTAATCAATCCCCTTGAAAGGCGTATGGTGATTCTGCCCCCCCCCCCCCCTTAATTTAAGTGTCTCGTAGGCTGTGTGTAGTCCGTCTCCTTTCTCTCTGCGAATCTCTCTGCCAGACTGTAGTGGATGCATCCATACACATTTATTGTGATCTACCAGATTCTGAAATGTTGTTGTTTTCTCGGGTTTTAAAGTGAATCTTTAATTTTTATTCCTTCTTTCATTTGATTTTGTTTATTTAATTTTTGAACTTTCTTACAAAAAGCATACGTGTAATCAAACAGACAACAACAAAAAAGAGCTATGAGATGGCAACACAATATTTACTAGGTCATAAATAATAATGACTTATTGTACATATGCTTTTTTTTTTCCTCCTTTGAATTAAAAAATGAAATTAAAATGGTTGTATATTGTGTAGAAACGCAAGCAAAAAGCCATGAATATTGTGAAGCTTGTCATTTTGTTTAGTGATCACTGTGTATTATTGTGTAACAAATGTGCAAAATGTATGGGATTATACTTTTTCTTGTTTTGTTTTTTTTTTTTGAGCTCTTTTTGATGCATTTTTCTCCCAGGCTATACGTTTTTGTAGTATGTAGTATTTGAAAAATGGGGGGGGGGGGAGGTCCTAGTGGAGCATTTAATCCATTCTCCAGTCTGTGCTAGGGCATAATGGGATAATCTTGTATATGTTACTTTTTGGTGTGTGTTGATTTTTTTTTTTTTTTTTTTTTTTTTTTTTTTGGCGTTAAACCAATGTTTGGTGAATGCATTGATTTCTCTTGCTATCCCATGCAAAGTGTCGGCCTCACACGTACACAGTGTATCAGACATTTGACAGTATTAACCCGAACCTGACCAAATCCAAAGCACTCAGCTGTAGATAGGACATGAGACAATGCACACTTCATTCAGCTTGAGTTCAACTACAGGGTGTCCTTTACACTTTTGGGAGACAATGTAAATTTTCATTTTCTACTTTCTCATACTCGACCTTCTTTTTCATTATGCCTTTTATTCATGTCTTGCCCCAAGTGGGGGATTTTGCGATGCTCTTAATTTTCCATGAAAGAATTGTATACTTTGTATACGTTGACAGGTTAAGGGAAATGTTTGCCTTTTGACTGTTCTATTGCTTATTGCTTTCAGTTTAGTAAATGTTGAAGACAAAAAAAAAAAAGGAATAAGACAATTTTGCACACTTGGAAGTATTGCTTTTAAAAGTGTGACCTTTCAATTTTCATTATCATAGATTAACTGTCCGTAGTTCCTTGATTGGACAATCAGCTTTTCTGGAGACGAGCGTTTTAGTTTATGTCTTTCCACCATGTAATGTCTCTCACGTACGCCAAGCATTGTTTCTCTTTATTTCGTCCCTGTATATTATTTTATTTTTTTTTATTTGTTTGAAAATGCAAGTTACTTTTGATAAAGTGTGGGAGAAAAGCAGTTTATTTTTCTTTTCCTTAAGACCTTAAGACCCTCCCCCAATTCCTTCTTGGTTTTTTTTTGTTTTTTGTTTGTTTGTTTGTTTGTTTGTTTGTTTGTTTGTTTGTTTTAAAAAGAGACTCCGCTGCAGATCTGCCAGTTTGAATGCTCAGAACACTTGGCAATATGTAAATCTGCTTTGTTTTAAAAATAGATAAAGAATCTTTAGATTGAGTTTGAAAATCTATCGTATGGACAACTGGGGATTGGCTTTAAGAGTAATGAATTTGAATCAAGGCTAAAAATGTGCTTTTTGTCAACTTTTTATTTTTATTTGGAACATTTTTAATCCAGACCTTTTGCACATCCTTGATATCTAACTGTCTAAAATGAATCTGAAAAAAATGCTGTTTGATTACTGCCGATTGATTAAAAATTATGCGTTGACAGAAAAAAAAGCTAATTTTGGAGGAAATAACTTTGTAATATTTATCTCTTGCAAGCTATGTTTAATAAAGGATGGAACAGTTTACCTCTTGGTGAATCAATTGATCAATCTACATAATCAATTGTGTATGTTCATTATGTACACATGTATGTCTCGTTTTCTGAGTTGCTTTTTCTTTATTATGGTTGCAGTGAGGCCCTCTGGGCAAATGAGGGTTACACTCTAAATGGTACACAGGACTCTAGATTATGTGCACACTTTCTGGACGACCCCCCCCCCCCCCCTCCCCCCTCCACACACATACACACAAACACACACACACACACGTAGAGCAGTAGAACGACTCCAGGGTCAGAACAATTTGTAGAGTTAGGATGATTAGTCTGTCACTTTAGGGCAATTTCCCCATTGTTACTGTGAGCTGTTGGCAGTGGTGGGTGAAATAGTTGACAATGCCTGAGTGCTGTCTGGCTTGGGTCTCCGGATAAGGTGTTTTCAAACTAGTTACAATAATTGAATTTGCAGCACACTGAGTGGAAAAACAGTGCTGCAGCTGTTTATTCGCTGTCAATGTAATGTTCTACACTGCTGCACATACCAGAGGTTCTTCTGGGGTTTGTGTAATTGGTGATAAATATCGGAGCGCCTACTTACTTGCTCATAACTATAGATTTTTAATTACCAGCTCATAATGTAAACTGACAGAATCACAGGTACAACTGAATTGTTCCATTTAATGTTTTTATCAAATTAAGTTACTGTGTGTGTGTGTCTGGCTTGAGTATTTCTACTGATCTCCTGTAATATTCACACTTGACTAGAAATTCTAAAAACTAGAGTTTTCAAATAATTTGGTGAAAAGTAAAAATTATCCCAGAGGTAACATTTTTCTAATGAGAGAGGTTGAAGGCCAAATTAGAAAATAAGCTTATGTTGACTGTGAGGCAACTTGTATAATACCCATTACAATTGTGGTTAATAATGCAGCAGCTGTAGCCTGATGATTAGAAAAGTGGCTTTGGGACCAAAAGGTTGCTGGTCCAATTCTCGAACCAGCAAGAAAAAAAAATATGTGGCTGTGGGGGGGTGAGCTGCACCTTACCTTTCTCCACTTTCATGGCTGAAGTGCCCTTGAGCAAGGCACTTAATCTCTAATTTGTGTGTGTGTGTGTGTGTGTGTGTGCTTACTTTGCAGAAATCCTTGTGTGTGTGTCAGTGTTTCAGACTGATGGGCAGATGAATGAGATGCGATAGCAGAACCCTACATTGGGTCATAACTTTAAGCACCAATAATAGGATCACTAAAACTAAAAATTTAGACTGGAAAATATCATCTTTTTTCTGATCTTAAATAGTCCTAGGTGGTGTATACCGTAATATAAATTTGATTTGATCAAATTTGTACATGTATCTCTTTAGTCTTTACGATATCACATTTGTTATTTCTTAATAGAAATTGAGGAAAAGTGAATATTAAACTGTTAAATAAAATAGCAGTGTCTGCTTTCCTCTCTACAAACTCAAACATCCACTGTATATAAACTGAAAACTGTTGTAAGATTTTGCTTTTCTTTGAATCACTGAGCTAATATTTAGTTGTATAATCACTGTTTCTGAGAACTGCTCGATATCTGTCCTGCATGGAGTCAACCAGCTTCTGGTACCCGTGAACAGATTTTCTAGCCCTGGATGATTGCACTACATTCCACAGTTCTGTACTTCTTGGTTTCGCCTCAGAAACTGCATTTTTGATGTCACCCCACATGTTTTATATTGAGTTAAGGTTCTGGGATCGAGCCGATCGCTCCATAACGTCAATCTTGTTGGTCTGGAACCAAAATGTTGCCCGTTTACTGGTGTATTTGGGGCCATTGTCTTGTTGACACACCCATTTCAGGGGCATTTCCTCTTCAACATAAGGCAGCACGACCTCTTCAAGTATTCTAATGAATTCAAACTGATACATGATCCCTGGTATACGATAAATAAACCGATACTGTAGTATGAGAAACATCCCCATATCATAATGTCTGCACCACCATGTTTCACTGTCTTCAGTGTACAGTGGCTTGAATTGAAGTGTTTGGGGCTTGTATGGCCACTAGACTCAAAAAGAACAATCTTACTGTCCACAAAATGTTGTGCCGTCTCTTTTTATGCCAGTCAATGTACTCTTTGGCAAATTGTAATCTCTTCAGCACGTCTTTTTTCAAAAGTAGGACTTTGAGGGAGCTTTTTGCCGATAGCTTGGCTTCACATAGGCATTTTCTAATTGTAACAGGACTCACAGGTACCTTTAGGCCTTTTTTGATCTTCCTGGAGCTGATTGTTGGCTGAGTCCTTGCCATTTTGGCTGTTCTTCCATTCTTTTGAATGCTAGTTTTCCACTTTCGTCCATGACTTTCAAGTTTTGTTTACCCTTTTAAAGCATTTGAAATCATTTTAGCTGAGGAGCCTCTCATTTTCTGCACTTTGTTTTCCCCTCTCCAGTCAACTTTTTAATCAAGCTATTCTGTTCTTCTGAACAATGTTGGAATGACCCATTTTCCTCAGAATTTCAGAGAGAAATGTTCTATAACCAGCATGGACAACATTTGCAGCCTTACTTCCTTAAATAAGAGAAATAACTGTTTAATAACTGGCACCTGTTTTTCAAAGAATGAATGACGTCACTCATTGAGCTCCACACTGCTAATATTTTAAACGCACCCCTTTCAATTAAGTGATTCAGATACACAGAATCACCAGCATGCATGTCAAGACTGTTGGGTTTGTTGGATTCTATTACTGTACTACACCTGCTTGTATATTATTTGCGATGTAGAAATATAACTTCTACCAAAAACGCTCATTGATCAGGTTTGTGATGTCTGACTGCTATTATTTTGAACACAACTGTACATACTGCCCTCCGTATTGACTGGCACCCCTGGTTAGGATGTGTTCTTTAGCTTTTTCAGAGTGGGGGGGTGGGTGTCCTTCATAATGTAGGACCACAATGGGGAGGGAAAAAAGGATAACCCCCCCCCCCCCCTAATTCAAGTGTCTTTATTCAGTGGGGAAAAAAATCCCACGTTAAGCATTAATCTCATATTCTTCCACATAAAATCACGTGTACCACAATTATCACCCCCAATGTTAATATTGTGTACAACCCACTTATGACAAAAAAAACCAGCACATAATGTTTCACAAGATAAAAGAATATGGAAATACCGTAGGCAGCTTGCACCAAAATCTGTGTAAACAATCTGTGCACAATCTCTAAATCATCCAGCGTTCTGGGTCCTCTCCTCTGCACTCTCCTCTTCAGCTCACTCCACAGGCTTTCAATGTGGTTGACCTCTGGGGACTGAGATGGTCATGGGAGGAGCTTGGTTCTGTTTCTGCTGAGCCCTTTCTATGCAGATTTGGCCACATATTTAGCTTCATTATCTTGCTGAAAGACCCAGTGACAACCCAGCTTCAGCTTTTGGACAGAGGCCACCAGATTTTGATTTACAATGTCCAATTTTTTAAGAACAAGGGAGACGTGCAGAGCTGTGGCAACAACAGAGGGATAAAGTTGATGAGCCATACGATGAAGTTATGGGAAAGAATAGTGGAAGCTAGACTAAGGGCAGAGGTCAGCATTTGTGAACAACAGTTTGGTTTCATGCCAAGAAAGAGCACCACAGATGCAGTGTTTGCTTTGAGTATGTTAATAGAGAAGTACAGAGAAAGCCGGAGGGAGCTGCATTGTGCCTTGTAGATCTGGAGAAAGCATATGACAGGGTGCCAAGAGAGGAACTGTGGTATTGCATGAGGAAGTCTGGAGTGGCAGAGAAGTATGTTAGAGTGGTGCAGGACATGTATGAGAGATGTAAGACAGTGGTGAGGTGTGCTGTCGGTGTGACAGAAGAGTTCAAGGTGGAGGTGGGACTGCATCAAGGGTCAGCTCTGAGCCCTTCTTGTTTGCCATGGTGATGGACAGGCTGACAGACGAGGTTAGACAAGAATCTCCATGGACTATGATGTTTGCAGATGACATTGTGATCTGTAGTGAGAGCAGATAACAAGTTGAGGAAAGTCTAGAGAGGTGGAGGTATGTCCTGGAAAGGAGAGGAATGAAGGTTAGCCTCAATAAGACAGAATACGTGTGTGAATGAGAAGGACCCAAGAGGAACGGTGAGGTTACAGGGAGCAGAGATAAAGAAGGTGGAGGATTTTAAGTACTTAGGCTCAACATCCAGAGCAATGGAGAGTGTGGAAAAAGAGGTGAAGCATGTGCAGGCAGGTTAAAATGGTTGGAGAAAAGTGTCCGGTGTGATGTGTGATAGGAAGGTATGGGCAAGAATGAAAGGAAAAGTGTACAAGACGGTGATGAGGCAAGCGATGTTGTATGGTTTAGAAACAGTGACCCTGGGGAAAAGACAGGAGGCTGAGCTGGAGGTAGCAGAGATGAAAATGTTGAGATTCTCTTTGGGAGTAACGAGGATGGATAGGATCAGGAATGAGTACATCAGAGGGACGGCACATGTTAGAGGTTTTGGAGACAAAGTCAGAGAGGCTAGATTGAGATGGTTTGGACATGTACAGAGGAGGGATAGTGAGTATATTGGTAGTAGGATGCTGAGGTTGGAACTACCAGGCAGAAGGCCGAGAGGAAGACCATAGAGAAGATTTATGGATGTGGTGAAGGAGGACATGAAGGTAGTTGGAGTAAGAGTAGAAGATACAGAGGGATAGGGTGAGATGGAGGCAGATGATTCGCTGTGACGACACCTGAAATGAACAGAAGACAATAATGTATATATATATACAGTATGTGCATGTATGTGTGTACATTATAATAGTCTGAAAAATGCTTTTCTGTAACCCCAAAGAATGCATTTGCCATCAGCAAAACCAGGCAGCATCAGAAGTAGCATTAATAGTAAGAAGTACTTTTCTTATTAATAAATAACTTCGTTCTAGTAATGTTGTTTAAACTAAATTCTTATTATATAGAATTATAATATATTATATAGAGTCTTATTTTACTCTCAAATTGTTGGTCTTTTTTCACTCAGTTGTATTCAGTATTAAAATGTGCATGTATGTATGTATGTATGTATGTGTATACATATATACATACAGTGGTACCTCACTTTACGAAATCAATCCATTCCAGTGCCTTTTTCGTAATCTGCATTTTTCGTAAATTGAACCGCATTTTACATGTAAAATGCAGTGATTTGTTCCAAGGCTCCCAATACTATCCCTAAACCCTTTAAAAATTATAAACGCATACCTTTTAAGACCTCCTTCTGCTTCAATATCGTACCGATGGTAGACAGGTTTGGCCATATTCCTTTGTGATATCACTCGAGCCCGTTTCTTCTTCTCACTCGCTTCGAAAATCACACGTGTGTGTGTGTGTGTGTGTGTGTGTGTGTGTATGTGTGTGCATGCACGCACGTGTGTTGACAATGTCTTCTTAGCAGAGTTATAATCTTACTAATGTTTGTAGAAGGTTAAAAGCCTGAGTCAAGAAATGAAGCATAAAACAACACTAACTCTGTCCTTTACATGAAAAGCATCATGGTAGATTCAGCTCCATAATAGCCAATGGGAGGGAGCTGTGTCTTCCCTCCTAGCCAATGGGAGGCCAGCGGGGCGGGATGTTGGGAGATAAGAAATGGGAGGTAGCTGCGTCATCCCTCCTAACCAATGGGAGGCCAGCGTGGCGGGATGTTTGAATGTCATTAATGGGAGAGCAGATTGTTTGAATGGTGCGTTTTAATGTTTGAATTGCACGTTTGAATGTTTGAATGGCGCGTTTGAATTTTTAAAATGGCGCTTTCGTTACGTGAACTTGTTTCGTATCCAGAGACAAAAATTTTAGGAAAATGTGTTTCGTAACCTGCATTTTTCGTTTGGTGAGACCTTCGTAAAGTGAGGTACCACTGTATATGTATATGTGTGTGTGTATATATATATATATATATATATATATATATATATATATGGCTGTCAGGTGGTTAGATTTTAAAATATGTGGTTTTTTTGGCTCCCTTAGTCAAAAAGATTCCCGACCCCTGATATAGAGAATACTAGCTTGGAAACACTGTAAAAGATCTGGTAGCAAAGCAATATAATAACACTACTCCACTTGACCCGTTATACATATTTCATCCCAGCTTGTTTTTTTTTTTTTTAAATAAACATGTCCAGTAATTCTTTCCAGTGAACCCATTCAACAAAGTTCTGTGGAACACCAAGTTGTAAGATAAAGCATCCTTCAATATTTTCCACCCACCCATCTGTTCCATATTGCATAACTGGCTAAATTCCTAAAAGGAAAACTTCTGAATGCCTGTTGGAAGGATGCGTGTCGAGTGCGAGTGTGGAGGTGTGTATATCTCATGGATGGGAGTGTAATGTTTTGTTCTGTGACCTTCAGGGCAAGTGTGTACAATTACCCCCACCCTCAGCCCCCTATGTGGATTCCACAAACGATCAGGACCATTAATCAGACATTGCTCAAGGCAAACTGTATCCTAATAGAACAAATGAATCCCAAGTCTATTGTATATTTTATGTCAGCCATTTTGCTAAGAATCAATGTTTTGGATGAAACAGTTGTTTTCTTAATTTTAATGCAGCCGGGGGGGGGGGGGCACAAACCAGTGTCTCTCCCTCACGCCGGTCCCAAGCCTGGAAAAATGCAGCAGAGGGTTGTGTCAGGAAGGGCATCCGGCGTAAAACAAATGCCAAATAAAATATGCGGACCGCCATCAGTGCTGTTAACCAACAGGGTGCTGGTGGAAATTGGACTACTGTTGGTCGAAGAAGGAGAGGCGGGAGGCATGTCTGTAGGCAGAGAGAGAACAGGAAAGGCATGAGTCTATGACTGAAAGTAGGGACTTTGAATGCTGGAACTATGGCAGGAAAAGGTAGAGAGCCGGCTGACATGATGCAGAGGAAAAAGGTGGACATACTGTGTCTTCAGGAGACCAGGTGGAAAGGCAGCAAGGCTAGAAGCTTAGGAGCAGGGTTTAAGCTGTTTTTTCATGGTGTGGATGGGAAGAGAAATGGAGTCAGAGTCATCTTGAAGGAGGGGTTGGTCAGGAATGTTCTAGAAGTGAAAAGTGTGTCAGACAGAGTGATGAGTCTCAAGTAAAAAATTGAAGGCGTGATGTTCAATGTTGTTAGTACTTATGCCCCACAGGCAGGATGTGACCTAGAAGAGAAGGAGAGATTCTGGAGTGAGTTAGATGAAGTGATGCAGAGTACCCCCAGAGGCAAAAGAGTGGTCATTGGGGCAGACTTCAATGGACATGTTGGTGCAGGAAACAGAGGGGACGAGGAAGTGATGGGTAGGTTTGGTATCCAGGACAGGAACGCAGAAGGACAGATGTTGGTAGATTTTGCAAAAAGGATGGAAATGGCTGTGGTAAATACTTTCTTCCAGAAGAGACAGGAGCATAGGGTGACTTATAAAAGTGGAGGTAGGCGCACACAGGTAGACTACATCTTGTGTAGGCGATGTAATTTGAAGGAAGTCAGTGACTGCAAAGTAGTAGCGGGTGAGAGTGTTGCCAAACAGCATAGGATGGAGGTGTGCAGGATGGTGAGGAAGGTGAAAAAGGCAAAGGTAGAGCAGAAGACAAAGTGGTGGAAGCTGAAAAAGGAAGAGTGTCGGGTTGTCTTCAAGGAGGAGTTGAAACAGGCTTTGGCTGGTCAGGAAGTGCTTCCAGATGACTGGACAACTACAGCTAATGTGATCAGGGAGACAGGTAGGAGAATACTTGGTGTGTCATCTGGAAGGAAATTAGATAAGGAGACTTAGTGGTGGAATGAGGAAGTCAGGAGTGTGTACAAAGGAAGAGGTTATCTAAGAAGAAGTGGGACATTGAGAGAACCGAAGAGAGTAAACAGGAGTACAGGGAGATACAGCGTAAGGTGAAAGGTAGCGGTGTCAAAGGCCAAACAGAGTGCGTATGATGACTTGTATGCTCGGTTGGAAAGTAAAGAGGGAGAAAATGATTTATACAGGTTGACACAGCAGAGAAATAGAGATGGGAAGGACGTGCAGCAAGTTAGATTGATAAAAGACAGAGAGGGAAATGTATTGACTGATGACAGAAGTGTGCTGGGAAGATGGAAAGAGTACTTTGAAGAGCTGATGAATGAGGAAAATGAGAGAGAAAAAAGAGTAGAAGAGGTGACTGTTGAGGACCAGGAAGTAGCAAAGATTAGTAAGGGTGAAGTGAGGAGGGCATTGAAGAGGATGAAGAATGGAAAGGCAGTTGGTCCTGATGACATACCAGTGGAGGTAGGGAAGTGTCGAGGAGAGGTAGCAGTAGATTTCCTGACAAGAACATTCAACAAGGTCTTAGAGAGGGGGAGGATGCCAGAGGAATGGAGAAGTGTGATGGTGCCCATTTTTAAGAACAAGGGAGACGTGCAGAGTTGTGGCAAATACAGAGGGATAAAGTTGATGAGCCATAAGATGAAGTTATGGAAAAGAAGAGTGGAAGCTCGACGAAGGGCAGAGGTCAGCATTTGTGAACAACAGTTTGGTGTCATGCCAAGAAAGAGCACCACAGATGCAGTGTTTGCCTTGAGGATGTTAATAGAGAAGTACAGAGAAGGTCAGAAGGAGCTGCATTGTGCCTTTGTGGATCTGGAGAAAGCATATGACAGGGTGCCGAGAGAGGAACTGTGGTATTGCATGAGGAAGTCTGGAGTGGCAGAGAAGTGTGTTAGAGTGGTGCAGGACATGTATGAGAGATGTAAGACAGTGGTGAGGTGTGCTGTCGGTGTGACAGAAGAGTTCAAGGTGGAGGTGGGACTGCATCAAGGGTCAGCTCTCAGCCCCTTCTTGTTTGCTATGGTGATGGACAGGCTGACAGACGAGGTTAGACAAGATTCCCCATGGACTATGATGTTTGCAGATGACATTGTGATCTGTAGTGAGAGCAGAGAACAAGTAGAGGAAAATCTGGAGAGGTGGAGGTATGCCCTGGAAAGGATGGGAATGAAGGCTAGCCTCAGTAAGACAGAATACATGTGCATGAATGTCAAGGACCCAAGAGGAACGGTGAGGTTACAGTGAGCAGAGATAAGGAAGGTGGAGGATTTTAAGTACTTAGGCTCAACAATTCAGAGCAATGGAGAGTGTGGAAAAGAGGTGAAGAAGCGTGTGCAGGCAGGTTGGAATGGTTGGAGAAAAGTGTCCGGTGTGATGTGTGATAGGAGGGTATGGGCAAGAATGAAAGGAAAAGTGTACAAAGACGGTATTGAGGCCAACGATGTTGTATGGTTTAGAAACAGTGGAAATGGGGAAAAGACGGGAGGCAGAGCTGGAGGTAGCAGAGATGAAAATGTTGAGGTTCTCTTTGGGAGTAACGAGGATGGATAGGATTAGGAATGAGCACATCAGAGGGACAGCACATGCAAGACGTTTTGGAGACAAAGTCAGAGAGGCTAGATTGAGATGGTTTGGACATGTACAGAGGAGGGATAGTTAGTAATATTGGTAGTAGGATGCTGAGGTTGGAACTACCAGGCAGAAAGCCTAGAGGAAGACCAAAGAGACTTTTCATGGATGTGGTGAAGAAGGACATGAAGGTCGTTGGTGTAAGAGAAGATGCAAAGGATAGGGTGAGATGGAGGCAGATGATTCGCTGTGGCGACCCCTGAAGGGAAAAGCCGAAAGGAAAAGAAGTTGTTTTCTTAATTTTGTATTTAAAATGTATTTAACACCAGCCAGTTTTTGTTTCAAGGTTTGTTGTTGTACCTTCAGTTGAATCCAACGCTGGGTGACACTATTCTCATGGAGTTTTCTTGTTAGATTTGTCTGACCTTGCTTTGTTTCCAAGATCAGTCCAGTTTCGGTGTTCACCAAAGGGAGAATGGAGGTCGAAGGATATGGCAAAATATTAAGGGTTGTTACCAAATGCAAATAAGAGATATTCTTTGTAAAGTCGGGCATGATTATGTAGCAAATCAGAGTGCATTTAAGGCAATTTGGTTGTAGAAATGTTTTAGAACATTTTCAAGTACATATACTAGTCCTTCTCAAAAAATTAACATATTGTGATAAAGTTCATTATTTTCTGTAATGTACTGATAAAAATTAAACTTTCATATATTTTAGATTCATTGCACACCAACTGAAATATTTCAGGTCTTTTATTGTTTTAATACTGATGATTTTGGCATACAGCTCATGAAAACCCAAAATTCATATCTCAAAAAATTAGCATATCATGAAAAGGTACTCTAAAACGAGCTATGAACCTAATAATCTGAATCAACCAATTAACTCTAAACACCTGCAAAAGATTCCTGAGGCTTTTAAAAACTCCCAGCCTGGTTCATTACTCAAAACCGCAATCACGGGTAAGACTGCCGACCTGACTGCTGTCCAGAAGGCCATCATTGACACCCTCAAGCGAGAGGGTAAGACACAGAAAGAAATCTCTGGGCGAATAGGCTGTTCCCAGAGTGCTGTATCAAGACACCTCAGTGGGACGTCTGTGGGAAGGAAAAAGTGTGGCAGAAAACGCTGCACAACCAGAAGAGGTGACCGGACCCTGAGGAAGATTGTGGAGAAGGGCCAATTCCAGACCTTGGGGGACCTGTGGAAGCAGTGGACTGGGCTACAGGTGCCGCATTCCCCAGGTCAAGCCACTTTTGAACCAGAAACAGCGGCAGAAGCGCCTGACCTGGGCTACAGAGAAGCAGCACTGGACTGTTGCTCAGTGGTCCAAAGTACTTTTTTCGGATGAAAGCAAATTTTGCATGTCATTCGGAAATCAAGGTGCCAGAGTCTGGAGGAAGACTGGGGAGAAGGAAATGCCAAAATGCCTGAAGTCCGGTGTCAAGTACCCACAGTCAGTGATGGTCTGGGGTGCCATGTCAGCTGCTGGTGTTGGTCCACTGTGTTTTATCAAGGGCAGGGTCAATGCAGCTAGCTATCAGGAGATTTTGGAGCACTTCATGCTTCCATCTGGTGAAAAGCTTTATGGAGATGAAGATTTTCATTTTTCAGCACGATCTGCCACCTGCTCACAGTGCCAAAACCACTGGTAAATGGTTTACTGACCATGGTATTACTGTGCTCAATTGGCCTGCCAACTCTCCTGACCTGAACCCCATAGAGAATCTGTGGGATATTGTGAAGAGAAAGTTGAGAGACACCAAACCCAACACTGTGGATGAGCTTAAGGTTGCTATCGAAGCATCCTGGGCCTCCACAACACCTCAGCAGTGCCACAGACTGATTGCCTCCATGCCATGCCGCATTGAAGCAGTCATTTCTGCAAAATGATTCCCGACCAAGTATTGAGTGCATAACTCAACATAATTATTTGAAGGTTGACTTTTTTTGTATTAAAAACAATTTTTTTATTGGTCGGATGAAATATGCTAATTTTTTGAGATAGGAATTTTGGGTTTCATGAGCTGAGTTTCATTGAGTTTCATTGAGAAGGACTAATATATATATATATATATATATATATATATATATATATATATATATAGTTGAAAATATGTGCATATATATATATATATATATATATATATATATATATATATATATATACATATGCACATATTTTCAAATTTTATAAAAAAAAATGTAATCTTTACAAAGTTTGAATTAATATTTAAATATGAACATTCTCATTAGAAATCTTTTTTTTTTCAATTTGGTTGAAAATAATTGTATTCTTGTTTACTAAAGAAAACATCACAGGGTATCCATCGGCTCTTTCAGGATAATATTTAGGAATAGCTTGAGAAATTAATATTATTAAATCTAATATAATTCTCAATGATGATGATTGAAAATCGTGGGGAATTAAACTGTAAAACCGTATGAATGCATTTTGTCTATTTGTCATTTTTAGGATATGTGCCAAGTGTGTGGAGCTGAAAATGCTTTCTATGTAGACCAAAGTGTGAAATAAGGATTTGTCAGATTTTTTAACAGTTTAGAAAATATATAGGTGTTACAGATCTGATTCTTGTATCTTAAAAAATAGTTTAAATAAATAAACAATGCAAACAAAACCTTTTCTACCCCTAGTGTAGTAGTCTTGCCTTAAATCTACAATACTCATTTAATACAAAGGCACTGGAGTGCTCAAGCCACTACAGGCACAAATACAGAAATTGCTTAATGACTGTAGTTTGAGTCATTTTTCGTGCATTTATTGAGCTTCAGACTTGGTGAACTGTAATTTTAATGTCATTCCTGTTTTTACTCTGATTAGTCCTCATGAAGGTCAATGCTGTCACTGTTCGAGAATGCAGCCTTCAATCATTTAACAAGTAGTGATA
This sequence comes from Plotosus lineatus, assembly GCA_024760905.1. NCBI lineage: Eukaryota > Metazoa > Chordata > Actinopteri > Siluriformes > Plotosidae > Plotosus > Plotosus lineatus. The sequence continues at coordinate 73,291,423 of CM045728.1, read as the reverse complement.
CAAGGCCATCTGCTCTACTTCAAATCTCTTAACATTTTAAGACCTGCCACCATTTGCTTTTCCAATTCTTCCTCTTTCTTTTTACTATCTAGGTTTATGTAGGTCATGAATCTTTAGTTAGAAAATATACTTGTGCTGTGCCTAGTCAATATTTAAATCAGCCTTCAAGTCTTATTGCTATTGAAGTGTGGCACTGAACAGTTTTCATGGCTCTCCAGTCTTGGGTATTTTTATGCAGCAGAGCAGCCATTACTTTTTTGTGTCTCAAAAGAAAACCTTGTAAATAACCTCAAATATACCAGGAGATAATATGCAGCAGCAGCAGTGACTACTGAGAACAACGAATCAATAGTAGAGTTTAACGTTCAAGTTTATAATGTTGGACTATTGTTAATGTGTGCATTATTTTGCGGTATTAGTAAGCCTGTTATGGTCTGTGCTAGTTGGCGGCGTTTAACTATCTTTCTCTCTCTTTCTCTCCCTATACACTGCAGGTGCTGGAGAGGGGCGTGGCTGTTACACGCAGGTGAAATCCAGAGAGCGCACCTGAATTCACTCAGCCATCAACAAGCTATAAAGAGGAGCAGCACGGCGCGCTCATCTCCAGCGTCAGGAGATTGTTCCCTCCATGCAATTCTGTCTCCCCCGTAATCTCTCTGGCTCCTGGTTCCCAGCTCCGTGCTCGATCAGTTTCCGTGTCGATATTCTTCCAGTGATTTTGATTTTCGTATTTTTCCCTCATTGATACGGTGATCGCGTTTTCCTGTACTAAAGTGCTTCCCCTGTGCTCAATAAAAGTCATTGTTTCATTGTACTTGGTCTCCTGCATCTTTTGGTCCGACTGATATGCTCCTGGCATCACAAAGCCAAAATAAAAACTGATATAGTCTGGCTATGTCTGACTTTAAAGAGGGATAAAAAGTTATATGTTCAGTGTATAGATTAATTCTATTTTTCCCTCATCTGCGAGATTCTGATTTGATTTTGCTTCTGTAATATTTGACCAGAGGGGCTTGGTGGAGCAATGGACAACATGTCCACCTCATAGCAGCAAAGCCCGTGTTTCATTCCCAGTCACGGGTGTTTCTGTGTGGAGTTTGCATGTTCTCTGGGCATGTTCCTCCCACAGTCTAAAAACATGCAGTGTAAGTTAGCCGGCTGTTCCAAATCACCCCTAAGTGTGGATGTGTGTGTGTGTGTGTGTATACGCGTGCTATGGCCTGACATGTTTATTCATGATTGATTTTATAAAGCATTCTGTAATCCAAGCATTTATTCTACAAGCTGTTCTTCCTATATTCAGACTATCATTATAATAGTCTGAAAAATGCTTCACTGTAACCCCAAAGAATGCATTTGTCTCTGCATATACATTTCTAATTCTCACTGCATAGATCTGCTGGGAGTCCTTCATTATTCTGTCCATCTCGGTAACATAAATCTATCTCATATAGGCTGGATGATGTTAGCAGTTGTATAGATGCCAGAGCCTATGAAGCCTATTCTCATTTCACTTTCTCTGTATGCCATATCATTCTCCAATGCCGAGTCAGTCCTACTTTAAATGTCCACAAATAAATCTCTTACTTTCTACCATAGCATCATTTTTCAAATTCCTTGCTGCGACACTGTTGAGAGAAGACGTGTTTTATTTTATTTATCAGAACTCTGATATCTTGTGTACATTCGCCTGAAGGGAAGGTGACACTGGCATAGAAGAATTTCCAGAGATAGTACAGATGCAGCAGGTGTGGCAAAATATTGATATTTCGAGTTTCAGAAGTCAGAAAATCAGTCCAAGCAGGATGATGTTTCAATTTAAAATGGTTCAGAAGTTCAACTTGTAGACTCACCTGGTTATGATCCCTTAGTTTATCGTTAATGGGCGATGATGCATGATGTTTGATCTGTTGCTATAGTAATTTACCAGGTTATTTTTTGCTTCTAATCTTTATCAACCTGCATTCCTTGAACAATGACCAGATGAAATAAGACAGTTCATTTATTCATTCTTTTTCTGAACTGCTTAATCCTCATCACGGTCACAAGGAGGCTGGCGCCCATCTCCGCTGACTTTGGAGAGGGTGATGCACACCCTGGACCATCGCAGGATAAACACACCCTGACGGTAATTCAGTCGCCTATTCTTTATGAACAACACAAATGGATCTGTTTCAGGCCTCTCAGCACAGACTCTGAGAGACATGGCTTACTTTTGATAGTTAGTTAGCAGTTAGTTATAGTTAACTAGAAGTTAGTTGCACTGACGGTTCATTTCATTTAATTTTCTGGGCTGTTTAATCTTTTATGTGCAGCACGTCATCCTTACAAGCAAGAAGGTCCTAAGTTTGAGTCCCGAGCTTAACGAGGGGATTTCTATGTGAAGTTTGCCCTGGGCTTACTCCGGGTACACCAGTCTCCTTAAACAGTCCAAAGGCGTGCTTATAATAATAAATGTTATTTTTAACACACTTTCTATCAATTATAAATCTCAAAGTGCCCCAGAATAAAATCAGATACAGTATAAGGCTGACTGGCTGTAACAAATTGCCCCAGTGTGTGTGTGTGTGTATTGGCCTTGAGATGGTCTGATGGTGAGCTGTTCTAGGTGTACCCCGCCTTCACCCAGAGTGGGCTCAGGTAGGCTCCAGCTTCCCTGTGGCCCTAATAGGATTAAATGTTTCAGCAAATGAATGAATGACTTGATTTAACCTTCACTGGGGCTGGGGTGAGGCTGGGCTCATTCCAAATTCAGGAAAAGTAGACCTTCAACAGCTCCTCAGTTCATCACAGAGTCAGCACACACAGCCATTCACACTTACATTAACACCTGGGGCAATTGAGCATATCTAGTTAGAGTAATGTTCATGTCTTTGGCCTATGGAATAAAACCAGGGCATCCTGTGGAGACCCACACAAGCATGAGAATAACATGAAAACTTGATGGGTACAGAACTCGAACTCAGAAAATTCTTGCATAGGATGGAACCCCTATGTCACGTTGCCTCCCTAATAAGACAGTTGCTTTCAGTCAATAGTACATTGCAGTCTTGGGGGGGCCGGGGTTTCAGATGAACATAGAGCTATAGTGAGATTTTCACACACCTCCATGTCATTTATTTTGAGCGTGGCTCCTTGGAGTGGTCCCCTGGATCCCCAAGCCACCTGATTTCATGAGATTGCCATGAACGTTTTAATATGAATTAATGTCAAACTTTTTGATTGCTGGCAGGTTATGATTTACATTATACTTAGAGTTGAAGGTTGTATTCCCATGTCAAATTCTGAACTCAAATTTTAAGCAGAAATGGGGAAACAATGCTCATTTTATCTGCTTGATCTAGCAACAAAATATCAAGGTCCTCTTATCTCATCGTCAGACCTGGCAATACAGTGGTACCTCACTTTCCAAAATTAATCCGTTCCAGAGCCTTTTTCGTAACCGGCATTTTTTTATAAATTGAACCACATTTTACATGTAAAATGCGTGATTCGTTCCAAGGCTCCCAATACTACCCCCTAAACCCTTTAAAGATTATAAAAGCATACCTTTTAAGACCGCCTTCTGCTTCAATATCATTCGGATGGTAGACAGGTTTGGCCATATTTTTTTTGCGATATCACTCGAATCCATTTCTTCTTCTCAATCGCACCGGAAATCACATGCGTGCGCGCGTGTGTGTGTGTGTGTGTCTGTGTGTGTGTGTGTGTGTGTGTGTGTGTGTGTGTCTGTGTGTGTGTTCGCACGTGTGTTGACCATGTCTTCTTAGCAGAGTTATAATCTTACAAATGTTTCTGGAAGATTAAAAGCCTGAGTCAAGAAATAAAGCATAAAACAACAGTAACTCTGTCCTTTACATGAAAGGCATCATGGTGGATTCAGCTCCATCATAGCCAATGAGAGGGAGCTACATCATCCCTCCACGCCAATGGGATCCCTGTCCAAGATGGCGTCAGGTTGACCTGTCCAAGATGGCGCTCGGCTGAAGGCGACATGAACGACAGCTCAGTTATTAGCCAATGGGAGGCCAGCAGAGTGGGATATTTGAGCGTCATTGATGGGAGAGCAGGGCAGTGGTGGTCTAGTGGAGAGGGCGCAGGATCGCTGATCCTAAGGTTGGGGGTTTGAGTCCCCACAGGGTTGTCACTGTCCCCCCAGTGCAGCTAACTGCGTTATCAAAGGCGGGCCATGTTGCTCACTGTCTATGGTGAGAGGCATGTAAAAGAACCATTGCTGACTTTCACAAAGAGTAGGCTGCAAAGCCGTCAGCGTGTTTCTACGACCTGGAGAGGAATGGGCGCCGCCAGGCCAAATCAGCCCAAGTGTCGCCATGAAGGTGCCCCAACGACATCCCTCGGATGTTAAGGGATAAGTGAAGTGAAGATGGGAGAGCAGCTCGTGCATTGTTTGAATGTTTGAATGGCGCGTTTGAATTTTTAAGATGCCACTTTCGTAACATGAACTTGTTTCGTATCCAGAGACAAAATTTTTAGGAAAATGCATTTCGTAACCTGCATTTTTCGTTTGGTGAGACTTTCGTAGTGAGGTCCCACTGTACTGAGACTTTGTTTCTCCTCTTGATGCTCTCGTCTTTATTACCATAGTTTTTATCTACTTGCATTGCATTAAATCGTCCATATTGATTACGATAGTTACTTTATACCAGTAGTGCATTGCAGCCTTGGGGATCAGGGTAACAATAGAGATTTGGAGACTCCACTTTGTCATATTCTCAAGAGACATCTGAAAGGTTTTCATTGATTTTCTTTCACTTCAATTAACAAAATGCTTTTTTTGTTGGAAAACGAACAGGTATTTAGTGTTCAGTGCTATCCTTCAGCTTTGTGACACGTCCATTAGACTGCTCTTCTGCCAGATTCATTTCATAGATGACAGGATTAAAATGTACCTTTATCGAAGAGTTTAAACATTATGCTTTTATTGAGCTGACGTTTATTAAAATCAATGAGCTGTTGAAAGTTCTCTCTAATAGAGCTTATTTAATGCATAGACTTGAAGTTTTAGTGGGGCTTATAGTGATCATTGAACATTTCCCCATCCTGGAATGGTTTTTAGTGTGTACCTTGCTTATCACAGTGTGTGTTACAGCAGATGAGAACACCCATATTCCAAGCTGCTCTGCTTCTCTTAAACACTTGGTACCCAATATAAATATATACGAACTGTGAGATTATTCCCAACGCAATGCTCTGGATCAGGGTAGAGTTTGCTGTTTTATTTCTCCTCGTTTATTCTGAGCAAAGCTCCTCTGAGTGGACTCCTAACCCTGATATCGTTCCCCTTGGTTTAACAAGGTCACTTGATATAAAATTGCCATCAATCTTTTATTACTGGATGAATGAAAATATCAAATCTTAATTTGTGGGCAGGTTAGGATTCACCTTAGCAATGTGACATGTTGTGAACCCTACCCAGTTTGTGAGCTACTTTTTCCCCCCCCAAAGATGAGAACCTGCGCATTGTTTTTGATTAGTCCACCAAGGGAATACCAAGGCCCTTTAAATATCAACATCAGACCTGGGAATACAAGGACTTTGTTTCTCTTCTTGGCTCTCTCTCGTCGCCATTGTTTTCTTTGATTGCTTTATGTTTCCATTGCATCCACAGATAAGCATATCTAAGTTAGGCAGGAACATTTTGGAGGTCAGTATGATCTGAGCATGAGAAAGAACTGATAAATTGATGTTGACCATGTGTTGGACAATATAGGGCAAGTGCTAACTGGGGAACAGGTTCACGTTTTTGCTATAAATAAAATTGATTTTGTTTTTTATTATGCTTTCACTCATGTTCACTACCTGGGGGTCAGTAAGATAAATATGCATAACCTGTATCAATCACATGAGGGAAATCTGGCAGGACATTTAACCCACCAAAGTGAAAACACACACACATGCACCCACACACTCAGCCACATTGTGGTGCACAAACACCTGCGTCTCAAGTGCACTTCAGCCGTGAGGGTGGAGGAAGGGAAAGGTGCTGCTGACTTCACACTTCCAGTTTGGGAATTGAAATCCCAAATTATTTTTCTAATTATGAGAACACAGCTTCACCCATAATAAGAATAAGGCACCTATCCCAAAGTGAATTTAACCCAAAAGGGACTCCAGTCCATCACACGCTGTAAGTCTGCTTGTTCACCCTGAATACTTTGTACTTTATACACTAATCAGACACATTAACACCACTTGACTGGTCTGCAGCTTAGCGGCAGCAATTGTGCATTCTCAGCCCTTTCAATCAGTATCTAAAAGTTGGTCTTCTGCATGATCAACCCAGACACACTAATGTTCACTTCCCAAGGGTATGAAAGAACCTTTGGCACCCTTCACACTCTTTGCCAGTTCGCTGGTTGTCCTTCCTTAGACCACATGTGGTAGGCACTTACCAGTACATAACAGGAACGCCACAAAAACACTATTTTGGAGATGAATAATCCAGTCTTTTACCCATCAACCACTCTTTTACTTGCTTATTTTTCATGCCTCCGTTATATTAACTTTGAGCACTGCCTATTCACTTTCTGTGTAATATATCTCATTCTTTGGCAGGTGCTACTCTAAGTAGATGTTATGTTTATTCTGTGACCATAGTCATAATGTTTTTCATGTTATGGCTGATCAGTGTATACTTCCATTTTGAAATCACACCAGATGCCATAAACTATGGTTGTGTTTAATAATATACAAAGGCTAAAGTAATGAAATGTTTTGTCTATCACATACCTTGCTACTGATAGAGAATACTACTGATACTGTATGCCTACATTCTTGTGGCCTGAGCTCACCCAGTGAAGTCATTTAGCCATGGTGGAATAAAACCACTCCTAATAAACCTAGTTCGAATCCCACTGAGACCCTCACTGTGCTAAGACCCCTGGGCAAGGTCTCAACCACAAGTGTGCCTCTGTTCACCCAGCAGTATAAATGGGTACCAGTAAAAATATACTGGGAAGGTAACCTGCGATGGACTAGCGTCCCATCCAGGGGGAGTTGAATTCCTGGTCGCTTCATGTTATGGAAACCGGGGATAAGCACCGGCCTGATGAGCCACGAGGCTCGGGTGTAAAAACCCAACAGACTTAAAAAAAAATAAATAAATAAACCTAGGGTGTAGACTCTAATTTAAACTCATGTTGGAGAATCAGCATTGTGAGGGCCTTTTTGAAACAATCCTCATACCAGCTGAATTAGCATATCAAAATATAGGAAGAAGATCACTCAGTACTTTAAATAGGCTGCATATTATATATGCTGGCCCAGTAGTCTAGATCTCTAAACAATTGCAGTACTTATTAAAATACAGATATAATTTTACAGCAGCATGTTAAAATGGACACTAAACATTTCCTGATGTAGAACTTATGTTACAGGCAGGTTCTGTAAGATACTGATTCCATCTTATATGTGAGGATGATTTGGAGGTTGGATCTGAAATGAAAAATAAAATTTCAAGAAAAAAAAAAAATTTTTTTTAATTGGCATAATAATTAGCATGTCTGCCTCGCAGCAGGTGGCACGGTGGCGTAGTGGTTAACACATCCGCCTCACGTCAAGAAGGCCCTGGGCTTGATTCCCAGCTTAGGCGTTTCTGTGTGAAGTGTGTTCTACCCGTGCTTGTGCTTGTGTGGGTTTCCTCCCACTGTCCAAAAACATGCACAGTAGGCTAATTGGCTGATCCAAATCTCCCCTAGGTGTGATTGTGAATGGATGTGTGAGTGTTGGCCATGCGATGCCCTGGCTAGCTGTCCAGGGTGTGTCCCTCGCCACAGTCAGCTGAGATGGGTGCTAACCTCCACATGACCCTAATTAAAATTAAGCTGTTCAGAAAATGAATAAATGGAAATTAAAAAATTAAAAATTACATTTTATCAAAAGAAAATGCATATGGATCCAGAATTTTGGGACAGCCTATACAGGAAGAAGACTAATATCTAGAAATATTGTTGTTTGAAAGGGTTCTAAGCAACACTTAAGCATCAATCCTTTTGGATGTAAATAGCAACCACAATCATAGTAAACTTGGGTAATGATTATCTATGACTCTCAATTGCATTACAGTTCTGAACCAATGGGAAGTTTCTGAAATAACTTTCTGTGTCCATCACTATAGCAACTATGTACATTTTAAGAGATGGAGCACAATACTGAGCAGTTTTCCCCCCACAAGACCCAAGCTGACCCAACCCTCATGATCCACAGCCTCAACACTGAACAATGGTTTTACACAGAACTCTCCATAACACTGTCCCACACACAGGCCAAGGCATCACTTCCTGTCAATCTTGAGAGAGGAAAAAATTGCAAGGCAATGAAGACACAGTTGCGGTAAACAACAGCAGACACACAACTGGCTAAATGGCTTATCACAAACATTTTGCCTCTTGTTTATCTCAAATTTGCTTGATTAGAGTTCAACACAACTCAGTGCTTATAGCATCATATTCTATTCTATTCTATTCTCACCTCTTACTCACTAATTTGTCAAATCCTGAGTGAAGGCAGAGTACACTCTAAAGAGCTCAGCAGGCCACTGAAGAGCCAATACACGCATACAGCTGTTCACACTCACATCTAGAGGTAGTTTGAAACTGCCGATTAGCCTAATGTACATGTCTTTGATTATGAGTGAAAACTGGAGTACCGGTACTTGGCGAAAACCCACGTAATCACGGGGAGGACATATAAAGTCCACACAGAAGCATCCAAGCCTGGGTCACAACCCTAGAATTTGCTTGTGAGGTTGGCCTGATAACCACTATGCCACTGTCTGTCTTCCTTTCGGCTTTTTCCCTTTTACTCGGGAGTCGCCACAGCGAATCATCTGATTCGCACGTTTTTGATTTGGCAGAGGTTTTTACATCGGATGCCCTTCCTGTCACAACCCTTTTTAGCAAGGGACAGAAACACGCTGACGACTTTGCAGCTACTCTTTACGAAAGTCAGCAATGATTCTTTTACATGCCTCTCACCATAGACAGTGACAGACATGGCCCGCCTTTGATAACCCAGTTAGCCGCACTGGGGGGGACAGTGACAACCTTGTGGAGAGTGGGACTTAAACCCCCAACCTTTGGATCAGCAATCCAACACCCCATACCACTAGACCACCACTGCCCCTAACCACTATGCCACTGTGCCATCCCTATTCTATGTTATTTTATTCTCGTCTGGACAGTGTTTTGTTGCAAAGTAGCTTTAGAGAGTAAACAGAAATGTCTACATATCAGAGATACTATAACTTTATACAGCCAAGCTCAACATTTATTCAGTACCAGGAGAATCTCAGAAAAGCTTGAAAGAGAGCCAAAAAACCAACAACCCCAAAGGTCCAGTGAAACCAATTGCTTGACAGGTAGAATGTAAACACAGATCAGACAGAATATTATCAGAGAAACCCTGCATTCTTGCCCAGTGTATGTCGGGCTCTGAAAGGGGCTCTGTGGGATCATCAGTTTAACTCTATATTCACATGCTGTGTATATTCACAGACCTGTTTGTCCCTCAACAGCTTACATGACCTGTGGAAGTATTAGCATTACCTTGGGATAACATTCTCGCCGGAAGCTTGTTTCAGTTTTCATTGTTACCTTAGCACTGGAACAATAATAGACTTTCTTATTGTTATATACATTTCAAATTCCTACTGGATTTTTTCTTCAGACCACACACTGATGAAGGATTTCACTTTAGAACTGACCAATATTTGCACCCGATGACCGTGCTGGCAGACTCCTTTTTTTTAAGTGTATTTTTTCCTGCTTTATTATGCCCATTCTAATCACGAAGACCTATTAATTAACTAATTAGTTAAATCACTTGGGAAGGGTGGCATGGTGGTGTAGTAGTTGACACATCCTCCTCTCAGAAAGAAAGTCCAAGGTTGCATGCAAAAACATGCATATTAGGGTAATTGGCTGTTTGAATGGTGGGCAGTGGTGGCCTGCTGGTACAGGGCGCTGGATCGCTGATGTTAAGGTTGGGGGTTTGAGTCCCACTCTCCACAAGGTTGTCACTGTCCCCCCCCCAGTGCAGCTAACTGGGTTATCAAAGGCCGGCCATGTCTCTCACTGGCTATGGTGTGAGGCATGTAAAAGAACCATTGCTGACTTTCGTAAAGAGTAGCTGCAAAGTCGTCAGCGTGTTTCTGTCCCTTGCTAAAGGGTTGTGTCAGGAAGCGCATCCGACGTAAAAACATATGCCAAATCAAACATGCGAATCATTCGCTGTGGCGACCCCTGAAAAAGGGAAAAGCCGAAAGGAAATCTCTCTCTCTGGCTGTCTGAATGGTGGATTGTGTATTGGCCCTGCAATGGATTGGGCTAGCTGTTCAAGGTGTATCCCACTTTCAAACAGAATCAGTTAAGATATACTCTGGCCTCCTCTTGACCTTAGTAGGATTAAGTGGTGAGGGAGTTGTCATGGGAATAAGGAAAACACCAAAATGTGCAAGGCAGGGGTCCTCAGCAGCAGTGTTGGAAACATCATCTTTTTCATCTTCTTCTTTCGGCTGCCCTCATTAGGGGTTTTTACAGGGAATCATCCATTTCCATCTTGCGCTATACTCTTCAACTTTCTCCACTGTACCAGTTACTTCCATGTGTTTCTGTCCCTTGCTAAAAGGGTTGTGACAGGAAAGGCATCCGACGTAAAAACCTATGCCAAATCAAATGTGCAAATCAAATGATTCGCTGTGGCGACTCCCGAGAAAAGAGAAAAAGCCGAAAGGAAGAAAGAAAAGAAATATTTTTAAACTCTAACATTTTTCAAAGGTTAATTTTTAATTTTTTCAAAATTTGTTTTTCAACAAAAACCTCTAAGTTCAGATTTTTTGCAAAACCCAACAAGTCCCAACTTTTGTAAGTAATGAAAAAATACAGTACATCAAAATCAAAATTGGTACAGTCCATCCCCGAGGATAATCACATTAGTATCATATTCTTTTAAAAATTTAAGTTTGTTCAAAACCACAAAAATAATATTTGAACACTCTAATATGATACATGAATGTCTTCCAAATCCTGTACACCGGCATTTTCTTCTCCAGTGCCTGACAATGCATTTTCATAGTGCTGTCTCACAGCTTCATTTACCCCCAACATCGATGAGTTTCAGAACGTCTTGCTTTTTTGCAAATTTCACACAGGTTACACCTCCTGATTCAGCCATTTTACATTACGCTGATCTAGAATGGGACGCTCTGATTGGCTCAACTGGAGATAGTGGGTTTTGTGCTGTAAGAGGTGAGGTGTGTAGAGGCTTTTGCAAAAAAAAAAAAAAAAAAAAACACGAAAATTTCAGATGCTTATTGTGAGAGGCATGTAAAAAAACCATTGCTGACTTTTCTAAAGAGGAGCTGCAAAGCCGCCAGCGTGTTTCTGTCCCTTGCTAAAGGGTTGTGTCAGGAACGGCATCTGACCTGAAAACCTATGCGAAATCAAACATGCGAAGCATTCACTGTGACGACCCCTGATAAAGGGAAAAAGCCGAAAGGAAATCTCTCATTTTATAGGACTGAAGAGGCTTTGAAAGAAAATGAAGTGATACAATATATGGAAACTTGTTATAGAAAGCAGTTATAAACTGTTGATAAGTAAAATTTCATTGAGATGGCGTTTAGAGGCTTTTGCGTCTGAACTCTTCATATATATAAAATAATAAAAAAATAAAGTCACTCTGGATAAGGGTGTCTGCCAAATGCTGTATATGTAAATGTGTGTGTGTGTGTGTGTGTGTGTGTGTGTGTGTGTGTGTGCATGCGTGCGTGCGTGTGTGTGTGTGTGTGTGTGTGTGTGTGTGTGTGTGTGTGTGTGTGAGGTGCTCTCTCAGGGTTACTGCTGAGTAGAATTATGGGGGAAAGGGTTGAGCACCACCTGAGGCCTGTTTTCTATAAAACACAAAGCAAGCATGTTCTTATAATTGTTTTTCTTACTTGAGTTGAAAATGAAAGACACGTCTTATTTACAATCTTTTTATCCTCCATATTCTCTGTCTTCCTCTTCAGCACCAATCCCAGTACCTGATGGTTTCACTTTCATATTAATGACTGCAGAGATAAGTCTTCTTCTTCTTTTCCTTTCGGCTTTTCCCTTCAGGGGTCGCCACAGCGAATCATCTGCCTCCATCTCACCCTATCCTTTGCATCTTCTTCTCTTATACCAGCTACCTTCACGTACTGCTTCACTACGTCCATGAATCGTCTCTTTGGTCTTCCTCTAGGCCTTCTGCCTGGTAGTTCCAACCTCAGCATCCTACTACCAATATACTCACTATCCCTCCTCTGTACATGTCCAAACCATCTCAATCTAGCCTCTCTGACTTTGTCTCCAAAACATCTTACATGTGCTGTCCCTCTGATGTGCTTATTCCTGATCCTATCCATCCTCGTTACTCCCAAAGAGAACCTCAACATTTTCATCTCTGCTACCTCCAGCTCTGCCTTACGATGTCATCTGCAAACATCATAGTCCATGGAGATTCTTGTCTAACCTCATCTGTCAGCCTGTCCATCACCGTAGAAAACAAGAAGGGGCTGAGAGCTGACCCTTGATGCAGTCCCACCTCCACCTTGAACTCTTCTGTCACACCAACAGCACACCTCACTACTGTCTTACATCTCTCATACATGTCCTGCACCACTCTAACATACTTCTCTGCCACTCCAGACTTCCTCATACAATACCACAGTTCCTCTCTCGGCACCCTGTCATATGCTTTCTCCAGATCCACAAAGGCACAATGCAGCTCCGTCTGACCTTCTCTGTACTTCTCTATTAACTTCCTCAAGGCAAACACTGCATCTGTGGTGCTCTTTCTTGGCATGAAACCAAACTGTTGTTCACAAATGCTAACCTCTGCCCTTAGTCTAGCTTCCACTATTCTTTCCCATAACTTCATGGTATAGCTCATCAACTTTATCCCTCTGTAGTTGCCACAACTCTGCACGTCTCCCTTGTTATTTAAAATGAGCACCATCACACTTCTTCCCCATTCCTCTGGCATCCTCTCACTCTCTAAGACCTTGTTGAATGTTCTTGTCAGGAAATCTACTGCTACCTCTCCTAGACCTCATACCTCCATACCTCAACCGGTATAAGTATAATTCCGAATTCAGATTTATTCACATTTTCCACTGATATAAAATAACATGTAAAATAATAAATATAATATCATCATGTTTAATCTAAGTGTCTATGAGTAGTTTTGTTCCATGCTGAGCAATGATAAATGAGTGGGCAAGCCTGAAATAGTTTTGAAAAACAAATAAAAACCAATATTAATCACAGCAACAAGTGCGTGCATGTTTTGCTTTTAGTATGCTCAATATAGCAGACTTTTTTATGTGTTTCAGTTTATATTCAGACATTTTAGATTAAATTAATAGAGACAAAAGGAAAATAACAGAAAAGATCCTTTAGTGCTCAACCATATGAATCTGTGTACAAGTTGGCGTCGGTGAAAATCATTGACACGGTGGTGAAATTGAGCAATGCGTGCACCTCGGCAAAAGACATGAAACGACTTGTAGTAGGTCATAATATGAACAATACAGAAAGTTCATACCACAGACCCACACCCACGAGCCATGTAACTAAGCTACTGTGTCATTGGTTTATTGAGATTTATAACTCAGCATAGTGCATATGATACATGTCATGCTTTGTCTGTCTCATTTTGCTTGAACAGCACAGAAGAACAGAAGTGTCTGTCTTTTGTCACTGCTGAGTGAGTTATATTTCACCATCGTTTTGACAAGCATGAACTAGTGACTCAATATTAAAGTCAAGAATGGATATTTTTAGAATTTACAGAAGGAACATTTGATTATGAAACTTTTCACTTTTCCACTGTGGCAGTCTGGATTTTGAATCAGCATTTCCGTCAGCAGTTCCCTCTCAAACTGACAGACTTCAAGATATAGTACAAATATTTAAAATTAATACACTCATGCCTCGGTTTAATGGACTAATAGGGGGGAACACTGGTCCGAAGTTTCCGATTCCATATATTTCAACGATTACGTCACGCAAAACTTACTTAAGCACACTATGTAATCTGCAAATGTAAATACTGTACCAATACTCTGTAAATGTACACCATAAGATGAGGGGTCGGGAACCTTTTTGACTAAGAGAGCCAAAAAAAGAGATATATTTTAAAATCTAATCCTCTGAGGGCCATATATATACATATATATGTTATATATACAGTATATATCAGAGGTCAGAAACCTATGGTTTGCGAGCCAGAAGTGGCTGTTTTGATGACTGTATCTGGCTCTTAGATAAATCAGGTGGCCTTTCTTAACAAAATAACAAATACATAATTTCACTGTCATTTAAATAAAAATACAAAAAAGCCATCAAGTAAAACAAAAACAGATGAATCTCGCGCATTTAAATCTATATATCTATTTTCAATCAATGCCACATCACTGTGGCGCAGCGGAGAGCCAATCCTTTTTGTACACCAGTATGTGGGTGGGTCCGATACCTTCAAACTCTAATTTTATTGGGTTATAACAACAGCCACAGACTGCGTGTTGTTTTTGAGTAAAGACATAAATTTCCCTCGTTTTGATCAGCTCATTTCCATGAAGCCAAGTACAGCTGTCAAGCAAACACAAATGGACAGACATGGAAAAACTTCAACCCGCAGACCAGCTGATTGCCGAAACTTGGGATGCGCTTCCTGTCACATAAACACTGCAGCGTGTGAGTCCAATAAAATTAGTTTCAAGGTATCAGACCCCGCCCACATACAGAAAGGATTGGCTCTCCGCTTCGCGCCACAGTGATGTGGCATTGAGAACAGATGAATAGATTTAAATGCGTGAGATTTCTTCAAGCCAGTCCGGTCATCTGGCTGTCACTTTCAGAAACAACGGCCCACGGACGATCCAGACTAGTCGAAAGCTACAGATTTTGTCCGTTGCATCCGAAATCCGTTAAAGCGAAGTCTGCAAAACCGAAGCATGAGTGTAATGTGCAGTAAGAATTTTTTCTGAGATTTAACATACAGCGATATTGTAAAGATTTTTATTCCTGACATAATCTACTGTATAATCAGTACGTATTAAGTTTGTGCGTATATAACCCCTATCCATAGAAGTACAGTACATGTGCATCTCACAAAGGTGAGATTCAGTATCTAATTATAAACTGAGCCGATTAATCAATCAATGTCTGTTTTGGAGCAGTGGTGGGTTACTGGTCCTGGGTTACTGATCCAAAGGGTACAAGCCCCACTATTGCCAAGTCATCACCGCTGTACCCCAGTGTAGCTAACTGGGTTATCAAAGGCTGGCCAGGTCTCACACTGTCTGTGGTGAGAAGCATGTAACACAACCATCGGTATTGTTGTAAAGAGTAGGTCACTGGGTTTCTGCCAGGAAGTTTCTGAATTGTGATGGCCTGGTGAGTTGTCCAGGGTGTGCCCTACCTTTCCCAGAGTCAGCTGAGATGGGCGCCAGACTCCCCGCGACCTTAATTAGCTTCAAGTTTGAAATTTATTATTCGGCCTGCTTTGCTGCTTCAGGACCTGGGTGACTTTTCATGATTAATGGAACCATGAATTCTGTGCGCTACCAAGAAATCCTGGTGAAGAATGATCGATCATCAGTTCGAAACCTCAGGTGGGTTCTGCAGTAAGGCAATGTGCCCACCAGTAAGTGTACTTCTGAATGGCTGAAAAACATATACACACACACACAAGGATCCCTCGCTACTTCGCACTTCAGTTCCTGCGGCTTCAGTGCATCGAGTTTTTTTGTTTGTTTGTTTGTTGTTTTTTTTTCTGAATTCGTCGAATTAAAAAATAAGGAAATTCAGGAAGAATAGGGGAAAACGTTAAGGAAAATACAGCAAAAACATGCCAGTTATGCAAACAAAAACCCCTAAACCAACACAAAACAAAAAACAACCCAAAACCTCCCATCAAAACTACATTGTTGTGAGGTGCGCATCTGAGTGCATGCACGCGCACGCGCAGTCTTCCTCTAGGCCTTCTGCCTGGTAGTTCCAACCTCAGCATCCTAGTACCATGAAGTCAGGGCTCTGACTAATTAGGATTAAGTGATTCAGAAAGCGACTTAAATAATAATGCAGTGTGCATTTATCTACTAATGGACTGTGTGAGGAAATGACACTAGCAGGATTTTATAATTATCTTGACTGGCTCCCTATCCAACATGATCGTACATGATGTAGACAAGATCAGTAAGTAAATAGGTTCCACCTCATTTTGGTGAGCTATATTTACATTACTCAGCCCCTATGTCCGAGTGTGAATAGTGTGTGTGTGTGCCTGTGTGTGCGTGTGTATGTGTGTGTGTGCCCCCCCCCCCCCCTTCCCTGCCCGCATAGAACCTAAAGTTGGTTGGGATAGCCACCGCCTCCTTGACACCATAATATGATTAAGTTGTTTGGCAGATGTTATATGAAGCCGGGGTTGTGGTGGGGGATGAATACAGTTTTTTCTTCTTCTTCTTCATGCAACTTTGAACAGCACAGGAGAGCACTTGTTAAAGGTCCACACCTTTGATTACTGAATACTCCTCCATAAATATTCAAAGCTATTTTGTCACATTTGTTCTTTTTTTCTCTCTTTATTTTTTCATTGCCACTTTCCTCTCACTATGACTCACTATTATTCCACCAGTGCACAATTGCTTGCTTGTTTATCTTCCTGGATTTTGATTATTATTATTATTATTATTTTATTTTTTTCTAAATCAGCAAAGTCAGAATGACTCTGTGGACCGAGTTTGTGCATATGATACAGTTCTTGATGGTTGAATTATGATTAAAACAATGACTGACATAGTGGTGCACCGATTAGCACGGCCTGTGGAATAGTCGCCTCATAGTGTTTCTGTGTTCGAACCTCATGGCCAGCTGCAGTCTTCTTGTATGGAGTTTGCTTGTTCTTGTACTTGTGTGGTTTCCTCTGTGTACTCTGGTTTCCTCTCAAAACTCTTCTCAAAATATTAGGCTAACTCTCCCTTAATTCTCAATCAACACTTGGGCGAAGGTGATGTATACCCTGAACGGCACACCAGACCATTGTAGGGCCAAATACAACCATTCACACTGACACTTTTGCACAGAGGCAATTTGAAACAGCTAGAGCAGCCAATTAGTACTAAGCTAACTAGCTACACCCTATAGGAGTCCATAGCTGTGAATGTGAATGTGAATGTTTTCTAAATGTCTGGTTTGGTGCTCTGATCAATTGCCAATCTATTAGATTTGTACCCTACTTCTAGCCTGAAGTCAGCTGACTCAAGCCCCCCCACCCCCACCCACCCGCAGACACTGACGATTAAGTGATGGGATGGATAGATGGTTAATAACATAATTTCAAAAATATAAAAGCTTTTTATCTTATTGAAGTCATTTTGAGATGTGTGTGTGTGTGTGTGTGTGTGTGTGTGTGTGTGTGTGTGTGTGTGTGTGTGTGTGTGTGTGTGTGTGTGTGTGTGTGTGAGATAAAAATAGACAAATGTTTTGGTGAAAATGAGCATAGATTTATGTGATAGTCCTTTAAGATTACAGCAGCAGACACCTGTTTAAAACATTAGCTCATTTTATTCTTGGTCTCCCACTTCCTGAGGCTCTGAGGAGTAATCATGGTAATCAAGCATAGGATTATTTACTTTGAAGCCAGAATCTCTGTAGTAAGGGTGAGTCAGAGAGATTTGTTTACGGCGAGACACATCTGGTCATTGGAATGTAATCATTTTAAATATAGTCTTACATAGCATGAACTATGCACCATGTACAACACATAAAGGAGAAAAAGGAGCCGATTCATTATGAAGAAAGACTGAATGTTTTTCTGTACAGATCGAATCCATGTGCTGTCCTAGACTGACGTCCACTGTGCTGTGTCACAGGCTGCTGTGGCCTTATGTAAGAGAAAGAGCTTGATTGTTTAAGAATGTGTTGATAATGTCCTGTGCATTACTCCTAATCCCAGATAACTCGGCCTCAAGTATCTGGTTTTACTCTACTTTACACCCCCTCCATCCCTTTTCATTCTAATTGCCACATGTCACATGGATTTTTTTTCCTTCCCTTTTTTTCTATAATCTGGAAGGTCAGGCTCCTGATTCATTTCCTCCATACACGCATGCGAAAGCTATATAATGTGATCATATGTTCGGGTAACCCTGACTCACCCTTGACACATACAGTATCTTGTTGCTTCATCACTGAATCACATCTTTGTGACTGCTCGGCTGTGATAAAGAGAGGGAGTGGTGGGTGCATGAAAATTACCCTCACATTTTCACCACTCTCTTGTGGTTTTACAGAAACATGATGCATGTTTACTGTTAATGTGTCAGTGTAGGTGTTGGAACAAAGCCACGTGTGTGGGCTCTTTTGTTCTTCTCGAAAGATTTATATGTCACAGTATTGAGATTTGATGAATCAAATTGAACAACATTCAGAATAATATAACACAATACAGTACAGTACAGTTACAGTTACAGGTTTTTTTTTGTTTTTGTCTAATACAAAGGTCTGATCAATCGTAAAGTTCAGTGACACTTGGTGAAGAGTTACTTAGTCAGCATTTATTTAAAAAAAAAAATTGCCAGTTGAGTTTTTTGGTGTCATCGTTTATTGCAAAGCCTTTTTGAGGAACATAAGTCAAGCTCCAGGTTTATCAGTTCACTACTGAGTTTGGGTTATTGCCTGCATCTCTTAAAGCATGACAGTCAGTAAGCTGGTTGAATATATTCCTCCTATTCAATTCCAGTGTTCCCAAGTGTTCACCAAACTCAATTGAAACCAGGTTAAAACTGCTAAATGGATGGATGGATATACAAATCGGACTCCAAAAAATTTGGGACACGACACAAATTGTGAATGAAAACTGAATGCAATGATGAATGAATGAATGAATGATTTTATTTACGTAAGGGAGCCACAGGCCCATTTTACAGATGCACAGATAAAAGAATACAGTTGAAGTGTCGTAAAATATACAATGTTCAGGCCTTTATATTTGACAAAAAATTACATCTCAGTTTCAAGCCAAGGAATACATATTTAGCTGAGGCATTAATGAGGTTAATATTTGTAGTTGACATCATTCATTTGGGTCTTTAACAAAATAACTTGGGAGTATATCGTAAAATGGACAAATCAAGCAAAAATGATATTCAGATTCCATATTAGGTATTATACAAAAATGACATAACCTTTCATGACGCAGCAGTTTGATCTTTCTTCCTTCTTCAATAAGCAGGCTATGATTAGAGCAGCGAAAAAGACATAAAGCTATTCTATAGATTGGTTCTCGTATAACTGACAAATATTCCTCAAATTTCACTTCTTTCTTCACACTTCTCAGTAAATCCAGCTTTGGTGCATTATTAATGCTCGCAAACCAATTTTGATAATCTATATGGATACACCTTTGTTTAAATTCAAAAATAAAAGATTTTACACAACCAACATCCTGATTCAACCAAACATATCCAAATCCATAACTAAAAAGCAGATTTTTAACATTAAGAGCCCAACAACGTTTGCCCTTTTCTGCAAGAGAGTATTGGAAACTATACGCTTTACACAAAATATTATTAACATCTTGGTGTAAAATTCTGGCCCAAAACTTTATAATTTTCACGTAAAGATTGACTCTAATTGAGAAGCGACCCAATTCTTCACTAGCAGCGATACATCGTGAGGATCTACCCAAATGAAGAACCTGTATATAATAGTTATCTACTTCCCGTACAACATTGAGAGCTGGATGGAAACCCCACATCTCGGAGCCATATGATAACAAAGGGATCACCTTGATATCAAAAATGTACAATAATACATTAACAGGCAAATTTAAGTAATAATTTACATAACATTTTAACGCTCTGATTACTTTCATAGCCTGTTCCGCAAGTGTTTTTTGTGTGACATACCATGACCCTGAAGAAGAGAGATGCACACCTAAATACTCATAGGATGACACTATCTCAATCTTAGATCCGTTAAAATGGAACTTTTCATACTTCCTGAGACGGCCTGCTTTACGGAATATAACTACTTTAGTTTTATTAGTATTAACACTCAATTGCCATTTATTACAATACACTCACATTTTGTTTAATCTCCTTTGCAATGCAACAACACTACTCTCAATAATTACCATATCATCTGCAAACAATAACATTAGAACCTGTACTCTGCCTATTTCAACACACCTATCGCCATCCTCACCAAGAAACTCTGATATCATTTACGTATAATAAATGATAACGGTGACATCTGACAACCTTGGCGCACACCATATAAACAATCAAACACATCAGAGTAACCATCTTTCACAGCAACACAAGATACTACTTTTGAATACATGTTTTGAATAAGGCAGAAGACTTTTCCTTTTACATTGCTAGTCCATAACTTATACAACAAGCCATAGTGCGATATAGAATCAAAAGCAGCCTTTAGGTCAATAAACGCACAGTAAAGCCTTCCCTTGTATAAAGATAGGTACTTTGTAATAATAGTATCTAAAACAAAAATATTATCTACTGTTTGGAAACCCTTTCTGAAGCCAGATTTTTCAGGTATTATAGTATTGTTGTTTTCAGCCAGATGGTAAAGTCTATTACATATTAATTTAGAAAAAAAATTCCCTGAAACCTCTAACAGGGTAATAGGCCTATAATTTGAAGGTGAATTAACACTACCCTTTTTATACAGTGGTACGATTACTCCCATAGTCCACATGTCTGGATATTTACCTGAAGATAACACAGCATTAAATAAAGTTTTTAGCATTTCAATACAACTCAATTGGGCATTCTTAAAGAATTCTATGGGTAAACCACTTAGACCTGGTGCTTTTCCATTTTGCATATGCTTAATAACATCCACAATTTCCTGACATGAAATTTCTCTATCCAAACCTTCATTGTCAGTTGTAAGGGCCCGAAGATCATGGGCATCCAGTATGGGTTTTTTTGGCCTTGACCCTTGACCCATAAAGATTGTTCCAGATTCTCTGACGCTTTGGATGATGTTATGCACTAGATGATGATAACTTTAAACTCTTTGCAATGTTTCACAGGGAAACACCTTTTTGATATTGCTCCACTATCTTTCTGTGCAACACTGGAGGAATTGGTGATCCTCTACCCTTCTTCACTTCTGAGAGACACTGCCACTCTGAGAAGTTCTTTTTATACTTATGTTGCTAATGGACCTCATTAGTGGTAATTGGTCTTCCAACTGTTTGTTATACGTGCAATTGATTTTTCCAGCCTTTTGTTGCTACCTGTGCCAACGTTTTTGAGATTTGTTGACACCAGGAAATTTAAAATCAACATATTTTTCCCTTAAAAGGATACATTTTTTTCAGTTGAAAATTTTTACCCGTTATCTATGTTCTATTCAGAATAAAATATTGAAATTTGGCACTTCCACGTCATTGCAATCAGTTTTATTCACAATTTGTATAGTGTCCCAACCCTTTTGGAATCCGGATTGTATTTATGGATGGATGATGAGTATAGATTTACTTAAAATCCTGTAGGATGGTACAATATCCATGAGTTAGATCCGACTGGGGCAGCCAATCAGATCAATTTCACTGGCAGCTTCCCATGCATATCACCATGGTTCATTAATAATATGCTGGACTGTGGATCAAGATCGAACAGTTGAGAACTAGAGTGGTGTAAAGAGCAGGAAGCTTTCTTTGAGAAAAATGGCATGAAAGTCATTGCAATATAAACAAATCAAGGATAATAAACCTGGACAATTATTTTAATATGCTATGGCACTTGATGTTGCTGTCAACAGCGTTCTTTATAAATAAATATTGCTGTCATTAAAGGTTGGTGTACATTTCACAGTAGATAAGTTCTGGATTTGAACCTGGCAATCCCCTGGGGCCTTTCTGTGTGCAGTATGCTTGTTCTCCTCATACCTTCATGCATTCCTTCTAGCATTCCAAAGATTAGGAATTACTCCTACAAAATAAACTACATTGTCTATAGGTCTGAAATGAGTGCGAATAGTTGTGTTTTTTTGTTGTTAACCAATAAATTAACTTGTAACCATTACTGGCTGTACTCCACCTCTTACCCAGCTGGCCCACTGTAGGAGTCCGAGTACAGCTGTAATGCTGTATTACTCTTTCTTCTGCGCTGTGTCACATTGTAGTAATGTGCTCCTCTTAATATGTTACACATCTGATCTCCCTTTTTATGTTTTACATAAAAATGTCTATGCAGGAGGCTGTTCCTTTACTGCTCTTTTGAAATCAACACAGTGTCCTTGTGCATGAGCTATAGATGACACAACACATGTTCATACAGCTACTATCCAGGACTGGTTTCATTACAAGCTTCTGTAGTTTGATAGAATAAAAAAAAAATGTAAATAATTAATTGATATTTCAATTCTATTAATCTGAATCATAAACTCATTTTTGCTTTATTCTTTTTTTTCTGGGTAACTGATTTGACTTATCCATCTTCTCGTTTTGTATTAGAAATGTTCCCTACTGGGTAGTACGGTAACATAATGGTTAGCACAATCACCTCACTGCAAGAGGGTCCTTGGTTCTGAATGCTGAACTCGGCACCAGCGCTTTCTATGTGGAGTTTGCATGTTCACCGTGTGCTTGCCTGGGTTTCCTCAGGGCATTCTTGGTTTTGCTTGCACAGTAACTGACTGTTCCAAACCACCAGCATGGATTCTGCTCATGCTCAGAGGTAGCTGAGATAGGATCCAGATCCAACTCTAATCGGATTAAGTTGTTTGGCAAATGAACAAATAAATGAATCAATTAATTAATTAATTTCTATTACATTGCTTAATATCTGTAACAATTTTATGTACAGTATAAGCCCAACTCTGCACCAGATGAAATAGGAATACTGTAATATCATGTCTACATAGTAAACCTCATATAATTGATTATACTGATAATGTAAAGGTTGATAGTCTATATTTTATCAGGTTTTCGGTCAATCCATTGTATCATCTTTTAGCACAATTATGGCACTGAATGGTGAACAAAAATGAAATTATACTGTTTACTATACTTGCAGGGGAGTCAGTGATAATGGCCCAATCAGAGCAAGTCACTTTGGGTTGTAATATTAAACATTGAATTGTAATATTCAACATGGAATGAGAGGAGTGTTGAAATTTGTTTACTTCTTCTAGTTAGTCACTTATTTAACTTGATGCTCAGTTTTCAGTAATTACCTCACAGTTATGCGTTGATGGCGAACTGGACGTTGCTTAATAGATGCTGAGATGGAATGTTGAGCTAAATATTCAATTTTGTGACATCCACTGAACCTGGAGGGAATAATTGTTTAAGTATTTACTACACAAGAACAGGCCGTACGATGATCTGGCGAGCTGTCCAGGGGGTACCCCATCCCCACCCAGATTCGGCTGAGATGGGCACCCAGCTCCCCGCAACTCTAATTAGGATTAAGCGGTTAAGTGAATGATTGAATGAATGGAATGGGAGAAAAGCAAACCAGATATAGATTTAAAAACAAAAAACAAAAAACATCATAACGTGGCAGACAAGGGAATAAGTGTAATAGTGCAGTGGTGGCTTAGTGGATAAGGTTACTGATCTGAAGGTCAGCAGTTTAATCCCCACTATCACCACTGTTGGGCCCTTGAGTAAGGCCCTTAACATTCAATTGCTCAGTTGTATAAAAATGATAGTTGAAAATCGCTTTGGATAATAGTATCTGTCAAACACTATAGTTGATAGATAACTGCATCTTGTTAAACTTAATATTTTACCATATTTTATATAGGAATATAAGAAATGCAAATAAAATGTCATTTTTTTTTATTTAATAGTTTATTTAATTAGTTTTTTTTTAAGCTTGAATGTGATCATGCCACCTACCTCATCATATCACAGTCATGCATCATCTGAAACTCAAAAATTTCAATAAAGTACTTTTTACTTTAAAAAAGTGGGCAGTGGTGGCCTGGTGGTAAAGGGCACTGGATTTCTGATCCTAAGGTTGGGGTTCGAGTCCCACTCTCCACAAGGTTGTGGTCCCCCCCCCAGTGCAGCTAACTGGGTTATCAAAGCTCAGCCATGTCTGTCACTGTCTATGGTGAGAGGCATGTAAAAGAACCATTGCTGACTTTCGTAAAGAGTAGCTGCAAAGCCGTCAGCGTGTTTCTGTCCCTTGCTAAAAGGGTTGTGATAGGAAGGGCATCCGACGTAAAAACCTCTGCCAAATCAAACATGCAAATCATGCGCATGCTTCCCTGAAATGGGAAGAAGCCGAAAGGAAATCTCATCACTTTTTATTTTAAAAATCTGAGGAGCATACCGCATAATTTTATTTTTAGAAATTTGGGAAACATTTTGTTTCTATACTTTTATAATCGGTGGTCAAATCGTGAGTTTTTATCCTACGTTCATTCACTCAATATAATGTCTATTTTAACACGTACATAGGTTGTGTGCTTCTTCAGTAGTAAATACAAATATACATTATTCTTTAATTATAACCTATGTAAATTACTGTATTTGAAATAGAAATAAATTATATTGGAGACCATTATGATTTTTAACAATCTGATTTTATTTTTCCGTACCGTACTTATTTTCGTCTACATACTAATTAGTATGGGCAGTGGTGGCCTGATGGTAAGGTGCTGGATCACTGATCCTAAGGTTGGGGGTTCAAGCCCCACTATCCACAAGGTGTGCCATGTGCAGCTAACTGGGTTATCAAAAGAACCATTGCTGACTTTCATCAAGAGTAGCTACAAAACCATCAGTGTTTCTACCCTGCGATAGTCTGGTGAGCTGTCCAGGGTGTGCTCTGCCCTCACCTAGAGTCGGCTTTGACAGGCACCAGCCTCCCCACGACCCTGATTAGGATTAAGCAGTTGCAGAAAATGAATGAATAATTATTACTTGCCACCCTTTTTTTTTCCATTACAGCATTATTGGTAGTTCTGTTTAGTCGCTTGCCTGTATGCAAATTTTCACCTGCTGACTTGTTGACACTACACTGAGTCTTTAACACTGCAGGTCTTCTGTGACTTATAAGAAACACTTCTGTAGAATGGATGTCCGTCTCACAGCAAAAATGTCCTGGGTTTGATTCCCAGCTCTGGTGTTTCTGTGTGGAGTTTACATGTTCTCCTCGTGCTTACGTGGGTTTCCTCCGGGTACTCCTGTTTCCTCCCACATGTACAGCAGGTTAATTGGCTGTTCCAAATCACCCCTATGTGTGAATATGAGTTTTAATGGTTGTGTGAGTGTTGGCCCTGCGAAAGCCTGGCGAACTGTCCAGGGTATACACTACCCTTGCCCAAAATCAGCTGAGATGGGTACTAGCCTACCTGTGACCCTATTTAGGATTAAGGAGTTCAAAAAATGAATGAGCGAATGACTTCTGTAGAATTCACTGTATGACTATAAACAGGTTAAGTCTGTTGGGCATTTTATATCCGAGCCTAGCAGCTCATCAGGCCGGTGCTTATTCCCGGTTTCTGTAGCGTGAAGCAAACAGGAGTCCAACTCCTCCTCGATGGGATGCTCATCCATCGCAGGTTACCTTCGCAGTATATTTTTACTGGTACACATTTATACTGCTGGGTGGACAGAGGCACACTTGTCGTTAAGACTTTGCCCAGGGGTCTTAGCACAGAGGGGGGTCTAACTGGGATTTGAACACACAACCTCCCGATCATGAGCACAGCATCCTTGATGGCTCTGTCCTTCGAATTCGAAGATAGTGAAGAGTTATTTCTCCTCGCCTGCGCTGAGTATTTTTTGTATAGTGAGAGATAGTTTGCGCTGGCTGATCCCCGCTCTCTAAGCCTGGGTCCCTTCCACAGTGGCTCAGCTGGCTGAGACGGCTGTGGTGGTTCCTGGACTGACAGAAACACGCTGACGGCTTTGCAGCCGACTCTTTACGGAAATCAGCAATGGTTCTTTTACATGCCTCTCACCATAGACAGTGAGAGACATGGCCCGCCATTGATAACCCAGTTAGCTACACTGGGGGGGGGGCGGCGCAGCACCCTAACCACTATGCCACCGGCCCCGTCTATAAATAGGGTTCCTATTAAAACTCTCAAAACCTTGAAACAGCAGAGTTTTAAAACAATCCCTCAGGCAATTCAAGATTCCGATACACTTTGTTGAAGTTTGATTTTTCACCCTTCAGAGCTGAGAAATCACCAGGACATGACCCTGCTTGTCTTCATCGCTTTTAAATCTCATTTGCATTTATGATTTAACTTCCTGTTGTAATCAATAACCTCATCTGTTTCCCCTAAAGATAATCCAAAACCTACTGTCCAGTACATCTAGAAATCAGAGATGATTCTCATACAGTCTAACAATATGCTCTTACTTAATATGTTTGCAATCTTCATCCTGTTCTCTTCGTCACTGTTTGACTACAATGACCACAGTTATTCTACCTGGTGTCACTAATAGTGTCATTTCAGTGAGGTTTAATAATTATAACTCGCAAATGGTGCTTATAGACACCAGTTTATAATCGCGAGCTCTGTAATTAGGTAATCTTAAATAGATTTACGTATGTAGCACTGAAATGTATGAAACATGCCACTGAGCTGATACCTGTAGTAGCAGTCCTCCTGTAGCCAGAATCAATATTTTGTTAAGCATAATTCTGTATCAGGTGGCTCATAGCATAATGGTTAGCACATCCGCATCACAGAAAGAAGGTACAGCACTAGGTTTGAGTCCTCGGCTTGGAGTAGGTGCTTCTTTGTGCAGTGTTTTAGTTCTCCCCGTGCTTGTTTGGGTTTCCTCCAAGTACGTACTCCGCTTTCTTCACACAGTCCAAAGACATGCACAACAAGCTAATTGATTATTCCAAATTCCCTGTAGGTGTGAGTTTGAATGATTTTGTGTATGTTGGCACTGTTCAGGGACACCCACAGAGGGCTGAGATAGGCTCCTGCCTCTCCCCATTCATAAAAAAGACAGCATTTCAGAAAAGAGGTGAGTGAGTGAGAGGAGTTTTGTATCGTGCAAAGACAGGGATCCCTCACTACTTCGCGCTTCAATTCATGCGACTTCAGTGCATCACATTTTTTAAATATTTATCAAATTAAAAAATAAGGAAATTAAGGAAGAATGGGGGGGAAAAAGTTAAGGAAAATGCCACAAAACAAGCCCAATTATACAAAAACAAACAAACAAATAAACAAAAAAACAACCAAAAAACCCCCATCAAAACTACTGTATTTACATTTTTATCTGAGGTGTGCATCTGTAGGTGTGTGTATTTATACTTTATTTACTTATATCTTATGCATTATTTTGAATGTTTAATTATCATTATAAGCATTTATAGTGTTGAATATGTATTTATTGATATTATATACACATATACATATACGTCAGTCGGGGGGGTTGTTCCTACTTCTCGGAATTCGGCGGTCGTGGGTGGATCTCTGTCCCAATTAACCGCGGAAAGTGAGGGATCCCTGTATCACAATTCTGTAGTTTACCCAAAATTTCAAGATGGGGTTGTCCTACTTGGGTGATCCTAAAAAGTAATCTAGCATTTTGTGAAAGTTTGCATGTGTGTATAAGTGACAAATATGAAAATATGAACTGAATTAAATTCTGATGATTATTTATAATTTCATTTGCATTTGTATTTTGAATTAGAGATGTAATTTACTGAAGTCTTTTGTAAAGTGGCCTAAAGTAGTGCTGGTGCAGTTGTATTAATGACCACCAGGAGGTGTGTGTGTGTGTGTGTGTGTGTGTGTGTGTGTGTGTGAGAGAGAGAGAGAGAGAGACTGTACCGGTAAGTAAGTGAAAGAAGGAGGTCCTCTCACCCCCCACCTTGTCTCAATATAAATCCCAGAAAAGGGTCCAAGAGAAAGACAGCCAAGGGAGACTGAAAGGTAGAAGAGGACTAAGAGAACTAAGAGACAGTCATCTGCCTAAACTTTGTCCTGTTCTGTTTTCCCACTGAAACAAAACAGCAAAGAGGATTTATTGCATACAGGGAGAAGGTAAGGACACTCTTTTCTTATGTGTGTTTGTGTGTGTGTGTCCTCTGCTCCTCCAGACCGCAGACAGGTGTAACTACCTAAAGGTTAAAAGTAGGAGGATCTAGTAATTAAAAAAAAATATATATATATATATATATATATATATATATATATATATATTCACGAGATGTCTACACCAGAGACTCAAGTCATCCGAGTGACCTCACTTCACTTCAAAGTTTTGTTTTGTTGTTATTTAAATATTTCTTATATCATATATCATGTACCACATTTCTAGAGACACACTTCTGTGTAACATTACTTTGGGTCATGAGACAAAAATTCTCACTCATTTGCCCAACCATTTAATCCTATTAGGGTTCTGGGGAGGCTGGAAACTCTCAGCCAACACTGAGTGAAGGCTGTGTACACCACAAACCACTCATTACACACACACACACACACCTAGGGGCAATCTGGAAAAGCCAATTAGCCTCATGTGCATCTTTTTGGACTGTGGGAGAAAACAACGGAACTTTAAGAACCCCACACTGAAACACCCAAACCTGAGACTCAAACACAAGACCTTCTTTCTATCAGACAGACATTCTAATCACTATGCCACTGTGCCACCCAGACAAAAACTACAAAAAAAAGAAAGACAGTAAAAACCTATTTCACTTTAAGGAACACATTAATACATAGTCTGGATGCCTGGATATTAAATAAAATTCCTCTTAAAGGATATATATATATATATATATATATATATATATATATATATATATATATATATATATATATATATATTCTAAATTGAGGCTGTTAATCTCCATGATACATAGTTGCTACTGTATATTTAGTTTTTGTGTATTAGTAAATCGTGATGAACTTTACTATTATGTTATACATTAAATGATTGATCTCTGTACAAACCGGATTCCAAAAGAGTTGGCACACGATACAAATTGTGAATAAAAACTGAATACAATGATGTGGAAGTGCTAAATTTCAATATTTTATTTTGAATAAAACATAGATGACAGGGTCAAAAGTTTAAACTGAGAAAATGTATTATTGAAAGAAAAAAAATATGTTGTTTTTAAATGTCATGGTGTCACCAAATCTCAAAAAAGTTGGGACAGGGAGCAATAAGAGGCTGGTAAAATCAGTTGCACTTATAACGAACAGCTAGAAGACCAAGTACCACTAATTAGGTCCATTGGCAACATGGCTGAGTATAAAAAGAGCTTCTCAGAGTGGCAGTGTCTCTCAGAAGCGAAGATGGGTAGAGGATCACCAATTCCCTCAATGTTACGCAGAAAGATAGTGGAGCAATATCAGAACGGTGTTTCCCAGTGAAAAATTGCAGAGGTTGAAGTTATCATCATCTACAGTGCACAACATCATCCAAAGATTCAGAGAATCTGGAACAATATCTATGCATAAAGGTCAAGGCCAAAAAACCATACTGGATGCCTGTGATCTTTGGGCCCTTAAACGGCACTGCACCACAAACCGGAATGCTACTGTAAGGGAAATCACAGAAAGGGCTCAGTAATACTTCCAGAAACCATTGTTGGTGAACACAATCCACCGTGCCGGCCACCATTGCCAGCTGAAACTCTACAGTACAAAGAAGCCATTTCTAAACAGGACCCAGAAGTGCAGGTGTTTTCAGGGGTCATTTAAAATGGAGTGTGGCAAAGTGGAAAACTGTTCTGTGGTCAGACGAATCACGATTCTAAGTTCTTTATGGAAAACTGGGACGCCGTGTCATCCTGACTAAAGAGGATAAGGACAACCCAAGGTTTTAACAGCACTCAGTTCAGAAGCCTGCATCTGTGATGGTATTGGGTTGCATAAGTGCGTGTGGCATGGGCAGCTTGCACATCTGAAAAGGCACCATCAATGCAGAAAGGTATATTCAGGTTCTAGAACAACAGATGCTTCCATCCAGATGTGGTCTCTTTCAGAGACCACCTTGCATTTTTCAACATGATAATGCCAGCCCACATGCACCATTAATTACATCATGGCTGTGTAGGAAAAGGATCCGGGTATTGAAATGGCCAGCCTGCAGACCACATCTTTCACCTATAGACAACATTTGGTGCATCATAAAGAGGAACAAGCAACAAAGAAGCCCCAAGACAGTTGAACAGTTCGAGGCCTGTATTAGACAAGAATGGGACAGTATTCCTATTTCTAAACTTGAGAAACGTGTCTCCTCGGTCCCCAGACGTTTGCAGACTGTTGTAAGAAGATGAGGGGATGCCTGACAATGATGAAAATAGCCTTGTCCCAACTTTTTTGAGCTTTGTTGACACCATGAAATTTAAAATCAACATAGTTTCCATGTAAAATGATATATTTTCTCAGTTTGACCCTGCCATCTATGTTATATTCGGAATAAAATATTGAAATTTGGCACTTCCACATCATTACATTTAGTTTTTATTCACAATATGTATATTGTCCTGATTTTTTTTTTTTTTTTTTGGAATTCTTCTTCTTTTCCTTTCGGCTGTTCCCTTCAGGGGTCGCCACAGCAAATGATCTGCCTCCATCTCTCCCTATCCTCTGCATCTTCTACTCCTACTCCAACGACTTTCATGTCCGCCTTCACTGCATCCATAAATCTTCTCTTTGGTCTTCCTCTGGGCCTTTTGCCTGGTAGTTCCAACCTCAGCATCCTACGACCAATATACTCACTATCCCTCCTCTGTACATGTCCAAACCATCTCAATCTAGCCTCTCTGACTTTGTCTCCAAAACATCTAACATGTGCTGTCCCTCTGATGTACTCATTTCTGATCCTATCCATCCTCATTACTCCCAAAGAGAACCTCAACATTTTCATCTCTGCTACCTCCAACTCTGACTCCTGTCTTTCCCCAGGGCCACTGTCTCTAAACCATACAACATTGCTGGCCTCATCACCGTCTTGTACACTTTTCCCTTCATTCTTGCCGATACTCTCCTATCACACATCACACGGACACTTTTCTCCATCCATTCCAACCTGCCTGCACGCGCTTCTTCACCTCTTTTCCACACTCTCCATTGCTCTGGATTGTTGAGCCTAAGTACTTAAAATCCTCCACCTTCTTTATCTCTGCCCCTGTAACCTCAAAAGTTCCTCTTGGGTCCTTGTCGTTCACACACATGTATTCTGTCTTACTAAGACTAACCTTCAATCCTCCTTTCCAGCGCATACCTCCACCTCTCTAGATTTTCCCCCACTTGGTCTCTGCTCTCACTACAGATCACAATGTCATCTGCAAACATCATAGTCCATGGAGATTCTTGTCTAACCTCATCTGTTAGCCTGTCCATCACCATAGCAAACAAGAAGGGGCTGAGAGCTGACCCTTGATGTAGTCCCACCTCCACCTTGAACTCTTCTGTCACACCGTCAGCACACCTCACCACTGTCTTACATCTATCATACATGTCCTGCACCACTCTAACATACTTCTCTGTCACTGCAGACTTCGTCATACAATACCACAGTTCTTCTCTGGCACCCTGTCATATGCTTTTTCCAGATCCCCAAAGGCACAATGCAGCTCCTTCTGACCTTCTCTGTACTTCTCTATTAACATCCTCAAAGCAAACACTGCATCTGTGGTGCTCTTTCTTGGCATGAAACCAAACTGTTGTTCACAAATGCTGACCTCTGCCTTAGTCTTGCTTCCACTATTCTTTCCCATAGCTTCATTGTATGGCTCATCAACTTTATCCCTCTGTAGTTGCCCACAACTCTGTACATCGCCTTGTTCTTAAAATGGGCACAAGCACACTTCTCCTCCATTCCTCTGGCATCTGCTCACTTTCTAAGACCTTGTTGAATATTCTTGTCAGAAAATCTACTGCTACTCCTCCTAGACACTTTCCATACCTCAACTGGTATGTCATCAGGGCCAACTGCCTTTCCACTCTTCATCCTCTTCAATGCCCTCCTCACTTCTCCCTTACTAATCTTTTGCTACTTCCTGCTCCTCAACGGTCACCCTTCTACTCTTTTTCTCTCTCATTTTCCTCATTCATCAGCTCTTCAAAGTACTCTTTCCATCTTCCCAGCACACTTCTGTCATCAGTCAATACATTTCCCTCTCTGTCCTTTATCACTCTAACTTGCTGCACGTCTTTCCCATCTCTATTTCTCTGCTGTGCTAACCTGTATAGATCATTTTCTCCCTCCTTACTGTTCAACCTATCATACAAGTCATCATACGCCTCTGTTTGGCCTTTGACACTGCTACCTTAAGCCTTACGCTGTGTCTCCCTGTACTCCTGTTTACTCTCTTCGGTCCTCTCAATGTCCCACTTCTTCTTGGCTAACCTCTTCTTTTGTACACACTCCTGCACTTCCTCATTCCACCACCAAGTTTCCTTATCTACTTTCCTTCCAGAGGACACACCAAATACTCTCCTACCGGTCTCCCTGATCACATTGGCTGTGGTTGTCCAGTCCTCTGGAAGCACTTCCTGACTACCCAAAGCCTGTTTCAACTCCTCCTTGAAGACAACACGACACTCTTCCTTTTTCAGCTTCCACCACTTTGTCTTCTGCTCTACCTTTGCCTTTTTCACCTTTCTCACCATCAGTGTCATCCTGCACACCACCATCCTATGCTGTTTGGCAACACTCTCACCCACTACTACTTTGCAGTCACTGACTTCCTTCAAATTACATCGCCTACACAAGATGTAGTCTACCTGTGTGCTCTTACCTCCGCTTTCATAAGTCACCCTATGCTTCTGTTTTTGTAATAAAGACATTAGTGCAGTTTTCAGAATGTTTCTTACTTTTACTGCAATACAAATGTATACAGTTTAGATGGTGCGCCATCTATGGGACTTCAAAGGCCATTAAAGTTCTTATTTGTTTTTGAAATATTGCTGTGAACATTGCCCCCATGAGGATAGCTTGTTCAATTTAGATGGCATTACAAACTGGCACTTGGTTGCTGTTGTCATTGTTCTCATACATGGAACACTCGAGAAATACAGAAAAGCTCTAGAAAGTTCTTCGGAAATCCCTTACTTTACATTAAAGGGCATGGGGGCCAGCCGAGGCCTAATGATTAGAGAAGCGGCTTTGGGACCGAAAGGTTGCTGGTTCAGAAAATGGGTGGCGGTGGGAGGAGTGAGCAGCACCTTCCCCTCCTCCACATTCATGGCTGAAGTGCTCCCAAACAAGACATCTAACATCCAACTACTCTCCGAACACACCCAATATGTCTTGGCAGCCCACAGCTCCCAGTGAGTGTGTGCTCACTTTGGATTTGGTTAAATGCAGAGGCAATCAGGCTGATAATGTAAATGACGTTGCATGTTAATCTTGTGCTCGTTGGACCGATAGTGATGGACAAAGCAGTGCTGATCTGCGGAGAGACTCCAGTGAACCCATGCTTTCATCATTAGCAGGATCTTGAAGCCCATCTGTCCCTCTCCTCCCATATAAAAGGTTTATTTTATGGGTCAGAAGCCTAGTTTATGGATGGAAGAGGTGACCACTGAGCTACTTTATGGTAGCATTGAAAGTTCAGGACAGATGCAGTCTGCTGTACATCCTGACAGTTTTATGAAAATAGATGTGCTTTATTAAAATGGTGTTTCTAGTTATAGTAAGACGTTCTAGTTATGATCTCTTCTGATAAGAAAGTGTATTGTTGTTCTAGGTGTTTTTCCATTTTAAAAGGTAAACTAAAGTACCTTATGAGGTAACATTTCTTTTACTATTCTGAACTGCTTTATCCTTCATTAGGTTACCCTGGGAGAAGGCTTTATGTGTATGTATAACATATGTAAAACAGTTTGCATTTTTTTTTTCTCTATCGGAGCTTCTGAAGGTTCAGTGTTTAAAACTCACCAAAAAAAATCTTGAAGTGATCCTCTCATGTTCGCTTCTTTGCCAAACCACTTATTCCTCCTTGGCTCCCACTGATATTATTCTCCCGAATTAATTTGCTGAACCACTCAATCCTACTTTTAAGGATATGGGTAGGCTGAAGCCTTTATCAGTCAACACTGGGTGAAGGAAAGGTACCCAGGACCATTGGAGAGCCAACACATACAAACACCCAACCATTCACATGCACAATTAAATTTAGGAACAATTTGCAGTGGCTGATTACTCTAATGCTCATGATTTTGGACTGTGGGGGGGAAAACCACACAAGCACGGGGAGAACATGAAAACGCCACACAGAAACCCAGGACCTTGTTCTGAGGAGGACATGCTCAGCTACAGTGATCCTTATTTTTCAAATTTTGATATGTGCAGTACTGTACACAAAATACAGGATAGTTAAGCTGAAATTTATCCCAGACTCGATAATCATATCTCATCATTTTGTGTTCATTCGTGTTACCCAGGCTTGGTGAATAACTTGTCTTTCTGCATGTTGACACATTCAGTAGTAGTGTCAGTGTTCAGAGCATGCTTACTCACTCACTATTACGCTAGTTTTTATCAGTGGGGTCAAAATGCTACCGTGAGCGCTGCTGTTGCTGTGAGCAGTCAATCTGTCAAACCGAGTTCATCCTCCTTTAGTCCCTCTGGAGAAATTTCTACCTCAGTGCTTCATGAAAGTCAATGAAAAAGGCTTTGGATAGAGAACCGCTACTATCCCATGGTGTCCGAGTGTATATAAGAGAAATTCTGTATTGGCTGACTAAAGGCACAGTCATGCAGAAACCTGTAAAGCAGTGGCGTTTCTGCAGGGCTTTTCTCAGTGCAGATGTGCTATTGTGCTTGCTGTTTAGTTGATTAGATTTAAATTATTAGAACTATTATGTAACACACAGTCATCCCTGTGTCTTTGTCAGAACTCTGTGCTTGCAACCTGACTCCAAGCAAACACTTCAAAAGCCCTCATGTGTAGTCCTATAGGCCATTGTTCCCAGTCAGGGGCTGTGAAATAAAATAAAAGCCAGCAGGTTGTGGACAAATGACCAAAGCTTGAGGAGAGATCCCATAATGCACAGAGAGGCCCAGAGGGGGGGGAAAAAGCCATAAAGTAGGGACACGTAGTCATCTCAGAAATATCTCTATTTGCGAAGAGCATGCTTGAATAAATTATCCCTAGATGTGAGAGTGAAATGTGTTGTGTGTTGGCTCTGCGATGGATTAGTGAGCTGCTCAGAGTGAACCTGACCATAGTACTATTAAGTGGTTCGGAGATTGAATGTATTGTTTTTAAAAACCACATACAGGGATCCCTCACTTTCCGCACTTAATTTGGACCAAGATCCCCTCCCGCGACCACCGAATTCCACGAAGTAGGATCAAACCCCTCTCCCAACCCCACCTGACTGACGTATATGTACATGTATATGTGTATATAATATCAATAAATGCATATTAAATGCATATAATTAAACATTTAAAAAAATAATGCATGAGATGTAAGTAAAATATACACGCACGCACACACACGCAGATGCGCACCTCACAAAAATGTAAGTGGTTTTGATGGGCGGTTTTGGGCTGTTTTTTGTTTTGTGTTTGTTTAGGGTTTTTTTTTTTTTTTTTTTTTTTTTACATAATTGGGCTTGTTTTGTGGCATTTTCCTTAACCCCCCCCCCCCCCCCCATTCTTCCTTAATTTCCTTATTTTTTAATTCGATGAATATTAAAAAAAAATAAATTAAAAAAAAACTGCACTGAAGCCGCATGAATTGAAGTGTGAAGTAGCGAGGGATCCCTGTATTATAAAAATGCAGCTCAGATGGTGCAGGAATCATGAAACTAGTGTACATGAACAATATGAAATAATGAAAGATGAAGAGGATATAAGAAGCTGAGTAGCTACACAAATAAAAAAGGAAAAATAACAATGCATGATGGGAACTTTTATTAGTTCTGTTTATACTGGTGTGAGACAGCTTTCATAAATGCTGCTGAAAATACATGAAATTATATATATCTGTGCTTGACTGCAGTGATGGCGGTGGTTTATATAATAATTTTATTATTTATTGATTATCTAAACTGCTCATGATTAACGAAGGTGTGAATGTACTTTACAGATAGAGTGACAGTTGATGATGAAGATGAGGCTGGTTGTAGTAGTCAGCGCACTTTTTCTCCTGATGATGGACAACAGCATGACGGAGCGGATTCTGTCCCGCAACAGGAGGGATCTTGCCAGTCCGCTGCATGCCCGGGGTATCCGTGACCCATATGGCTCATACTGTCAAAGAAGAGGGGGCTGCTGTGAGGGCAGGAATGATGAGTGCACCATGCCTTACCTGGATACCATCTGTTACTGTGACCTGTTTTGCAACCGCACAGTGAGTGACTGCTGCCCGGATTTCTGGGGCCACTGTCTGGGAATCCAGCCTCCACTCAGAGGTCAGTGAAACAATACAGTGTATAAATGGGTGAGTCCATATTATATTGCGGTAGTGCTTAAATCACATAATTCAGTTTAACTTTATTAAATCTATAAAGGTTACCCTTTTAAATATGCTTTTTGTTATGCTTAAGGTTTAAGAGTGGGGTTTTTTCCTCTCAATGTGGTCACTCTCATGCTAACAACTTATAATTAGTAACTACATAAGTTGATATCATTGATAAATAGTGGCAAAGAGGGTGTCAAGGTGGCGTGGTGGTTAGCATCTCAGCCTCAAAGCAAGAATGTCCTGGGTTCGAGTCTCAGTCTTTCCGTGGTTATTTTGCATGTTCTCCCTGTGCTTGTATGGGTTTCCAGCAGGCACTCCAGTTCACTCCCACAGTCCAAAGACATGCACACTAGGTTAATTGGCCATTCAAAATTGCCCCTATGTGTGGATGTGAGTTTGAATGGTTGTGTATGTTGGCCATACAATGGTCTGATTTCAAGCCTTTCCCAGATTGTAACCCATCTTTGCCCAGTGTCGGCTGAGACAGGCTCCAGCCTCTTCGTGAGACTAATAATAATATTAAGTGGTTTGTCAAATGAGTGGTTAAGTGAGATTAAGAAAGTGTACATTTTTCAGAAACTTCAGGAAATGCGGGTAATGTAGCTTCATGTTGATCATGTGACTTGTGAATATTTCAAATATTTGTTTGAGGTGAACATTGTTAGACTTCGGAGATGAGTGCTTATTGTCTGACACAAAAATGTACATTTATCATCATTGTAAAAGGATGTTTCAAGAATGAAATGTAAACGGACTCGCACATCAGTGCAAAATCATTTTAATGATAATGCTGGAAGCGAAAGTGTATTTCCAGAGGAGGGGTCGGTACAAATACACCATTTTAAAGTCTTATAAACATTATATTATCTGAGAGAGGCTGTTCTAACTGACGATTACCTTTTTTATTTGCATATATATTTATTTGTAATTTTCGTATAACTGAGCGGTTAGCATGTCTGCCTGAGTCCCAAGCTGAGCGAGGATGTTTCTGTGTTACATGGTTTTTTTTTTTTTCGTGCTTGCTTGGCTTTCCTCCGGGTACTCCAGTTTCCTCATTCGGCCATTTTACTGTTCAAAACTGTCCCTAGATGTGAGTTCAGTTCATTTTCTGTTACCGCTTAATCCTAATTAGGCACTGCCGCCCATCCCAGCCGACTCCAGGCGAGGGCAGAGTACACCCTGAACAGCATCGCAGGGCGGAAACACGCTGACAGCTATGCAGCCTACTCGTGTCGAAAGTCAGCAATGGTTCTTTTACATGTCTCACGCCATAGACAGTGAGAGACATAGCCGGCCTTTGATAACCCAGTTAGCTGCACTGAGGGGGACAGTGACAACCTTGTGGAGAGTGGGACTCCATCCGCCAACCTTAGGATCAGCGATCCAGCGCCCTATACCACTAGGTCACCACTGCCCTCTCCTAGATGTGAGTGTTAGAGTGAATGTGTCCTGAGTTCGGAGTTCTAGGCCTGGGCGTTTCTGTGTGTAGGTTGTATGTCCTCATGCTTATGTGGTTTTTCTCGGGTGTATTCTGGTTTCTTACCACAGTTCAAAGACATGCACGCTAGCCTAATTGGCTGTTCTAAATTGGGCCTAGGCGTGAGTGTGTTGGCCTGCAATATTCTGGCTGTACATGGTGTACACTGCCTTCGCCTAATGTCAGCTGAGGTACATTCCGGTCTCACTGCAACCCTAATAGTAGCATATGAGTATGTGGGAGTTATAGCGGTGGGATGCATGCAGCACACCAATCATGGAATGACCCAAACATTCACCATGATTCTATAATATCAGGATATCATTCATGCACTCATTTGCCAAACCACCTAATTCTATTATGGTCACAGGGAATATCAGGAGATTCTCCCAGATTTTTAATTCTTGCGCAACATGATAGCAACCAATAACATAACCATAAACAAGTTAATATCTATGTAATAGTTTCGACTGTACACTTTCTGGCATGACCCCGTTTATTTTGTCGTTCTGGTTGGGGGGTGTAAAAAAAAAACTACCAGGTGTTACATGAGAACAGTGGACCTACTTATTACCAAAGACAGACACACAAGGGAGCGATGAAGGGAGGTTCGAAAGAATGCATGTAATGCAGAGGGAGTGATTTGAAGGCTGGACAAGCAGCATGAAAGGACCAGAAGAGATCAGAGGAGGAATGTTAGACTTGTGTTTGCTGAAAGAAGAACAGTCACATCCACAGGAGTGATATGACCTATGGCCTCCCAGATTACTCACACACAACAAGCATACTGAGCATGTGTTCACAAGACTGTGTTTCCGCTACACCCCATCTAATGACTCAGCTGGCAGACGCAACACCTGACTTATCCTAATCATCCCTGATTGTGATCGCCTGAATTTATTTGAATCGCTACATCTTCTTCTTTTCCTATCGGCTTTTCCGTTCAGGGGTCGCCACAGCAAACCATCCGCCTCCGTCTCACCCTATCCTCTGTATCTTCTACTCTTACTCCAACTACCTTCATATCCTCCTTCACCACATCCATAGATCTTCTCTTCGGTCTTCCTCTCGGCCTTCTGTCTGGTAGTTCCAACCTCAGCATCCTACTACCAATATACTCACTATCCCTTCTCTGTACATGTCCAAACCATCTCAATCTAGCCTCGCTGACTTTGTCTCCAAAACCTCTAACATGTGCTGTCCCTCTGATGTACTCATTCCTGATCCTATCCATCCTCATTACTCCCAAAGAGAACCTCAACATTTTCATCTCTGCTACCTCCAGCTCAGCCTCCTGTCTTTTCCCCAGGGCCACTGTTTCTAAACCATACAACATCGCTGGCCTCACCACCGTCTTGGACACTTTTCCCTTCATTCTTGTCGATACCTTCCTATCATACATCACACCAGATACTTTTCTCCAACCTGCCTGCACACGCTTCTTCACCTCTTTTCCACTCTCCATTGCTCTGGATTGTTGAGCCTAAGTACTTAAAATTCTCCACCTTCTTTATCTCTGCTCCCTATAACCTCACCGTTCCTCTTGGGTCCTTGTCATTCATGTACATGTATTCTGTTTTACTGAGGCTAACCTTCATTCCTCTCCTTTCCAGGGCATACCTCCACCTCTCTAGGTTTTCCTGCACTTGTTCTCTGCTCTCACTGCAGATCACAATGTCATCTGCAAACATCATAGTCCATGGAGATTCTTGTCTAACCTCGTCTGTCAGCCTGTCCGTCACCATAGCAAACAAGAAGGGGCTCAGAACTGACTCTTGATGCAGTCCCACCTCCACCTTCAACTCTTCTGTCACACCGACAACACCCTTCGTCACTGTATTACATCTCTCATACATGTCCTGCACCACTCTAACATACTTCTCTGCCACTCCAGACTTCCTCATGCAATACCACAGTTCTTCTCTTGGCACCCTTCTTTTGTACACACTCCTGCACTTCCTCATTCCACCACCAAGTCTCCTTATCTACTGTCCTTCCAGAGGCCACGCCAAGTATTCTCCTACCTGTCTCCCTGATCACATTAGCTGTAGTTGTCGGTCATCTGAAGCACTTCCTGACCACCAAAAACCTGTTTCAACTCCTCCTTGAAGACAACACGACACTCTTCCTTTTTCAGCTTCCACCACTTTGTCTTCTGCTCTACCTTTTGCCTTCTTCACCTTTCTTACCATCAGCATCATCCTGCACACCACCATCCTATGCTCTGTGGCAACACTCTCACCCACTGCTACTTTGCAGTCACTGACTTCCTTCAAATTAAATCGCCTACACAAGATGTAGTCTACCTGTGTGCTCCTACCTCCACTTTTATGTCACCATATGCTCCTGTCTCTTCTGGAAGAAAGTATTCACCACAGCCATTTCTATCCTTTTTGCAAAATCTATCAACATTTGACCTTCTGTGTTCCTGTCCTGGATACCAAACCTGCCCATCACTTCCTCGTCCCCTCTGTTTCCTGCACCAACATGTCCATTGAAGTCTGCACCAATGACCACTCTTTCACCTCTGGGGGTACTCTGCATCACTTCATCTAACTCACTCCAGAATCTCTCCTTCTCTTCTCGCTCACATCCTGCCTGTGGGGCATAAGCACTAACAACATTGAACATCACACCTTCAATTTCTAACTTGAGACTCATCACTCTGTCTGACACTCTTTTCACTTCTAGAACATTCCTGACAAACTCCTCCTTCAAGATGACTCCTACTCCGTTTCTCTTCCCATCCACACCATGAAAAAACATCTTAAACCTGCTCCTAAGCTTCTAGCCTTGCTACCTTTCCACGTGGTCTCCTGAATACACAGAATGTCCACCTCCCTCCTCTGCTTCATGTCAGCCAGCTCCCTACCTTCCTGTCGCAGCCCTCTGCATTTATCCGGGCTTGGGACCGGCGTGAGGGCGGGCACTTGTTTGTGCCCCCCCCTTACGGCCACATTATCTGAAGCGCTACATCTATATCTACAATTCTTATGTGGTAAAAACTGGAAATAAATTGTGACACAAACTAAGTTACTCACTCATTCACAGAATCATCTAATCCTATTAGGGTCACAGAAAGGCTAGAGACTATCTCAGCCGTCATGTTGAGAATTTAGGCTACACCCTGAACCACTCGCCAGACAATCGCAGAGCAGCAAACACACAACAGTTACACTGACAATCGCTGTCAATGTGAAGCAACCAATTAACCTAATATGTCTGTAGACTGTGGGCGGAAACCAGAGTACCCTGATGAAACTCATGGAAACATACGGGCTGTGCTCGGGACTTCAGTACAGGGCTTTCTTGCCGAGAGGTGGACATACTGACCTCTACAGCTCTGTGCTGCCCCATATTGAGTGTTAATGCAGCAAACTGTCTCTTTTTTTTTGTCTTGTAAATGAATGTGTCATTTTAAAGCTGAGACTGGCCTTTATTTTTATACAGTATGTGTATAACTCAGTTATTTTCAGACATTTTGACTCATTTTGTGGTGACGGGTCACAATTAAACATGACTTGTACCAACCCCCACCACTCACATCCACCTAGTATAATCACTGATTCTTTGATTCCAGCTGTAATAAGTACTAATCCCAGGATTTGTTAAAGTAGTGTTGCTATAGCAATACTTAATATAGTAATGACAATGTGTGTAGCAGCAGCCCTACTTGATATACCTTGATGGTTCACAAGCCATTATGTGGCTTAATGCACCTGTATTTATTTTGGGTTTTACTGAACAATGACATAATGTAAAATACACTGTGTAGTCATAGGATAATGGGCTGGTAAAAAAATAGAGATAAATCCAAATTTATCAGTATTTGGGAAGTTGTTTTATAATACTGTTCACTATATATAAAAACTAAATTTAATCGGATTGAAATAAATTGATGGAATGTATAGGTAGAAGTTTTGAAACTCAAAAGCCAAACATTTACAGACAGACATTTCCTGCAGAGGCATGTCTCCAAAATACTCCCGCTGAGCTTCAGTGTGAGACAGAGAGTAATGATGCCTTCCTGGCTGGTGGTCCACACCTATTGCATAAAAACACCACCGAACAAATATTTAAAGACGATTACGTCTATCTATCAGAAGGATGAGAAATGTTCTGATCTAAAAAAAATCTGCTTGCACCTTTTAACCAGAAGCTTCCACACCAAACTTCCACCAAGCTGAAGTAATAACCAAGTAACCAGTCTGCCCTGCTAGACCTACTGTAACACGACACTTCCAAACTCTCTCACAATCTTAAGATTTTGGTTTTTGTTTAATTCCTGGATCTAAGATTTACCGGTAATCCAAAAATTACCACCAAAAATTTAATGGGGTGTTACTTAGGCCATACTTCACCTTTCTAAAACAATTCATCCAAATATGTTCATGAATTTATAAGTGAAACTGCTAACAAGTGCATAAAATAAACAAATACAAGGATCCCTCACTTTCCACGGTTAATTGGGACTGAGATGCCCCCGCGACCACCAAATTCTGTGAAGTAGGACCCCCCCCAACTGATGTATACATGCATATATATATATATATATATATATATATATATATAATATGTGTGTGTATATAATATCAATAAATATATATTCAATGCTATAAATGCTTATAATAACAATTATACATTAAAAAATAATGCATAAGATGTAAATAAAATATAAATACAGACGCGTGCGCACGCATGCAGATGTGCACCTCACAATAGTGTGACTAGTTTTGATGGGAGATTTTTGGTTGTTTTTTGTTTTGTGTTTGTTTAGGGTTTTTTGTTTTGTTTTTGTGGCATTTTCCTTAACTTTTTCTCTATCCTTCCTTAATTTCCTTATTTTTTAATTCGATTAAAAAAAACCCGATGCACTAAACCCGCATGAATTGAAGCGCAAAGTAACGAGGGGTCCCTGTATTGGCAAAAACAAACTCTCTGCTGGTGGTAATAATATGCACTACAGACTGCTTCAGCCATGGAGTACAGAGTGTAAGTGTTGTGTGTGTGTGTGTGTGTGTGTGGGGGGGGGGGGGGATTTGCCACCCAGGCATGTAGTGTAGTGCTCATTTAGCTCGTTATAGCAAGTACGGAGCTAGATCTCTGGGAAAGCGAAGCATAGCCAGTCCCAAGGTTTCTGTGCCAAATCACTGAGGCTCATAGTGCATTCGAACCTTTGAAAATAAACTAGGAGAAGTATTCCTCATAACCTCTTCACCACTCTAGGAATGTCGCTCTGAGATATTTCTGCAGAAAGGGCAAAGCTATTTTTAAAAATCAAGCAGATTGTCCTGCTGAGTGATTCAGTGTAAATGTATGTGTTACAGGTATATGTGAGAGAACTGGACACAGGTTCCACTCAGGCGCAACCTACAAAGAGAACTGCAATTTATGGTAAGACTAAACCCTGCACGCAGACACACTTTCTTTACTGGTTTTAAGGTAACATGGTGCATGCTCTCGGCTCTAATATCAGTAGCTGCGCACGTTGTTCTGTAGATGACCGGCTATTTCATAGCATTTATTCACGGACCATGAGCTTAGCGTTAAGTCACACATTCCTCATCTACTTTGCTCTCGTCATTCTTCTCATATCCGATTTCTATTTCTTTTCCTATGCGCTTTTTCTTGAAAAGCCACAGGCCTTGCTCCATTTACAACAAACACATCTTCCTCTGCAGACTATATACATATGACCTTGCTAATAGGAATAGAATTATTTAGAGTACAGTCGGCCCTGTACTTATGAAATTAATCCGTTCCAGTGCCCTTTTCGTAACCTGGAGTTTTCGTAAGTCGAGGTGCATTTTACATGTAAAACGCGTGATTCGTTCCAAGGCTCCCAAGACTACAGCATAAACCCTTTAAAAATGATAAAAGTACACCAATTTTGTATGAAATGTGTTAAAAGTAAAAGAAAATTATTTACCTTTTTTTAAATCTCTCAAACCACCATGCGACACTTTATAGTCCAGGGGTTGCTGGTCTGAAGAACCCTCACCCCCACCCCCTTCATGAGGTCCTTAAATATGGCGGTTGCTTTTTCCGAAATAATCGCCTCCGTCACTGTATCTCCGCTTTTAAGGTCTCCTTCTGCTTCAATATCATCCCGATTGTAGAGGGGTTTCGGTCATACTACTTTGTGATTTCGCTCAACCGCATCCCACTTTCGTATTTTTTTTATTATCTCCTGCTTCACTTCAATTCATAACGGAGCCCGCTTCTTCGTTTCGGTGTCACCGGGAATCACTTTCTTGGGGTCCGTGATGGATAACGAACTATAACGCTGCAATGATCACTCTCAATAAAACTCACAAGCCAACAGTCCTGTTCAACTGTCCTTCAGGAAACAAACA
This sequence comes from Plotosus lineatus, assembly GCA_024760905.1. Classification (NCBI taxonomy): domain Eukaryota; kingdom Metazoa; phylum Chordata; class Actinopteri; order Siluriformes; family Plotosidae; genus Plotosus; species Plotosus lineatus. The sequence goes on along the minus strand of CM045728.1, from coordinate 73,247,133 downwards.
GGATGTGACAAACAGGAAGTATGGGTACAGAAATGGGTACAGTTCAGCTACCTTCTGGCCAATGGGAGGCCCAGCGGGGCGGGATGTTGGGAGACAGCCAATGAGAGAGCAACTCGCGCATTGTTTGAATGGCGCGTTTGAATTTTTGAATGGAGCGTTTTGGCGCTTTTCATAAGAAGAGGTTGTTTCATATACAGAGGACGAAAATTTAGGAAAATGTTTTTCATAACCGGAATTTTTCGTATTCAGAGGTTTTCGTAAGTAGAGGGCCGACTGTATTTGTCTTTCATGTCAGGACTTCCTATACTAGCACACAAATGATCCCTAAAGCAAAATTCAGAACCCAATTACACAATATGTCCATGACTGCACCTCTTTTGTCCTTCTTCAGAAGTCAACTTGCAGTTTTGGTTGTTCTTTCACTCCCATCTTCCTAAGCTTTTCACACACACACACACACACACACACACACACACACACACGTAAATGTGCAGTATTCTTCTGATCACTGTATTGACCTTTCGTGCATCTAGGCTGTTATTCACACTGTTAATTAAGTTTTTTTCTTAACTGTTAAGACGTTTCATGAATAGAGACGTGGTTATATATCAGCGTTTATACTTTGCTGAAGTAATAATTTGCATATTGTCATTTGGGGTGTGTTAAGCATAACCGAAGAGTACTGGGCAGAAAATGAGCTAGCGGAATTCCTTACTTGTGCACTAAGCCTTTCAGGCACCTTAGTGCCATGTGTCATGTTTCCCTGAACAAGTATGCACTTGTAGCAGATTTCAGCATCTGTCTGGGTTTTGTGTGTCCATGCAGTACTGTTATTTAGATGATATACAGGTATACCTCACCTAACGTCGTTAATTGGTTTAAGGAGAGACGACTTAAGTCGAAAAATGACTTAAATCGAATTAGCTTGTCTCTAGGGTAGCCTAGGCTAGGCTATGCCAAATCTACTTATATATAGTATATTTATATATATATATGATTCTAATGATGTAAACTTCATTTTTATTTTGAAAACCGATGTATAATTGAAAACGACTTAACTCGAAACGACTTCGGGATACCTGTACTATCCTGTCAGATAGTTCTGGATATCCCTACACATGTGGTAGAGGTCCAGAAACAGGACGAAAAGTGAAATAAAATATCTAGAGCAGGTCCATTCAAAATAAATTAAATGCAAGGTGGTGTAGTGAAATATATACGAGTCAAAAGTTAAAAAAATAAATAAATACATTTTAAAATTATTAATTTTTGATGATAATTAAATGAATGGATTTTCATAAAAAGAAAAAATCTTACAAATGGTTTTCAGTTATAAAAATTATAGTTCAATATAAGAGAAAATTTAAACAAAGAAGAGAAAGAAAAAAAATTCAAGCAGATGGTATAAATAAAAATGGAGAGGTAAGCGCCCATTGAATTGATTTAGTGGGAATTGTATTAACATCAAACACATAATGCACACGCACCAAGCACCAGCCAGTGAATGCATGCACATACCCATAATCCCCACACAACTAATTCTACATTATTTATTTATACAAATTCTTTTTATATTTGCTTTATTTCTGAGATGACTAATTGTGGTTGCACGATCTATAAATCATGACAAACTTTAAGGTAATATAGTAAATGTAATAATAATTATATATATATATATAAAGTGTTACACTAAAGCATTGAGCTAGTTAGCAATCTATAAGGATATCAAAGATAACAGACTAAAACTCCAAAGGTATGATCGATTAAACATGACAGGTCCAAAAGAATAAGTATTTAAAAGAAAAGTTTACATATCTAATGGTCTATAATTTTGGGGGGTTGTTTACAAACGGCTTGCGAGAGGTCAAATAGATCACCGGAGTCCAGATGCAGTGTCAACACAACTATTTAAAATACTTGTCAAAAATTGAACATCTAAATATAATGCTTGTGTGTATTATAAACCTAATATAGAAAAATGTAATAAATTTACTACTCTGACCATACAAACCCACCTGAGAACTTCCTGATTGAAACTCATGCAACAAATTTGTTGACCCTGTGTCATTTCCGATTAAAATTATCGCACTTGCAAGCCTTGACACGCCATATAGAGAAAAAAACTTACTAACTTGACTGCTGTGATCTTGAAACAAGGTCAAGGGCCCCCGTTTTCACTCCCAACCAAGCAGTTCCTGAAGGGAACTTGCTCACCAAATTTGGTGATTCTGTATTTTCCTTTCAAAGTTATCCCAATAACAAAGCTTCTCAATCCGAATATTTTTAAAAAGTATTCTTGTGACCTTGGCACAAGGTCATGGCAACCCAAATACAATTCCACCATGTTTTCCTCTAAAAGGCCAAACACCAAATTTGTTGATCCTATGTCATTTCCTTTAAAAGTTATTACGAACGTTAGGGAACATGTCTACAGCTCTCACATTGCTCACCTATGGTAACGACGGGGGCTTAAAAAAAAAAAAAAAAAAAAAAGTAGCTAGAAATGATTTATATATCTGCTCTAAATCTAGTTTAAATAGCATTTAGTCATGGAAACATGACTCCTTCTTCTTCTTTTACTTTCGGCTGCTCCCTTCAGGGGTCGCCACAGGAAATCATCCGCCTCCATCTCACCCTGTCCTCTGCGTCTTCTTTTCTGACTCCAACGACCTTCATGTCTTCCTTCACCACATCCATAAATCTCTTCTTTGGTCTTCCTCTCGGCCTTCTGCCTGGTAGTTCCAACCTCAGCATCCTACTACCAATATACTCACTATCCCTCCTCTGTACATGTCCAAACCATCTCAATCTAGCCTCTCTGACTTTGTCACATAATATAATAAATTTATAGCTAAATCAGAATTGATCTGAACTCTCTAATCGAAACACACACACACACACACACAGATATACACACATACACACACCGAGGCAAGTAGACCAGTACACAGGCTGAAACTCTGGGTGGAGAGCAGGACGTCCGGCTGTTCTTATCCTGCTCGCGCCCCTACACTCGTTCCTCCAGTTGGCTCGAGTTTCTCCTCTCTGTCCTTATCTTGCACAAGTACAACCTCCTTCTCATTCGAAACCTCTTTCCTGCTCATTAATGTCTTGTTTATCATGAGGCCTTTTAAATATAAGGCACTCACCTAGTTTTAATTTATTAGTTTATACTGATAAATGAAAAACTAAATGAATGTTTCCTGTTAACTGGTTTATATGTTTATCCATCACATTATGAAGTAGTTTTTACAGCAGCTTTGTTTGAGCCTAATTCCCGTTGGATTATTCGCCAGTTTAGTGATAGTGTTTGGACACTTCCTGTCTCTTTCCCCTTGGCCTTTTTAACTTTTATGGAAGATTTGCAGATGTTTTTCTCTGTGACCATGTGAGTACAATTAGATCACAAGATAATCAGGCAAAGGAGCATTTTAACATGTAATACCCTGAAAGTGAATGGAACCGTAAAAGAAATTAATTGCCACTTCATGGGGATAATAGGGGAAATGAAACCAAAGCCCTACGTGTGAAAACAATAACGTTGACTCAGTCTTCAACAGTAAGCCCTCGGTCCTGCACAGGATGATGGTGGAGCTGGTAATGACGGTACTCACAGGGTCCTATGAATATACACGTTTACAACTGGGTTCATTTAATAGCAAATCCTTCAGACTACTGCACAATTTTGGTGGTGCAACAAAACCAGGGATTCTGGAGGAAACCCCCATAAACCTGGGAAGGACCTGTGAAATCATACAGACAGTAACTGAATATTTGATTCAGAGATCTTGGAGCTGTGAGGTGACTACACTACCTGGAACCAAAAAAAGAAAGAACGCATGAACGTGAAATAAATCAAATAGAAAATAAACCATATGCACGATAAATGACGTCCGCAATCACTAATGGCTCCATTAAAAATGATCTGTGATCATGGAAAGCCTGAACGGTTAAGTTGTACATCTGGCTTACTAGCTACTGTACAAATCACATGACTGTTTATTTATTTATTTATATATTAAAGCTCAATATTATTCTATGATCCTTATCACAGCTCCTTCTGCACATTCCTACACACTCCCATCATAGACTCCCTCATTGCTCTGTGTAGAGTCTGTACTATAATCAGGGTGGAGCTGTGTGGGGCATGTTTTCATTTCTTGTAGCCACAAGGACATGGGATATGACCTACGGGACATTTGGCTCTATTTCATGAGGTAAATTGAGGTTAAGGGCCACAGTAAAAGAAGCCTGAATTGATCATTTGTGGTGGTCTGATGAGGAATGTGAAACATTTTGTGGGACTGAGGCCACCTGACACCTCACAGTCTAGACACCAACTGTTTTTGTTACTTTGTCAATTTGTCCATGCAGACATTGGCACCATCAAGCTGTTTTTTCAGCCAACAAATAAAGGGGTCAGAAACCTGTGTGCTTCCCCCAAATCAAATTCAGCAAACACTTCTGGAAATGACCGGTTAGTGTTTTGTCTACATTGTGTGTAGTTATGTATGGTTAATAAGGCCCTGAAAGTACTCGGCCATATTATGAATACAGGGATCCCTCACGACTTCATGCTTCAATTCATGTGGCTTCAGTGCATCACAGTATTTTTTTTTTTAAATATTCATAGAATTAAAAAATAAGGAAATTACGGAAGAATAGGAGGAAAAGTTAAGGAACATACCACAAAAACAAGGCCAATTATGCAAAAAAAAACCTTAAATAAACAAAAAACAACCCAAAACCTCCCATCAAAAGTACAGTCGGCCCTCTATTTACGAAATTAATTCGTTCCAGCGCCTTTTTTGTAGCCTGGAGTTTTCGTAAGTAGAGGCGCATTTTACATGTAAAATGCGTGATTCGTTCCAAGGCTCCCAAGACTACCCCATAAACCCTTTAAAAATGATAAAAGTACACCAATTTTGTATGAAATATGTATGAAATGTGTTAAAAGTAAAAGAAAATTATTTATTAAACCATTTAAACATTTTATTAACATACTCCCCAGTGCAGCTAACTGGGTGATCAAAGGCAGGCCATGTCTCTCACTGTCTATGGTGAGAGACATGTAAAAGAACCATTGCTGACAATCATAAAGAGTAGGCTGCAAAGCCGTCAGCGTGTTTCTGGGGACAAGTAGCAAGCATTCCTGCGTCCTGGTTAATCTTCTCTGGAAGAGACAAATTGCGACTTAACGCACACACACACACACACACACACACATACGCACCACTGTCTCGCTCTCTCTCTCTCTCTCTCTCTCTCTCTCTCTCTCTCTCTCACACATATACACACACACACATACAAAACTCTCTCTTTCTCTCTCTGTCGTGTTTTGCCGAATGCAGGCTCCACCCACACGCAGCGTGCAGCTGACGGAGAAATTGTATTTAAATGTTTAACTGGACGGGATGTTGTATTTAAAGCGGAATTACAGTACCTGTTTGAAAGATCAGAGGTCCTGATTCAATATTAACTTTCTTCCTTGCGAGATCGGAGGTCTTGTCCCACGGAGCACTGTTTTCATGCCTCCTTCTGCTTCAATGTCATTCCGAAATAATCGCCTCAGTCACTGTTGTTTCTGCTGTCCATGATGGATAACGAAATATAACACTGCAATGATCAATCTCAAAATAAACTCTCGAGCCAACATTCTTGTTCAACTCTCCTCTCTCACGTGTGTGACAAACAGGAAGTATGGGTACAGTTCAGTTGCCTCCTGGCCAATGGGGGGCCAGCGGGGCGGGATGCTGGGAGACAGCCAATGGGAGAGCAACTCACTCATTGTTTGAATTTGTGAATAGCGCGTTTGGCGCTTTTCATAAAAAGAGATTGTTTTCGTAAAAAAGAGGAAGAAAATTTAGGAAAATGTTTTTTGTAACCTGGATTTTTCATATTCAGAGGCTTCCGTAAGTAGAAGGCCGACTGTACTGAGTATGTTGACGTGCATCTGGGGTTGGGGTTGATCCTACTTCATGGAATTCAGTTGCGGCGGGGGGATCTCTGTCCCAATTAACCACAGAACGTGAGGGATCCCTGTAAATATTTTTCAAGTCCCATGACTGGGGTTACATTCGGATAATATTTAAGATTTTCTTTTGGAGGTAATTAGGTTCATAACTATTTGACTTTTTTTGGAGATAAGTTTCTCTGGACAGAAATTCCCTTCTGACTATGTACTGTGGTGAATGATGTGAAATATTCATCGTCACATTTAAAAGTTCCCTCCAGTACCACAGTTGAGTGGGCTCTCTCTCACATTGCCTAAAAATGGGGATTTATTAAAGCACCACAGCCATAAAAGGTTTACCATTTCAGTCTTCACCATCATCCGCCCCTTCTCCTCCCTCTCTTCTACTCAGCTAAAGTGCTGTCTGTCCCTATGATTTATCTCTATCAGGGGAATACCACCAAGCATTTATTTTTCTACTGTTTCTACTTTTGTGAGTCTTTATCAACATGTATTTAAAAGGGGCCTGCATCAACAGAAGATTTAATTTGGCAAAGGAATGACAAATACTATAAGATAATTATGTCCTGGTGTCTCTCTGCTTTTAGTACATGTAGTGCGACTGGCCAATGGGTCTGTGAGCAACACGCCTGCCTGATAGAACAAGACATGATCCAGGCAGTCAACCAAGCTAACTATGGGTAAGAGTCATGCACTCGCTGAACCTCTGAGAATTCTCTGTTCATCTTACCTCACTAATGCCACACACACACACACACACACACAAGTTCATATTTTAATCTGTATTTACATTCTGCCTTTTCACTGATCTCCTAAGTCCATTGCTTGTGTCTTGTCTACTTTAGCTGGAGGGCAGCTAACTACAGTCAGTTCTGGGGTATGAGTCTGGATGAGGGTTTGCGTTACCGTCTGGGCACAAAGCGGCCATCTCGAGCCATCATGAGCATGAATGAGATCCAGGTGAGTGGTGAAGATGCAGTATACACACTACTGTTGGAGTCTAGATCTTAGATGATTTCTCATGTTATTGGTTCTTAGTCATGACTGGAATCAAAACTGAATTAATGTAGGAATATACAACAAAATGTATGTGTTTATTTTATTCCTCAGCTTCATTTAGTCATTTGCCAAACCACTTCATCCTATTAGTTTCACAGGGATGCTGGACTCTGTCAATTTATCACCGGGCAAAACACACACACACACACACACACACACACACACACACACACACAGAGATCTATGGGTAATTTTAAACAGCCAATTAGCCTAATATGCATGTCTTTGGTCTGTGGGAAAAACTGGAGAACATGGAGGAAACCCATACAGACACAGGGAGAACATGCAAACTCCACACAAACACATCCTCATCAATCCTGGAACTCAAACCCAAGAGCTTCTTGCTTTGAGATAGAAGTACTCGTAACTACGCCACCATGCTACTTCTTTCTTAATTGCTTACATTATATGTGGAGCATAAGTCCATGTACAAGTTTAGGCTTCCAAGTCGATTATTGGTCCGTTTCTCAAGTGGGATAATGTAGCACTTCAGGTAGATTTAGAGAAAAAGAAAATTTTCTTTTTTATAGTGCACAAATGAATAAATAAATAAGGTGTTTAGCATAGTTGATTGAGAACAAGAGGGTATGTGACTGAGCTTTTTTCCTCTGGATATTCCGGTTTCCACCCACCATTCAAAGACACACATATTATATCAACTGCCTACTCTACATTGTCCCTAGATGTTAATGATTGTCTGTGTCTGCATTAATGCTTCAGTAGTACGAGATCAGCTGAGATTGGCTGTAGATTACAACACAATCCTGACTAAAAAGTGGTATAGATGATGAATGAAAGGATGGATGGATGGATGGATGGATGGATGGATGAATGGATGGATGGATGAAAACTAAATCTGACTCGTTTTAAGATGTCGTAAGAACTGAATTTGCATCAATATTTATTGATGTGTGTGAGTGACAAGGTGGCGCAGTGGTTAGCATGTGTAGTATGACATGGTTAGCATGTCTGCAACACAGCTAGAAGGTTATGGGTTTGATTCCCAAACTTGGGAATTTTTATTTCCCCGTGTTTGCATGGGTTTCCTCTGGTACTCTGGTTTCCTCCCACAGTTCAAAAGCACATTAGCACATTAGGCTAATTGGCTGTTTCAAATTGTCCCCAGATGTGATTGTGAGTGCGAATATTGTATGTGTGTCGACCATGAGATGACCTGGTGAGCTTAGATTTGGCAGAGATAGTCACCAGCCTCCCCACAACCCTAATTAGGATAAAGTGGCTTAGAAAATAATTACATAAATCAATTGATTGTATTTATTACAATTACAGTTTATACTGTATTTCATTCTGCATTGTAGAGTACTCCTATTAATGTGTTTACTGGGTGTAACTGAATGAGCTTAAAAGTATTCCTTTATCATCAGGAAGTCAGAATTTCCTTTATTTAATTATTTTTTATAAACTGTACTTGACATCTGCAAATTCAATTAATCCAAAGCGAGCACAAACACACACTTGGAGCAGTGGACTACCACACTCCAAGTGTCTTCCTTGCTCCACCCAGAGAACAGTTGGTGGTTAGGTACCTTGCTCAAGAGCACAAGAGCCGTGATGGTGGAGGATTGTAGGTGCTGCTCACTCCTCACCACTACATATATTTCCTGATGGTTCAAGAATCAAACCAGCAACCTTTTGGTCCCAAACCTGCTTCTCTATCCATAAGGTCATGGCTGTCCTTTGACACAACCCTTGTCAGTAAATATAACTGGTCCCCTGCGTTTGTAGTACTCATCTGTTCTAGCAGTTTAGGCGACGTCGTCCTTCAGCTCTGATCTTTGAATAGGAAAAATACTACTCCTGCGTTTCTTGTCTCTCTCTCTCTCTTTCTCTCTCTCTCGCTCTCGCCAAACACTGGCATCCATTCGCTCATGTATGGTACACTTGGCGCTATAATGTTCCATGAGCAGCAATGCAAAAAAGATGCATTTATGTGTATCAGAGGCAGCATGTGCTCGTCTTCAGCCTCTCAGTCCTTCCAGTTCAGCAGGAAAGCTACAACTAGTGGATGTGAATAAACTGGAAGGAAAATGGTGTACCATTAAATAAATTTAAAGTCATGGCTTCTTGAAATGCCTAATTTGCTCCAATACATTAGGCACATCAGGTTAAGCCTTTACCCACAGTAATTAGAGTAATGTAGCGTACTGCGTGGAAATCATTCATGTAAAAACATCTATGATCCCTACACTTGTTAGATCTCTGTAAGATGTCTGCGTTAGTGACTTATCCTGTCTGCTCGAGAATGTAAGAGAGCTTTAATGGTATGGCTGGTTGGGTGCTTCCTCTTCCTGCCTCCAGCTGTTTTGATCGCACTCAGCGAGGCCTTCACTCTCCTGCTGAAGCGGCCTGCACATTCTCCATAAACAAGCATGAGAGCGAACACTCCAGAAGAGAGAGGGGAAATCAATTGGAACAAGATGAGAGAGAAAACACAACCGCTTGCCCAGACACTACAAAGCATCTTCCCACCGCTCTCCTCCAACATGTCTCCACCTGCAGCATGTTTCCACACACATCCATTCATAAAGTTCTCTATCTACTGCATGCATACACTCACATTCAGCATTTATGCTCCACTCACTTTTAATGCACTCAGCAGGAGAAACACATTTTTAACCTCACATGACTGACAGCTTTCTTTAAGTGATCTTTGAACGGCAATGCATGCCAAGAGTTTATATCTAATAAACGTCAGCGGAAATCTTTAAGTTATTAACAAAACGGAACGCAAGGGTGCAGGAATGAATGCATTTTTCAAAGGAGAGTAGCAAAGTCCATAAGTTTCCAAAGCAAAGCCACTTCATATCAATGCATCTTGGATTTAGTTACTCAGTGACATGACCTGCAACAGCTGCATAGTTTCAGGATAGAAGAACTTTACATAACATGTTGTTAATAATTAACTGTACTCACAGAGAAAATGAGAGCCTCAGCTTTTCAATCAGGTCGATTTCAACTTTCTAACTTGCACATATTCATGCGGGAAGTGATAAGCAGCTAACACGCTCAAAGTCTCGGATACTGACGCAATCTTACATCTTGCAGCTTGAGATTCAGTGGCGCTCTTCATGGAAAAGATGAGCTCCTGTCTGTGCTCCAACTCTTACACTCAGGGCCATAACCAGAGTCAAAGTTTCGCTGAGGTCCACATTACAGTAACGTTTTATAGTTAGCACAACACTGAATACGCTCTATGTACGATGCTAGGATTTAAATTGGATTTTTCTTACGTTCTAATCAGTGTGATCACTCACCAGTTCCCACCCACTCACACAACAGCTAGCATGCAGGGAGAGCGCTCTCACTCAGCCATACCGCCCCCTACTCAATCAAAGGATAACGTGACCTAATCAGAGGAAAGTGCTATCCTCTATCTCCATCTATCTACATCTACATCCAATCACCAGGAATGGACGTCGATCCCTGAAGCTTGAATGATGCTCATACGGGGATTGTCATGGCTGTGATCACAATGATCTACTGTATGGTTCGCCAGGCCACATACAGACTCGCTCACACCTACGGACAATTTGGAACAGCCAATTAACCTACTGTGCATATTTTTGGACCGTAGGAGGAAACCGGAGTACCCGGAGCAAACCGACACAAGCACAGGGAGAACATGCAAACTCCACACAGAAAAGTCCAGTCCTGGAATCGAACCACAGGCCTTTTTGCTGTGAGGCGGACATGCTAACCACTACACCACCATGCCGCCTTACCTACCCTCACTCACTCACTCACTCGCGTACTAAACCGCTTAATCCTACCAATATCACCGAGAGGGTGGAATCTATCTCAGCCAACATGGGGAAAGGGCAGGGTACACCCTGAACAGCTTACACACCCCAATTCACAGTCATTCACGCCGAGGGTGAATTTGGAACAACCTGTAAGCCTTTTGCATGCATGCCTTTTGGACCTTGGGATTAAACTGGAGTACCCTGAGAAAACCCATGCAAGCACAGGGAGAGCATGCAAACACCACGCAGAAACGCCCAAGCAAGGAATTCAAACCCAGGACCTTATTGCTGTGAGACAGACGCCACCGTTCCGCCCCAGTTGCCTTGAGTTGGCCCGCAGCATGAGTAGCTTTGCTCTGTCGTTAGTATTTCCGATGGTATCCTGCCATTCTTGCATTAAGAATAAATTCTGCCGGCAGTTAAAATATTTCAGTGTGTTGACAGAGTTTAATCAATTGTTTCACAAGACAACATATTACCTGTTGATTTCACAATAACTTCGAACTCTGACTTTTGCTACACAGACTTTATATTGAATGAACACCTGGAAGAAGATTCCCTGTAAAAGAACACATCATTTATTTCACCTGTGTATTCAATCTTCATTTGTAATGTTATACATTTGTTTTCAAGTATAATTTTAAGAATTTTTAATTTTTTCAGCAAACATAATCAAAATTAACTGTCTGTTGTAGAAAATACTGCTGTCGTCTGGTGAGCTGTTCAGGGTGTCTTAGGAAATAAAAGAATGAATGTTGCACAAAACAAAATAATGACATGAAATATTAATATATTTTATTAAGTAATTCATAAAAATGTTCTGTTAAAGTGGGCAACGGTGGCCCGGTGGTAAGGTTGCTGGATTACCAATCCTAAGGTTAGGGGTTCAAGCCCCACTGTGGTCAGTGCTGTACCCCCAATGCAGCTAACTTGGTTATCAAAGGCCGGTCATGTCTCTCACTGTTTGTGGTGTGAGGCATGTAAAATAACTAGTGCTGACATTTGTCAAGAGTAGCTGCATAGCCGTCAGCATGTTTCAGCCCTGCGATGGCCTGGTAAGCTGTCCAGGGTGTACTCTTCCCTCGCCTATAGTCGGCTGAGATGGGCGCCAGCCTCCATGCAACTCTAATTAGGATTAAGTGTTCAGAAAATGATTAAATGTGCTGTAACTGCATGTAGGTTTACAATATATATATATATTTTTTAGTGTCTACACATGAAGGCCACAGTGGTCTAACCCACAAAACCTGAAAAATGAGATAAGGTCTGCGCATGCCAGGATGGTCCCTTCATCTTACTTCTGACAAATGATATCCCTGAGGATTATTTCAGGTTTTTTTTTTTTTTTCATTCACTCATTTTCTGAATTGCATAATCCTAGTTAGGGTTGCCGGGAGGCTGTTGCCCATCTCAGCTGATTCTGGACAAGGGCGGGGTACTGCCTGTACAGCTCTCCAGGCCATCGCAGGGTCAACACTCACAACCATTCACACTCACACCTAGGGATGATTTGGAGCAGCCAATTACTGTGCATGTTTTTGGACTGTGGGAGGAAACCAGAGTACCCACAGGAAACCCACACAAGCACGGGGAGAACATGCAAACTCCACACAGAATGGAGGAGAAGTGTGCTTGTGCCCATTTTTAAGAACAAGGGAGATGTACAGAGTTGTGGCAACTACAGAGGGATAAAGTTGATGAGCCATACAATGAAGTTATGGGAAAGAATAGTGGAAGCTAGACTAAGGGCAGAGGTCAACAACAGTTTGGTTTCATGCCAATAAAGAGCACCACAGATGCAGTGTTTGCTTTGAGGATGTTAATAGAGAAGTACAGAGAAGGTCAGAAGGAGCTGCATTGTGCCTTTGTGGATCTGGAGAAAGCATATGACAGAGTGCCGAGAGAAGAACTGTGGTATTGTATGAGGAAGTCTGGAGTGGCAGAGAAGTATGTTAGAGTGGTGCAGGACATGTATGATAGATGTAAGACAGTGGTGAGGTGTGCTGTCGGTGTGACAGAAGAGTTCAAGGTGGAGGTGGGACTGCATCAAGGGTCAGCTCTCAGCACCTTCTTGTTTGCTATGGTGATGGACAGGCTGACAGACGAGGTTAGACAAGAATCTCCATGGACTATGATGTTTGTAGATGACATCGTGATCTGTAGTGAGAGCAGAGAACAAGTGGAGGAAAATCTAGAGAGGTGGAGGTATGCCCTGGAAAGGAGGGGAATGAAGGTTAGTCTCAGTAAGACAAAATACATGTGTGTGTGAACGACAAGGACCCAAGAGGAACGGTGAGGTTACAGGGAGCAGAGATAAAGAAGGTGGAGGATTTTAAGTACTTAGGCTCAACAATCCAGAGCAATGGAGAGTGTGGAAAAGAGGTGAAGAAGCGCATGCAGGCAGGTTGGAATGGATGGAGAAAAGTTTCCGGTGTGATGTATGATAGGAGAGTATCGGCAAGAATGAAGGGAAAAGTGTACAAGACGGTGATGAGGCCAGCGATGTTGTATGGTTTAGAAACAGTGGCCCTGGGGAAAAGACAGGAGTCAAAGTTGGAGGTAGCAGAGATGAAAATGTTGAGGTTCTCTTTGGGAGTAACTAGGATGGATAGGATCAGAAACAAGTACATCAGAGGGACAGCACATGTTACATGTTTCGGAGACAAAGTCAGAGAGGATAGATTGAGATGGTTTGGACATGTACAGAGGAGGGATAGTGAGTATATTGGTAGTAGGATGCTGAGGTTGGAACTACAAGGCAGAAGGCCTAGAGGAAGACCAAAGAGAAGATTTATGGATGTGGTGAAGGCGGACATGAAGGTCGTTGGAGTAAGAGTAGAAGATGAGATGGCGGCAGATCATTTACTGTGGCGACCCCTGAAGGGAACAGCCGAAAGGAAAAGAAGAAGATATATATATATATACACATACATACACACATATACACACACACACATATATAATGCGTATAAATTTCATGTAGTTTTTTTCATAAAAACAGGGATTTTTTTTTCTTTCTTTTTTTAAACATTACTGTGATATGCAGCCCTTCAAATGAACTAAAGAAGAGAGCAGCGCCAGTCTCTTGGTGTTTACTCTGAAGTCTCATTTATACTTCCAAATCTACGTCAGTCCAGACCCTGGTGCTCTTACAGTCAGAGATGACCACACATACTCTAGTTCATATTTTATAATTGCAATCATGATTGGTTTTATTATTAATAACTCATTGGAACATGTTTTCTAATGAATGTCACTATATTAGAAAATGTAGCTGTTTAATTCTATCACATGTAAGAATATGCATATTAATCATGAGCTTTCACTCACTCTAAAACATATTATTCAAAGAGAACTATGAATTATTCAGATCATAAAGTGAATCTAAGAGTAGTAACATCTGGCTGGGCTGTGAGGTTCTGGCAGTATAAAAAGCTCACCGTGGTATTTCCACATAGAAACATCATTAAACAACAGGAAAGCGTTTTCAGATAACAGCATCTGCTTTTACAAATCCTTGCCGCAACTATTTTAGACTCAGTAAAATATATATAAATATAACAGTGCACTGATTTTTATTGGAACCTTTTGCTGACATTTTTTATTAATTTCTCAGATGAACATGGATAATCACGAATATCTGCCAAGTTATTTCAATGCTGCTGAGAAGTGGCCCGGAAAAATCCATGAGCCCCTGGACCAGGGCAACTGTGCTGCCTCATGGGCCTTCTCCACAGCAGGTGAGTTACAGCACAGGTTCTGCATCTACATGCTCATGGAGCCTGACAAACTTTCATCCCTTGAACTTTCCTTCTTTTATCTTAATCATCAGCCGTGGCATCAGACCGAATCTCTATTCAGTCCATGGGACACATGACCCCTCGACTCTCACCCCAGAATCTGATTTCCTGTGACACACGTAACCAGGGCGGCTGTGCTGGAGGACGTATTGATGGTGCATGGTGGTACCTGAGGAGAAGAGGGTATATTTTCATTGGAACAAACTAAACTCTTAAAGTATCCAAGGGCAGGGGTCGATCCATAATTACTGCTGTCGCCAATGTGCTTTCTTATTGCTTCACTTTCTAATCCTTTCCTTCAGGGTGGTGACGGAAGATTGTTATCCGTTTAATCCTCCCCAGCAGACCCCTGCTGAAGTGAGCCGCTGTATGATGCAGAGTCACTCAGTGGGCCGAGGGAAGAGACAAGCAACAGCCCGCTGTCCCAACTCCCACACCTACCACAACGAAATCTACCAGTCCACCCCGCCCTACAGACTGTCCTCAAATGTAAGCAAACACTCCCAGAGCATATGCAACATACGTACTCTCTGATAACAGATAATAGTTTGGTTTATATGCAACACACTTATTCCACTGTTTTCTAAATATGACTTTTTTTTTTTTTTTGTCAAAATGGGAAGAATAATCCAGTTTAATGACATTTAACCACTTCACAAATTAATGGTCATTTAAAATCTAAATTTTAACCAACATCCTGTACATGCTTATCAGGGCAGTGGTGGCCTGGTGCTAAAGGGCGCTGGATCGCTGATCCTAAGGTTGGGGGTTCGAGTCGCACTCTTCACAAGGTTGTCACTGCCACGCCCCTCCACCCCCCACCCAATGCAGCTAACTGGGTTATCAAAGGCGGGCCATGTCTCTCACTGTCTATGGTGAGAGGGTCATGTAAAAGACCCATTGCTGACTTTCGTAAAGAGTAGCTGCAAAAGCCGTCAGTGTGTTTCTGTCCCTTGCTAAAAGGTTGTGTCAGGAAGGGCATCCGACGTAAAAACCTCTGCCAAATCAAACATGCGAATCAGATGATTCACTGCGGCGTCCCCTGAAAAAGGGAAAAGCCGAAAGGAAAAGATGAAGATCCTATACATGCTTATATTCTTTCTGTACACTGGCGTGCGTGGGTTTAATGGCAGTTCCACAGTGTGTTGGACTTCAGTGACATCGTCAGTGACACTTTGATGGCGTTCACATTGACCAGCAGTCACCACCATAAACCACGAGATTTTCAAAATGTCAGCTTTCAGAGTGGATCTCAAAACCATGTATCACCGTCTGGCTGCCATATTGGCACTTTTTGAACCTTTCCGATCCAGATTGTATACAAAATATTCACCATTCTTTCACTTAAAATTGAAGAGCTGAGAACCAGAGTGGTGTAACCAACAGAAAGCTGTTTTTGAAACAAGTGACATGAAGGTTTTTGCAGTCTAAATTAAAAAAAAAAAAAAAATCTGGCATAACACTCACGATACGATTCAAGGTCGTAAACAAGGTGACGCGGCCATTCTGACATGCATAGACCTTATCCACATCTGTCAAAATATGACCGTATCTCATTTTTCCGTTTTTGTGCTTCACGGCACTTCAAATATTTTGCCGCACTGCTATCACTTTAAGCCACACGTGTAAGAATGCTGTCACATCGCCATCATATTTTTTCAGTTTCGGGTGGTTTGGAACCATGCTGAACCGCCGTCAGAAACTTCTCTGTGTGAGGCCTGCTTAATGCACAGCAACACCCAGTGATCAACAATTACCCAGATGTTACAGCAGCTGGCTCATAATGATTGTGTTCTGTGAATCACAGATAATACACAATCAAATCACCTTGAATGAATGAATTTAATTATAATAAATATCTTGTGTTATATGGAATCTTGGGCAGTGTTGGTCTAGTGGTACAGGGCGCTGGATCGCTGATCCCAAGGTTGGGGGTTCGAGTCAAACTCTCCACAAGGTTGTCACTGCTGTCCCCCCAGTGCAGCTAACTGGGTTATCAAAGGCGGGCCATGTCTCTCACTGTCTCTGGTGAGAGGTTCATGTAAAAGAACCATTGCTGACTTTCGTAAAGAGTAGCTGCAAAGCCGTCAGCGTGTTTCCGTCCTGCAATGTCCTGGCGATCTATCCAGGGTATACTCTGCCCTCGCCCACAGTCGGCTGGGATGGGCGCCAGCCTCCCCACGACCCAAATTAGAATTAAGCGGGTACAGAAACTAAACTGATGATATATGGAATCTAATGCACTGATTCTGGTTGATCAGACAATGATGAATAGTTTTGTAATAACAGAAACTATGTTAGCGTTTCTAGCTACAGCTCAAATTACAGGTTAAAAAGCAAGATGTATTTGTGGTATAAGAGGATGTGCAGTTAGAATAAAACGCTGAAATTCAGGGTAGGAGCATCAGCTCCGTATTGATTTGTTAATGTTTGTTTAAATTGATTACTTTCATTTTATTCTATACTTGACATCTGCCGAGGATATAACTGTGTAATGCAGCAGTCTATCAACTCGGTCAACTGATTTATTTTTCTCTTTCAGGAGAAGGAGATAATGAAGGAGATTATGGACAATGGGCCAGTGCAAGGTACGAGTTCAGGGAGTGGGATTGTAAGAAGGATAAGGTGAAGCTGTATGGTGCACTTGTTAGCACTCAGTATTCTAGAAATGCTCCGAGTGCCGCAATTTATTCCCACAGTGACTCTGTACTCTTCAGTAAAGAGAATCTGCATGAGGTTCTACAGTATTCTGTGTAGAGGTGCTTTGAGTCGGTGCCAATCCCTTGTTGTATTGTTTCACACAGGAGGAAATCTGGGCTCTTTTTGCCCTTATTTTTTCCTCCTCTGGCTTAAAATCAAGAAACAAACGACACAGTCGATATTCTAGCCATAGCTTGTGTTTTTCCAAACAGACTTCACCAACGTTTAAGACTCACTCATTTGCCAAACTGCTTAATCCTACCATAGTCACCAGGAGGCTGGAGTCCCTCAACTGACACTGGGCAAAGGCAAGGTACACACTGTACAGCAGGGGAACACACACAACTAGTCACACTCACACCTCGGGCCAATTTGGAAACAGCCACTTAGAGTAATATGTACGTCTTTGGGCGGTGTGAGGAATCCGGAGTACCGCAGGAAACCCACACAAGAACAGGGAGAGCATGCAAACTCGCACAGAGATGCCAGAGCTTAAGGAGTCAACGCCAGGATTTCTTGCTGTAAGGTGGGCTTGCTAACCGCTACACCACCCTCAATATTTAAGACTGAATATGCTAATTAATATAACTGCATAACCAAATATTTTGCAAGTTTCACGTACATTTTGTATGATTGGCTGTAGTGTGTGTGTGTATGAACAGCTTTAAAAAAAAAAAAAAAAAAAAGCACACACTAATATTTTCTTGGAAAACCTATTTAGCCTTGATCTCCATGCCTTTGCTTTAACAAACTTAAAGGGAGGGGGCAGTGGTGGTCTAGTGGTATAAGGCGCCGGATTGCTGATCCAAAGGTTGGGGGTTCGAGTCCCACTCTCCACAAGGTTGTCACTGTCCCCCCCAGTGCAGCTAACTGGGTTATCAAAGGCCGGCCATGTCTGTCACTGTCTATGGTGTGAGGCATGTAAAAGAACCATTGCTGACTTTCGACAAGAGTAGGCTGCAAAGCCGTCAGCGTGTTTCCGCCCTGCGATGGCCTGGCGAGCTGTCCAGGGTGTACTCTGCCCTCGCCCTTAGTTGGCTGGGATGGGCACCAGCCTCCCCACAACCCTAATTAGGATGAAGCGGTTACAGAAAATGAATTGAACTGAACTTAAAGGGTACCTGTAGTGAAAGCGCTCATAAACCTAATTTGATGTATTGTGTATAGCTAGTGACAATACACCTATAAGGCGTTTATTATGTTCTCTCACAAACCAGCTTTAAGCGATTTAAGGGCTTCACCAACGTCAAGCTTCAGAGCACAGGAGTTTTGTAGCGTTGCATTTCCTGTGACATCACATTGTTGACAAAGCCTCCACCGGAACTGCGAGATTGCAATGTAAACGTAAGACGATATACCTGACCCACAACACAAGCTCACGGAAACTTGGAAAAAACAGACATTATAGTAGTTTTTTTTTTTAAACCATGGACGAAGACAATGTCGTAGAAGGAGCAGAAGGTTATTTATATGAACCACTGAAGAAAGACTATCCACATTTAGTGAAATCGGACCATGAAAGTGACAGGGGCAGTGGTAGTCTAGTGGTAAAGGGTGTTGGATTGCTGATCCAAAGGTTGGGGGTTCGAGTCCCACTCTCCACAAGATTGTCACTGTCCCCCCCAGTGCAGCTAACTGGGTTATCGGGCCATACTGTCTATGGTGAGAGGCATGTAAAAGAACCATCGCTGACTTTCGTA
This sequence comes from Plotosus lineatus, assembly GCA_024760905.1. NCBI lineage: Eukaryota > Metazoa > Chordata > Actinopteri > Siluriformes > Plotosidae > Plotosus > Plotosus lineatus. The sequence goes on along the minus strand of CM045728.1, from coordinate 73,228,136 downwards.
AAGAGTAGCTGCAAAGTCGTCAGCGTGTTTCTGTCCCTTGTTAAAAAGGGTTGTGACAGGAAGGGCATCCGACGTAAAAACCTCTGCCAAATCAAACGTGCAAATCAGATGATTCGCTGTGGCGACTCCCGAGTAAAAGGGAAAAAGCCGAAAGGAAGACAGGCAGACAAGACAGACCAGAACAGTGACGACTCGGAGGACGATATTGGAGAGTCGACAGAAGCTCTTACACGGGAAAATCGTAGCAAACAACCAGCAAGTATTTGGTGCTCTTGTGGAAAATGCGTGCGTCAAAAAAAACCGATCAGGAGTGCTATTGTTGTAAAGAACATGAATTGCTTGAAAATATACTGACATTCTGTAATTGGCGATACGACTGTTACGTCACAATGACCTTTGACCCCGGTGAAAAAAAGCCAACATGTCCGTGCGCTGAACCTTCGTGAGCAAGGAATATCATACAGAAGAAAAGGAAATGTGGACTTGTACATAACCTACCGACATCACGCGATGTTTAAAAGTTAATAATAAGGTATAGTGGATATTTTGTCAATTGTGGGTACAGGTACCCTTTAAGCAACATAACATTTATTTTCATCCAGCGTTGGGTTCGTTTCTTCACGGACATCGTGAATCGATGAGGGGAAAAATTGAACCACTCCATGAAGTCTTCTCCAGCACATCCTGAAAACTTTCAATAGTGTTAACGTCTAGACTCTGGTGTGCGAATACATATGTGAAAATGTTTCCTCATGCTCTCTGAACCACTCTTTCATTATTTGAGTTCCAATTTTGTATTCGTCCCATGATTTGGGGGGAGGGGGGGGCACTGATGTGATAACTTGCTCATTCATTACAGTCAGATAAGCAACAATGGCATGGATACCATGGATATTACATGCTTACCTTTACAGCATTTGGCAGATGCTCTTATCCAGAGTGACTTACAATTGTAATTTTTTTTATTATTATTCAACTGAGCAATTGAGGGCCTTTCTCAAGGCCCCAACAGTGGTGATAGTGGGAATCGAACGGCTGGCCTTTAGATTCGTAAACCATTTTCTTATCCACTATGCCTCCACTGCCCCATGGATAAATGTTCTCCATCAAATTCAAAGAGTGTGTGTGGGGTTTTTTTTTGTTTTTTGTTTTGGCTGGGCAGTGTGTGTATGTTTATATATAACATTGACCAGAAAAACAAACCGCAATTCTGAACTTTGGCTGTAGTCTCAGAGGTCAACTGTAGACAGAAGAGTGACATTTCATCCAAACATGTCTATGAATAGACTCGCCATTGAAAAGCATTTCTATAAGAACAAACCCTGCTGTAGCTGTACTGTATGTAATGGGTGTGTCTGCTGCCTTGTTTTTCCTTTTCAGCCATCCTGGAAGTCCATGAGGACTTCTTTGTGTACAGAAGTGGAATCTACCGACACACTGACGTTAATGTACACAAAGCACAGCAGTATCGCAAGCATGGCACTCACTCCGTGCGGATCACAGGGTAAAAGCTACTCTTTTCTCACAGTCCTCAAGTACAAAATAAACTTTCCCTTCGTGTGCAGGAAGTGAACACACCTCATTCAGATCATGAAAGGGTTCTACTAGGATTAGATCCAAATCACCATATTCTTTGTCTTGCTTTGGTCCAAATGATTGAACCGAATGTGTGAATGATTCTGTGTGTCTTCCTTTTGGCTTTTTCCTTTTTACTCGGGAGTCGCCACAGCGAATCATCTGATTCGCACGTTTGATTTGGCAGAGGTTTTTACGTCGGATGCCCTTCCTGTCACAACCCTTTTTAGCAAGGGACAGAAACACGCTGACGGCTTTGCAGCTACTCTTTACGAAAGTCAGCAATGGTTCTTTTACATGAACCTCTCACCATAGACAGTGACAGACATGGCCCGCCTTTGATAACCCAGTTAGCCGCACTGGGTGGGGACAGTGACAACCTTGTGGAGAGTGGGACTCGAACCCCCAACCTTTGGATCAGCGATCCAGTACCCTATACCACTAGACCACCACTGTCCCACCATGTGAATGATTCTGTATTATTTCATAAAAAAAGAATCGAGGTATGTAAAAGCCAGGTGCACTGAGCTCTGTTGAATTCCCAGACATGTTCCTCATTACCACAAAAATGCAGACCCAACACCACCATGGCTGGCTGGCTGGCTCCTCCTCACCTACAGCTTTGTCCCCATGATATGCCTACAACGTACCTGTTAGATTTCACCTAACACCCTGCCTCAACCCAGCCCTGCTGTACCGGCCACGCCCTGATCTAATCTAATCAGAGACTGTGACACCGAGCTCTGCTTTTATACTATGCACTGAGGCGAGACTAGAAGGCAGGGTTTGCTGTTTCAGCAAAGACTCAACAAATACCTTAATTTGGTGATATGAAATCTTACCATTCAGACTATTGTAGACGGTTTCATCAGCAGCCTAAACATGGTCATGGACTTGAGCTCTGAGGTCTGCAATAGTTTAAGCTTTGGAAAAAGTTATACATGATGAAAATATCATTAATTTTCTGAACCGCTTAATCCTAATTAGGGTTGTGAGGAGGCTCGCGCCTATCCCAGCTGACTCCAGGCAAGGGCAGAGTACATCCTGGACAGCTTGCTAGCCCATCACAGGGCAGAAACACGCTGACGGCTTTGCAGCCGACTTGTCGAAAGTCAGCAGTGGTTCTTTTACATGCGTCACACCATAGACAGTGAGAGACATGGCCAGCCTTTGATAACCCAGTTATCAGCACTGGAGTGGGGGGGGTGGAGGGGTGCAGTTACAAACTGGTGAGAGTGGGGCTTGAACCCTCAACCTTAGGATCAGTGATCCAGCACCTTACCACCAGGCCACCACCAGGCCACCACTGCCCTATAATGAAAATATGTTTTAACAATTTGTTTAGTGTGTAACGAGGATGGATAGGATCAGAAATGAGTATATCAGAGGGACCGCCCACGTAAGAAGTTTTGGAGACAAAGTCAGAGAGGCTAGATTGAGATGGTTTGGACATGTACAGAGGAGGGATAGTGAGTATATTGGCAGTAGGATGCTGAGGTTGGAACTACCAGGCAGAAGGCCTAGAGGAAGACCGAAGAAGAGATTTACGGATGTGGTGAAGGAAGACATGAAGGTCGTTGGAGTCAGAAAAGAAGATGCGGAGGACAGGGTGAGGTGGAGGCGGATGATTTGCTGTGGCGACCCCTGAAGGGAGCAGCCGAAAGTAAAAGAAGAAGAAGAAGAAGTTTAGTGTGTTTGGGTACAGTTTGATTTCACCTAAAACACTGCAACAGTTGTTTTCAAAGCATTTTTAGATGTGAACCTTTTCCTCCGGTGGGGTAGTGGGTCGGGTGCTGCGCTCATGATCAGGAGGTTGTTTGTTCAAATCCCAGTTAAACCCCCACTGTGCCAAGATCCATCAGGAAGGTCTTAACCACAAGTGTGCCTCTGTTCACCCAGCAGTATAAATGGGTACCAGTAAAAATCTACTGGGAAGGTAACCTGCGATGGTCTAGCGTCCCATCCAGGAGGAGTCCTGGTCGCTTCACGCTACAGAAACCGGGAATAAGCACCGGCCTGATGTGCCGCTCGACTCGGGTGTAAAAAGCCCAACAGGAACAACCGATTAGCCTACTCTGCATGTCTTTGGACTTTGTGAGGAAACCTGGGCACCTGGAACACAAGCCTGGGGAGAACATGCAAACTCCACACATAGAGGACCTTGCCAAGCTTGGGACTCGCACTCGGAACTTCTTGCTGTGAGTCAGACGTGCGAACCACTACACCTCTAGTCCTCACCCCTCATTCCCGATCACGTGCCAAATTTGTGTCTAATCTAAGAGCCAAAGAATTTTGCAAAGTTGTTATTGTGTCTCGAGTCCATAGCGTCCACCTGGCTTTTTCAACCTCCGGCAGTGTTATCATTCCTGTAACACAAAAACTGGACACAACAGCACAAGTATCTCCTATAAATTGGTCACTTTTAGTAAAGGCGACGTCTGCTCTCCTGTGTGTAAGTAATTAACTATTAACATGTTACCCAAGCTGGTGGCACAGTGGCGTAGTGGTCAGGACATCCACCTCACAGCAAGAAGGTATTGGGTTCGAGTCCCAGCTCGGGTATTTCTATGTGGAGTTTGCACGCTCTCGTGCTTGCTTGGGTACTCCTGTTTCCTCCCACAATCCATAAACATGCACAATAGGCTAATTGGCTGTTCCAAATCGCCCCGAGGTGTGAATGGTTTTGTGAGTGTTGGCCTGGCGAGCTGTCCAGGGTGCACACATCCTCACCCAGAGTTGGCTGAGATGGGCGCCAGCCTTCCTACGACCCTAACTAGGATTAAGCGGTCCAGAAATGAATGAAAATGAACATTACCCGAGCTGATTATCTGATTTCACTTTACCCAACCAGTGTATGGGTGTATGTGTGCCATGCTCCAGTGATCGAGTGGTGATATTAACGGCGGATGAGTGACTGTCTGAACCCTGGCTTTTCTTCTCTCTGTATCATTCGCTGACGTTGCCATTTTTTGATGAATGGGGTTAAAGGCCTATGGATTTGGAGAAGAAGGGCAACAAAATTCTTTTTATGGGGTAAATCCTGCCGTGGTGTGTTTTGTTAAGCTGAGGGTCTGGGAAAGTTTACAGAAAGCATGGTCATGCCTAGTGTAGTGGAACAGTGTTGTCTGTCGCACTGATCCCTTGACTGATTCTATCGAACAGAGAGTGGGCATAAACCTACAGCCACGTAGAGAAGAACTCGTACTATATAAGGACAAGATCAGTAAAAAGTGGGAAAGAAACTTGTGGTCTCCTTAGATTTTATCCAATAGTGAGTCATCACAATCACAGGTTTCGATACTTTAACACAATGTTCGAATGTTTTCTTTTGTCTATTTCCCATTCGCTGGTATAAACCAGGATTTGACTTTTCCCCCCGAGGTGACTCTCAGATTAATTCTGAACATTCCAGTATTAAATGCATGCCTGCATATAAGCACCCCCGCAGAGGCAGATGACGAACTGTTCTGAACCATGCTAGAAATAAAATCAGAAACATTCTGATCTGGCCTATGGGAACATCCAGGCAAAACGGCCCAGTCTAAACGATTCTTGAAAATCCAAGGAAAAGTAGCTCGGTCTGAGAACAACGGTGCACGCTACTACAGCAGGAACGAGGAGGGTCTCAGCTCTTCAAAGCATCTTGACTCATATACGTACTGCCTTGTAGAAATGTTGCACTCGATGCACTGAGAAAGCGGGCAGCGGGCGTGAGCTGTTTCCTGATAAGCGCATCCTTCTTAAAGTCTGAGGGAAATGGCAGTTTTGGGAATACTACCTCATCAAGTGAGAACTCCTGGTCTGGAATGTTGGCGTCGGTGTTGGACTGTTTTCTGGATATGTTTAGTTCTTAGAAGAACAATCCTGTCTTTGTTGGCTTCAAGGGCACTCGGTTCAGACTTAATCTGATCGTTGAGATCAAATATATTCAAATCCACCAAGATTACACTGAGATGTTCTTACTTCGTGTTCTTACATTTGGCGAGAATTTAACAAAGAAGCCGAACATGTATCCAAACTCAGGACAAAAGTTCATTTTTGTATATAAAAATGTAATTAGGTATTATTGTAGTTATTATGGGCGTAGGACAAATGGGAAAAATATGTGGTGGTGGGGAAGTGAGTTGAACATTTCCTTTTTCCACATTAATGGCTGAAGTACCCTTGAGCAAGGTACCTAACCCCAACTGCTCTCTCCTGGCAGCCACAAGATGTGGCGGCCCACTGCTCTGAGCATGTGCTCACTGGATGGGTTACATGCGTTCAGTAATTAATACAGTGCATCACAATGAAATAAAATGATATCAATAATATTTTTATATCTTTGTATAGGTGGGGAGAAGAAAGAGATTTCAATGGGGAAACACGCAAGTACTGGGTAAGAAATGTACAGGTGTATTCAATGATTATCGTCTCAATTGGGACTTGAAATATGATGATGATGATGATGATGATGATATAGATATAGATTTTTAAAAAATGTTTTTCTCTAGATTGCAGCCAACTCATGGGGGAAGACCTGGGGTGAAGACGGCTATTTCCGTATTGCACGAGGAGAAAACGAATGTCAAATTGAGGCTTTTGTGATTGGTGTGTGGGGCCGGATAACCATGGAGGACATGTACAGTCATCACCATCATCACCATAGAATACGCAAATAGAGATGCCCAATCACATGTCTCTGATCCTTGTGCGCCTCATGGCCAGATTGAACAAAGACAAATGACTCAGTCAGGACTATAGCAGGAGACTACGATATGATTTCTATTAAAGCCATCAAACTTTGATCGAATATATTATTCTCGTCAGTGCTGAAGTGTTCATAGCCAGTCCTTGTTGTTGTTCTTGTGTGGGCAGTTATAAATTGTGCCTTGTGGTGGTTCTAACGCTTCCTTTTTCTTTCTGCAAGAAAATGCCAATGGAAAGTCAGGTCAGTTTTTTTAAACCAAAGAAAATTTTGCTTGATGGAGACTTGATGGTATCTGTAAGCTCACGAACGCCCCCTGGTGGTCCCACAACTCAATTATAACAACACATTCACTTCTTACACAAGTTCATATAGTCTGAATGTAAGTTTTTGATCAAGATAGATATATTGGTGATTGTCTTGTTTATTTGTTGTTGGGTTTTTTTTTGTTTTGTTTTTTTTTTTTAGCAATCTCCTCCTGACAGGAAGTTTAGAACTGTAAGTAGAAGATTCTGAGATACTTAGACTCATTCAAGGTGCATTTGAGACAGTCAGTACAGTACAGCATTGTGATTATGCACACTGCAACAGGAAGACAATGTGACGCTGAATTTATTTCCAGTTATTTATTTGAAAGAATTTTTATAGCAAATAAATTTATGGTTGTGTGTATTTTCCTGAGTGGACAGCTGCTTTTGATTTGAACGTTGCAGTTATTCCAAGTGCCTCAAAAGATCTGCCTGAGAATCAGCTATAATGCTGAAAATGGCTGACCTGGCATATTATTATTATTATTATTATTATAATTATTTAATTAAACAAAACATGAATTTTAATATGGTAACTGGCATTATAATACCCACTGGTTATAGCTGAGCTTATCCAGTATCAGTGTGCCGATCATGTTAGGCACAGGATATTAAATTTTCTGAAATATTATTAAATCTACAGTCCATTCAACACCGAGCGAGTTCATGAACTCATGAAATATAGGCACAAATAGTTAACTTTTTTTATTTGGAGTCTTTTTATTCCTGAAGGTCCCACTGACATAACACAGTAGGCTCCCGTAATACCCATTAAATAAGTATGCAGCATATAAATAAGACATTAATAATAAATATATTCACCTTGTATTTTTTATTTATTTATTTACCTCAGTCTATTATAATCAAACACACCTCGGCTGTACTTCATGAACCCCGGGGCAGTTCCTGGGGAAATGGTGATAATGCCATTTATTTATATCTTTGTTTATTAGTAATCTGTTAAGTCCTCCCAGTAGTCCTTAGACTTTCGACTAAAACAAAAATATGATAAGAATGAATGATTATTATTCAATCTTTAAAATATTTCCACTAATCCTTTGTTTTGTACCGTACTGCTGTGGTTTCTTAGGTGATTTTAAGTAGAGTACACACTTGATAATTGTGAAATACATCAAGTTTTTATAACAAAACAATGATTTCTGATATAAACTAACAGAATGTGCATGACACACACTATTCCAAAGTGATTATATATATATATATATATATATATATATTCTCTATTTGTTTTTATTGTGTTTTTTTTCTCAGACGTTAATAGTGCAAATGCTACTGCAGGTCATGTGATATAAATTTGTACATTTCCCCTCTTTAGTTCATAAACAGGTCTCCACTACTGAGAGAAGTCCTAGCATTCAATTCCTGGGCAGTTGAACATTTGAAAGGCTCAGAATAAAGTAAATATCCTCAGCACAGCAATGATTACTGTATTATAATTTCTACCTAACCATTTGGTGCCGTATATGGGAAGAAGAGTATCTGCCTCCAGTGCTAAGCTTGCATGGCATTCTCAGGTAATCAGACGCAGAACAAACCCAAGATGAGCTTTAAAATCACACCACAAATTCACAGCAGTATCGACCACACATGACTTCAGAACAATTGCAACCAAAGAGATACCGAGGTCATCCATTACAGCACTGTCTCAGTTTGAGAACTGCGTACTGCACACTGACCATACGTATAATCAACCACTAATCATCTAGTTCCTTGCAGGAATATAAGCAGTTGTAATGAATATTGTTTGCTTCACATCTTCTTTTTTTAACACTCTTAAGCCTCTGCTGTTCAAAATACATTTCTCTACTTCTGATACATCATCATTGCCAGCATAAGCTATTATTAATGGACATAAACTTGATACTAATGTTATGCTGTCTGTAAAGCACTGACGGACTTCCATGATTCATCCATTCGGTTACTAAGAGGATTCATTTTCCAATCTAGTCAGCTACACCAGAGCTAAACCTCTTACACAGAGTGGGAGAGCGACAACACTGAACCCTAGTCATGCAGACCAAATGGGTTTCAGCTTGATGATGTATGCTTAAGTCTCCTGTATGGATAATTGATGTCTATTGAGTTAGAAATCTCCGCTAAACCTATTAGCAAGTGCAGGATTTAGTTAAATTAAAGCTGTAAATGAGACTATTTAAGAAGCAGGACTGTAAATTGTAGCCCTGTGACCTCTGATGCGATGTGTATTATTTTGCTCATATTACTCATATTGTATTATTGTATATATGAAACACAATCCACTGTAATGTCCACCTGTGTAATGCAATAAAATCCAAACCAGCATACAAACACAATCCCACAGTTTCCTTGTGATTCATATTCGAGATTACAAGTTAAACCTGTGACTAAATCCATGAATAAATCTATTCAGCTCTATATGTGGTGTGGGCCCGGTGGTGTAGTGGTTAGGGTGCTGCGCTCATGATCAGGAGGTTGCGAGTTCGAGTCCCATTGAGACCCTCACTATGCTAAGTTCCCTGGGCAAGGTCTCAACCACAAGTGTGCCTCTGTTCACCCAGCAGTATAAATGGGTACCAGTAAAAATATGCTGGGAAGGTCACCTGCGATGGACTAGTGTCCCATCCAGGGCGAGTTGGACTCCTGGTCGCTTCACACTATGGAAACCGGGGATAAGCACCGGCCTGATGAGCTACGAGGCTCAGGCGTAAAAACCCAACAGACTTTATCTTACCTTTTACCTATATGTGGTGTGATGTATACATACAGTGTGCAGCATTGAATTTACCATCTTTCCCCAGTTACAGTTAGTAAATAACAACGGCAGGTGAGCACAGAAATAGTGCCACTATGACATTTCATGGGAATGTAAACATGGTGGTGGGGGGGTGGGGATCTGGTCCTTTAGCACACTCTTCGAAAGTCTAGAACACAGTAGCAACCTGCAGCCACACACAGTTTATAGTAATCCACCTCTCTACACATTCCTGGGTAGGTTGCCTCATAGCAAGACAGCAACATTCATTCTGAGAATCATACATGCACTGACACTGTAGACTCCTTCCAGAAACCTTCCCACAGAGAACTACATACGTATCAACAACTGTACCTTGACTTAACCTTGACTTACGAGTGTATTTTATCACAAATGATATGAGATTCAATCCCACCAAAAATCTGCACCATCCAACAAGCAAATTTTGATTTACGAGCTCTGCTGGGGAAATGGCTTTTCCGGGCTGATTAGCCTTGTATTCTTCCGCGCTCCGAGAATGCACTTCATATCGTTTGCTCTGTGCTTTTTCCCTATGCCAGGAGTTGGCAACACAAAATGTTCAAATAGCCATATTAGACCAAAAAACCCCAAAAACAAATCTGTCTGGAGCCGCAAAAAAATAAAACCCTCATATAAGCTTTATATAAAGGCAACACAGGCTGTAAGTGTATATTATTCTACTACCAAAATGACTAAGTAGGCTATAAATACATAATGAGCATTCATGATTAAATGTTTATTTTCCCTGCAGCGCATCCGAGAGAGAATGACACCATGTGACTACAGTACTCCATTGTACAACATTTGGTGCTTTAAGTTTAACTTTCATTACTATATTAATGTATTATGTTTTGATGCATTGATTTATAGAAATTCAATAAAGAAATCAGCGGCCCTTCAGAGTTTACATACCTGCACAACAGCTCTGTCTGTTCAATGTCAATTACATCACATGACTCATCACAGGCGATTGAATACAAAGATTGTTTCTCCCTCCTGCTGATTGGTTGCAGATGATGTGTACACCTCTTTTTCTCCTTCGAGCACAAGTTATCAATGTGATTGCGAAGTACAGTATTGAGTTGAATTGCGAAGTCAATTTTTTAGTGTTTTAATGATTATTTAAGCCCGATGATGTCACTCAAACTTCCTGCATCTTCTCTAGCTTCTGGTAAGGAGCCTAAGCGCTTTATTTATAAATATTGTCACAGTACAAAATTAAAAGTTTTTACTTAATCATTACTACACTTTACTACATTATTATTATAGGGGTAGTGGTGGTCGAGTGGTATATGGCGCTGGATCACTGATCCGAAGGTTGGGGGTTCGAGTCCCACTCTCCACAAGGTTGTCACTGTCCTCCCCGGTGCAGCTAACTGGGTTATCAAAGGCGGGCCATGTCTGTCACTGTCTATGGTGAGAGGCATGTAAAAGAACCATTGCTGACTTTCGTAAAGAGTAGCTGCAAAGTCGTCAGCGTGTTTCTGTCCCTAGCTAAAAGGGTTGTGACAGGAAGGGCATCCGACGTAAAAACCTCTGCCAAATCAAACGTGCGAATCAAATGATTCGCTGTGGCGACTCACGAGTAAAAAAAAAAGGGAAAAAAGCTGAAAGGAAGGAAGACAGACAGACAGACTACATTATTATTATACTTCCGGATTAGTGGCAAACCCGGAAGTTACTGGCATGTGATTCAAATTTAGCCAATGGCTGAGAGCTGTTGTTTCTCCCTCTTGCTGATTGGTTGCAGATGATGTGTACACCTCTTTTTTTCCACCTTCGTGTACATGTTATCAACGTGACTGCTTGAATTGCGAATTCATGGGTTTTTTAGTGTGTTTTTAATGATTATTTAAGCACTATGATGTCATTCAAGCACCCTGCTTCTGGTAAGGAGCCTAAGCACTTTATTCATTAATAAATATTATTACGGTACAGTTTGGAGATGCAACTCACTTCTTAAATCTATCTTTGCGCTCCTCTAATTTCTCCAGTAATACTGCAATCGCACTTTTTCTCTCAATCCCAACTGGGTGGTCAGCTGCAAATTTAGCATGGCTTCCCTGGAAATGTCTTTCCAAATTATTCTTTTAAATGCAGCCATGAGGCGGGGGGGGGGGGCACTAACCAGTGTCTCTCCCCCTTATGCCGGTCCCAAGCCCGGATAAATGCAGAGGGTTGCGACAGGAAGGGCATCCGGCGTAAAACTTCTGCCAAAAAAAAAAAATGCAAATGATCAATACAGAATTCATACCGGATCGGTCGAGGCCCGGGTTAACAACGACCGCCATCAGTGCTGTCAACCAACAGGGTGCTGATGGAAATTGGACAACTGTTGGTCGAAGACGTCGAAGAAGGAGAGGTGGGAGGCGTGTCCGTAGGCAGAGAGAGAAGAGGAAATGCGTGAGCCTCGGACTGAGAGTAGGGACTTTGAATGTTGGAACTATGCAAGGAAAAGATAGGGAGCTGGCTGACATGATGCAGAGGAGGAAGGTGGACATACTGTGTGTTCAGGAGACAAGGTGGAAAGGTAGAAAGGCTAAAAGCTTAGGAGCACAGTTTAAACTGTTTTATAATGGAGTGGATGGGAAGAGAAATGGAGTAGGAGTCATCTTGAAGGAGGGGTTTGTCAGGAATGTTCTAGAAGTGAAAAGAGTGTCAGACAGAGTGATGAGTCTCAAGTTAGAAATTGAAGGCGTGATAGTCAATGTTGTTAGTGCTTATGCCCCACAGGCAGGATGTAAGCTAGAAGAGAAGGAGAGATTCTGGAGTGAGTTAGATGAAGTGATGCAGAGTACCCGCAGAGGTGAAAGAGTGGTCATTGGAGCAGACTTCAATGGACATGTTGGTGCAGGCAACAGAGGGGACGAGGAAGTGATGGGCAGGTTTGGTATCCAGGACAGGAACACAGAAGGACAGATGTTGATCGATTTTGCAAAAAGGATGGAAATGGCTGTGGTGAATACTTTCTTCAAGAAGAAACAGAAGCATATGGTGACTTATGAAAGCGGAGGTAAGAGCACACAGGTAGACTACATCTTGTGTAGGCGATGTAATTTGAAGGAAGTCAGTGACTGCAAAGTAGTAGTGGGTGAGAGTGTTGCCAAACAGCATAGGATGGTGGTGTGCAGGATGACACTGATGGTGAGAAAGGTGAAAAAGACAAAGGCAGAGCAGAAGACAAAGTGGTGGAAGCTGAAAAAGGAAGAGTGTCGTGTTGTCTTCAAGGAGGAGTTGAAACAGGCTTTGGGTAGTCAGGAAGTGCTTCCAGAGGACTGGACAACCACAGCAAATGTGATCAGGGAGACCGGTAGGAGAGTACTTGGTGTGTCCTCTGGAAGAAAAGTAGATAAGGAAACTTGGTGGTGGAATGAGGAAGTGCAGGAGTGTGTACAAAAGAAGAGGTTAGCCAAGAAGAAGTGGGACATTGAGAGGACCGAAGAGAGTAAACAGGAGTACAGGGAGACACAGCGTAAGGCGAAGGTAGCAGTGTCAAAGGCCAAACAGAGGGCGTATGATGACTTGTATGATAGGTTGAACAGTAAGGAGGGAGAAAATGATCTATACAGGTTAGCACAGCAGAGAAATAGAGATGGGAAAGACGTGCAGCAAGTTAGAGTGATAAAGGACAGAGAGGGAAATGTATTGACTGATGACAGAAGTGTGCTGGGACGATGGAAAGAGTACTTTGAAGAGCTGATGAATGAGGAAAATGAGAGAGAAAAAAGAGTAGAAGGGGTGACCGTTGAGGAGCAGGAAGTAGCAAAGATTAGTAAGGGAGAAGTGAGGAGGGCATTGAAGAGGATGAAGAGTGGAAAGGCAGTTGGCCCTGATGACATACCAGTTGAGGTATGGAAGTGTCTAGGGGAGGTAGCAGTAGATTTTCTGACAAGAATATTCAACAAGGTCTTAGAAAATGAGCAGATGCCAGAGGAATGGAGGAGAAGTGTGCTTGTGCCCATTTTTAAGAACAAGGGCGATGTACAGAGTTGTGGCAACTACAGAGGGATAAAGTTGATGAGCCATACAATGAAGCTATGGGAAAGAATAGTGGAAGCAAGACTAAGGGCAGAGGTCAGCATTTGTGAACAACAGTTTGGTTTCATGCCAAGAAAGAGCACCACAGATGCAGTGTTTGCTTTGAGGATGTTAATAGAGAAGTACAGAGAAGGTCAGAAGGAGCTGCATTGTGCCTTTGTGGATCTGGAGAAAGCATATGACAGGGTGCTGAGAGAAGAACTGTGGTATTGTATGAGGAAGTCTGGAGTGACAGAGAAGTATGTTAGAGTGGTGCAGGACATGTATGATAGATGTAAGACAGTGGTGAGGTGTGCTGTCAGTGTGACAGAAGAGTTCAAGGTGGAGGTGGGACTGCATCAAGGGTCAGCTCTCAGCCCCTTCTTGTTTGCTATGGTGATGGACAGGCTAACAGATGAGGTTAGACAAGAATCTCCATGGACTATGATGTTTGCAGATGACATACTGATCTGTAGTGAGAGCAGAGACCAAGTGGAGGAAAATCTAGAGAGGTGGAGGTATGCCCTGGAAAGGAGGGGATTGAAGGTTAGTCTTAGTAAGACAGAATACATGTGTGTGAACGACAAGGACCCAAGAGGAACTTTGAGGTTACAGGGGGCAGAGATAAAGAAGGTGGAGGATTTTAAGTACTTAGGCTCAACAATCCAGAGCAATGGAGAGTGTGGAAAAGAGGTGAAGAAGCGCGTGCAGGCAGGTTGGAATGGATGGAGAAAAGTGTCCGGTGTGATGTGTGATAGGAGAGTATCGGCAAGAATGAAAGGAAAAGTGTACAAGATGGTGATGAGGCCAGCAATGTTGTATGGTTTAGAGACAGTGGCCCTGGGGAAAAGACAGGAGTCAGAGTTGGAGGTAGCAGAGATGAAAATGTTGAGGTTCTCTTTGGGAGTAACGAGGATGGATAGGATCAGAAATGAGTACATCAGAGGGACAGCACATGTTAGATGTTTTGGAGACAAAGTCAGAGAGGCTAGATTGAGATGGTTTGGACATGTACAGAGGAGGGATAGTGAGTATATTGGTCGTAGGATGCTGAGGTTGGAACTACCAGGCAAAAGGCCCAGAGGAAGACCAAAGAGAAGATTTATGGATGCAGTGAAGGAGGACATGAAGGTCGTTGGAGTAAGAGTAGAAGATGCAGAGGATAGGGAGAGATGGAGGCAGATCATTTGCTGTGGCGACCCCTGAAGGGAACAGCCGAAAGGAAAAGAAGATTTGGCAGCTTCTCATTACAAAGTAAACATACCGACAATCCTTCTGCATTGGCAGGGGAAGCAAATGATTAGGTCCAATATTCCTTGAATCTTCTGTTCTCATCAGTTATCTTTCTATTTTTTTCCTTTGGGATCCATGCCCCCCCCATGCGTCGTGCTGAAACGTGTGCTGTAGGCTATGACACAAATCTTCGTTGACAGAAATGTTGAAATGTAGGACCAATATTTATTATACAAAATTTTAAAACCTGGGAAAAGGTTAAGAAAGTTTGTCAGGCTTGTCCTCTGACAGAAACCATAAAAAAAAATAATTAAAAAAATGTAAAAAACCCATCTTTTTCCATTTTCATACATTTTTCAAAAAGCTCCAGGGAATCACTAGGGTGGCGCTAAAGAGTCGCATGCGGCTCGGGAGCCACGGGTTGACGATCCCTGCCCTATACCACAGGCAAGCGTTTTTCAACCATTTTTTAGCCAAGGCACACTTTTTTCTTTGAAAAAAATCTTGAGGCACACCATCAGCTGAAAAATGTTAAAAATTTAAACTCTTCTTCTTTTCCTTTCGGCTGTTCCCTTCAGGGGTCGCCACAGCAAATGATCTGCCTCCATCTCTCCCTATCCTCTGCATCTTCTACTCCAACTACCTTCATGTCCGTCTTCACCACATCCATAAATCTTCTCTTTTGTCTTCCTCTGGGCCTTCTGCCTGGTAGTTCCAACCTCAGCATCCTACTACCAATATACTCACTATCCCTCCTCTGTACATGGCCAAACCATCTCAATCTAGCCTCTCTGACTTTGTCTCCAAAACATCTAACATGTTCTGTCCCTCTGATGTACTCATTTCTGATCCTATCCATCCTCGTTACTCCCAAAGAGAACCTCAACATTTTCATCTCTGCTACCTCCAACTCTGACTCCTGTCTTTTCCCCAGTGCCACTGTCTCTAAACCATACGACGACACTTTTCTCCAACCATTCCAACCTGCCTGCACGCGCTTCTTCACCTCTTTTCCACACTCTCCATTGCTCTGGATTGTTGAGTCCAAGTACTTAAAATCCTCCACCTTCTTTATCTCTGCCCCCTGTAACCTCACCGTTCCTCTTGAGTCCTTGTCGTTCACACACACATGTATTCTGTCTTACGGAGACTAACCTGGAATAGAGATCAGAATCAAACCATCTTTCAAACAATAAGGTCAAAGATAAAAAAGCAAAAATAAATAAGGCAAACTTTCCCCGGATCAGAGCTGCGTTCATAGAGAACGTGGTGTTCTTCCCTTCTTGCCTCATACAAAACATGTCACCACCTCCTTCGAAGTACACCCACCCCGATAATCCAGAATCTTCTCTGGGACAAACCGTGCCATGTTTATACAGATCTATTTTAATACACTCGACACTACGTTGAACAAAATGAAACTTTTTTATAATCTTTTATCAATGAACGTGAGAAAGAAAAAAGACAAAAAGAACATGACAATTTTTTATTGTTTGCCAATTATGTATTTAGCTTGCGATGTGTGACGTGATGCTACAAGGAAAAGGTATTAAAAATAAAGTGATATTGAAAAGGCAACTGTCAGATGGAAGTCTTGGGACTGTCAGAGTCCTGCTTTATTTCTTTGTCATTATAGAAGGGGACTGTCCAGTGGATAGTTTGTATAGGAAAGTGTTGGTCTTACATATGCCAATGTAGTTTTTTCTTCTTTATGATGCATTTAAAGTTGATCGATGGAAGTTGATAAATGGTAAAAAAAAAAAAAAAAAAAAAAAAAAAAAAGTAGTCACACTTTTTTGTACCAAGTTCTTATTGAAAACTAAATCAATAATAAACATGAAAAACTGGAGTCTTGTGGATTGGATGTTGTGTGTAGTACACGGTCCTTACGTTGTTTTAAAAGCTGGGGTCTGACGCACCTTTATTTTTCATTAAAGTCACATGAAAGACAGAATCAAAAGGTTTGGATATGAACAACATGCATGTAAAAAAATAATGTGATGAATGATTTGGAAAACGTAATTAAGAATTCCTCATTTTCTTCACTTTATTGATGATTATAGTTGGACACATTAACATCAGAAAACAAACATTGACAATTCAGACAACAGTACATTATAATGTAATGTATTCATTAAATATAAAATCAAACAAATAGTTTGGCTCACCGTACCATAAGCTTTACGAGTGTAAAGTTTTCGCCCCATGATTCTGCAGGTCACTGAGAGTTCGATATATCATACCAGCAGCACAAGCACAATAATAACAAGGCTGGGTGTTAAGCTTCCCCCTGTGGGCTGTAGTGGGAGTATATGAGGCACTGTGGAGTGTACTATAGAGCAGTCAGGGCACTACCTGCTGTGGAGGGCAATGCGAGCTAAAGCCGGCACTGTAGTGCTCAATGAGTAGCCCTGTGAATATGTTGAGTGGTGTGATGGCATTCAGGGACACACCGCCATTTCAAGGCCACACGAGGTTTACCCCGAACACACACGGCAGATTTGAGGAGCTCATCTTATTGAAGATGCTCTCCTGAGACACCTGCAGAGGGGGAACAGCAGTGACAACACACACGCACACACACACACACACACACACACACACACACACACACACACACACACACACACAAAATCAACAAAATCCCACTTCTACCTTAAAATGAGTTTCACGTCGTAGTTTGGTATCAACTAATACAATAAACAATACTTTAGCACAGAAGGTAAATGCATATTAATATTGTAATGTAATAACTAATGCTACCTAGTTAGCTTGTTGCAAACCAAACCAACATAGAATTTGTAACACTCAGAAATGTATAAATGATGGGACATTTGCAGCCACATATGAAATCACAATTAAGAACAGGAACTGTGAAGGCCATAGCATATGACTTGTATAATATCCAACCTCATTACATCACATTAGTGGTTGCTGAAATACAGGTATCCCTCAATTTAATTTGAGACCGAGATCCCCTTGCGACCATCGAAATTCGTGACGTAGGACACCTTCCCCCCCGACTGAGGTATCCATACATGTATATGTGCATCTTAGGCCTCCATCAGTCGTTGCCGACTATGGATTTCGCATGTTAGAGAGTCAAATTTTATTGGCACTTTCGACTGTGGCTGGCAAGACCAATGCGGGAGTGGCAATCACGAGTGCATCTGGAGCAGATGTAGTTTGATGGTATGGCTGGAGTGCAAGCCTTCTGCTTGGCTCTCTTTTCCCTGGTAATGGCATGGATCTGTTCTTCTCCAATCTTGAGTTGTTTCTGGAGAGTAGTGCGCCATTTGCTACGGTCAACTGCTAC
Source organism: Plotosus lineatus (assembly GCA_024760905.1). NCBI lineage: Eukaryota > Metazoa > Chordata > Actinopteri > Siluriformes > Plotosidae > Plotosus > Plotosus lineatus. Next base: position 73,210,227 of record CM045728.1, on the reverse strand, counting down.
CTCTTCCCAGTTCTCGGTGTTGATGTTCAGGGCTTTCATGTCACGCTTGCAGACGTCTTTGTATCGCAAGTGAGGCCGGCCAACACTTCTCTTGCCTGAGGCTAGTTCACCGTAGAGGAGCTCCTTTGGAATGCGTCCTTCTTCCATCCTACGCACATGACCAAGCCATCGGAGTCTGCGTTGTCTGAGTAGTGTGAGCATGGTGGGAAGTCCTGCACGCTCAAGAACTTGGGCGTTGGAAACTTTGTCACTCCAATGAATGCCAAGAATTCGACGAAGTGAGCGCATGTGAAAGTTGTTGAGTTTGCGCTCCTGTCGGAAGTATGTTGTCCATGTTTTGCTGCCATAGAGGAGAGTGCTGACGATGCAGGCATTGTACACTGCCATTTTTGTTGGAGTTGTCAGCTTTGAGTTCTCCCAGACACGGGTGGTGAGGCGTCCCAGTGTTGTAGCAGCCTTGCCGATGCGCTTGTTGATTTCGGCATCGAGCGACAGGTTGTCACTGATGGTGGATCCCAGGTATGTAAACTGGTGCACGACTTCGAGTTGATAATCATTAATGTGAATGAGAGGTGCAATTTCCACATCCTGACTCAGCACATTGGTCTTTTTCAGGCTGATCGTCAGTCCGAAGTCTTTGCAGGCCTGGGAGAACCTGTCTATGAGGCATTGAAGTTCATGCTCAGTGTGTGAAGTCACAGCAACATCATCAGCAAAAAGCATATCTCGAACAACTTTCTCCCTCACTTTTGTTTTCGCTTTCAGTCGAGCGAGGTTGAAAAGTCGACCATCAGATCTTGTTCGTAGATGTACTCCTTCAGTTGCAGTTTTAAAAGCGTGCTTTAGAAGCATGGCAAAAAAGATTCCAAAGAGAGTAGGAGCAAGAACGCATCCCTGCTTCACTCCACTCTTGATTTCGAATGAGTTGGACATACTGCCTTCATACTGGATTTTTGCCCTCGTGCCATCGTGAAAGGATCTAATGAGGCTGTGAAGTTTTGGAGGGCAACCAATCTTTGTAAGGATGCTGAAAAGTCCTTCCCTGCTGACGAGGTCAAAGGCCTTGGTCAGGTCTATGAAGGCTATATATAGTGGCTTGTGTTGTTCTCTTCATTTCTCCTGGAGTTGGCACAAGGAGAATATCATGTCCACTGTTGAGCGCTTAGATGGGAAACCGCACTGGGACTCGGGGTAGATGTGCTCTGCAAGTTTTTGAAGGCGCACAAGCAAGACACGGGCGTAGAGTTTTCCCACAATGCTCAGGAGAGAGATACCTCTGTAGTTGTTGCAATCACTCCTTTCGCCCTTGTTCTTGTAGAGGGTGACAATCTTAGCATCTCTCGTGTCTTGTGGCACAGCTCCCTCACTCCAACATTGGCATAGGACGTCATGAAGAGGCTGTAGTATGGTGTCTTTACAGCACTTTATTAAATCGGGTGGTATGCCATCGGCACCAGGTGCTTTTCCGCTGGCTAGGCTGTCAATTGCTTTGCAGAGCTCGGCAATAGTTGGTTTAGCATCTAGCTCCTCCATGATGGGTAGAGGTTCGATGGCATCGAGGGCTGCAGCAGTAACTGTGTTCTCTCTTGAATACAGCTCTGAGTAATGCTCAACCCACCTGTCCATCTGCTTGCCCTTGTCTGTGATCATCACCCCACTGGTGGACTTAAGTGGGGCTGTCTTGCTCTGTGTAGGCCCTAGAGTTGCCTTGATGCCCTCGTACATTCCTCTCATGTTGCCTGTGGCAGCTGCAGTCTGGATGGAGGCACTGAGCTGTTGCCAGTATTCATTGGCACAACGTCTTGCAGTCTGCTGTGCTTTGCTTCTGGCAGCTCTGAGCGCTTGCAGGGATTTCTTACTTGGGGAGCGCTTGTATTCAGCGAGAACAGAACGTTTTGCTTCAATCACGGGGGACATCTCAGTGGACTTGGCATCAAACCAGTCATTGTTCTTAGAGGTCTTCTTCCCAAAGGTCGCAAAGGCTGTTTTCTGAATGGCATTTCGGATGTGATCCCAATTCTCAGAGGCAGAGCTGTGTTGGTGTTCAGCAGACAGTGCTTCTTGGAGAAACTTGGCAAATTCCACAACTTTCTCTGGTACTTGCATGCTGGTGGTATCCATGCGGGGTTTGCCTTTCTGTTTAGAGCTGTGGAATTTCTTGGGGATAAGCCTGATCTTACAGCAGACGAGCGAGTGATCAGTATCACAGTCCGCGCTGTGGTATGTGCGGGTGATATGCACAAACTTGATGTTGGTACGACGGGTCAGGATCATGTCTAACTGATGCCAATGCTTTGAACGAGGGTGACGCCATGACACCTTGTGTTGTGGCTTTGTCTGAAAGAAGGAGTTGGTCACGCACAGTCCATTGTAGGAGCAAAACTCCAGGAGGGGCTGCCCATTCTCATTGATCTTGCCAACTCCGTGGTGTCCTAGACAGGAAGGCCAGGAATCGTGATCGGCACCCACGCGAGCGTTGAAGTCTCCCAGGATGATGACATGTTCCTTTGGAGGTATGTTTGACATGATGTTGTTCATGCTTGCATAGAACTCATCCTTAGCTTCTTCTGAAGATGTAAGAGTGGGAGCATAGGCACTGACAAGGGTGACGAAACCTTCGGAAGTATGGAGGCGTATGATCATCAGATGTTCAGATCCCTTGTCTCCTGGTTCAACCATCTTCAGCAGGCTGTTCCTGACTGCAAATCCAACTCCATGCTCTCTTCGGTCCTTGGCACTCTTCCCTTGCCAGAAGAAGGTGTAGTCTTTCTCCTTGAGTGTTCCTGTGTCGGCAAGGCGGGTTTCCTGCAGAGCAGCAATGTCTACATTTAGTCTTAATAGCTCATTGTTGATGATGGCTGTCTTTCTTGCATCACTGATTGCATGTAAATCTTGGGAAAGTCCAGGTGTCATTGTTCGGACGTTCCAGCTTCCCAGTTTTAGGACTGGGAGCCTATTTTCTTTTTTGTTTGTTGTTTTGCCTGGTGCGGGTCTTGCAGTCTGCTTGTCGGTTTTTGTCCTGATCCCCAAGCACCCAATGAGGAAGGCAGACTGTGGCGGGACAACACCTTATTGACTGGGGGCTGCCCAGCTTGAGGCGGGCGGTAGCTATCCAGTGAAATCTGAAGATCTCTCCCACCGTCAGAAGCAACCCCTGGCGCCTCGCTCTTCACCAATCGAGCATTGTAGCTTATAACCGGTATCTGCTGCTTCCCGTGTTGATTCCACACTGTGAAGTGTAGCTGGAGTGACCTCTCCAGGGCGCGAGCCAGGGCAAGAATGTTTTGGAGGAAGAGCTGTCGCCCATGCAGCAGATCCCCCCCTCTCCACACTGTTGATGGGTCCAAAGGAACTGCAGAAGCGGGTACAATTTGGCACCAACAGTGTCGCAGGAGATGCCGGAACGTTTCTGATGTCAGAAGCGGACCGCCTTAGGGACTCCATCTCCGGATTTTTCCTCAGGGTTTACTCCCGAAGCCTTCCACTCAAGTGAGTGATTCACAAGGCAGTAGAGGTTTAGGGTCAGAGTTTTTCATCTCCGAGATGAGTTGCCTTACAGGGCTAACGGGTCTCATCTACCCATCCCATGCGGCAGGTAGTACTGGGTTACATGTTACCAGTAGCAGGGATGTGCATATAATATTAATAAATACATATTCAACGCTATAAATGCTTACAATAATAAATAAACATTCAAAAATAATGAATAAGATGTAAAGAAAATATAAATACACACATACAGACACTCAGATGTGCACCTCACAACAATGTAACTAGTTTTGATGGGAGGTTTTGGGTTGTTTTTTGTTATATGTTTGTTCAGGGTTTTTTGGGGTTTTTGTTTTTGTGGCATTTTCCTTAACTTTTCCCCCTATTCTTCCTTAATTTCCTTATTTTTTAATTCAATGAATATTTATTAAAAAAAAAAAAAGCACAAAGCAGTGAGGGATCCCTGTATTCCCAGCCATCATAAAATCAATAAAAAGTCTCATCTCATCTCATCTTCTTCCGCTTAGTCCGGGGTCGGGTCGCGGGGGCAGCAACCTTAGCAAAGAGGTCCAGACATCCCTCTCCCGAGCCACTTCCTCCAACTCTCCCGGGGGGACACCGAGGCGGTCCCAGACAAGCCGAGAGACATAGTCCCTCCAGCGTATTCTAGGTCGACCCCGGGGTCTCTTCCCGTTTGGACATGCCCGAAACACCACACCAGGGAGGCGTCCGGGGGGCATTCTAACCAGATGCCCGAGCCACCTCAACTGGCCCCTCTCAATGCGGAGGAGTAGCGGATCTACTCGAAGCTCTCCCGGATGGCGGAGCTTCTCACCCTATCTCTAAGGGAGAACCCGCCACCCGGCGAAGAAAGCTCATTTCAGCCGCTTGTATCCGTGATCTTGTTCTTTCGGTCATTACCCAAAGCTCGTGACCATAGGTGAGGGTTGGAACGTAGATCGACTGGTAAATTGAGAGCCGCCTTGCGGCTCAGCTCCTTTTTCACCACGACGGACCGGTACAGGCACCGCTTAACAGCAGAGGCTGCAGCGATCCGTCTGTCGATCTCTCGCTCCATCCTTCCCTCACTCGTAAACAAGACCCCAAGATACTTAAACTCCTCCACTTGGGGCAGGACCTCATCCCCGACCCAGAGGGTGCATTCCACCATTGTCCGACTGAGAACCATGGCCTCGGACTTGGAGGTACTGATCTTCATCATGGCTGCTTCGCACTCAGCTGCGAATCGCTCCAATGAGAGCTGGAGGGCCCGACTTGATGAAGCCAAAAGGACAACATCATCCGCAAAAAGCAGAGATGATATCCGATGGCCACCGAACCAGAACCCCTCATCGCCTCGACTGCACCTAGAAATTCTGTCCATAAAAATTATGAACAGAATCGGTGACAAAGGACAGCCTTGGCGGACTCCAACTCCCACCGGAAACGAATCCGAGCTGCTGTTACCAATACGGACCAAACTCTGGCTCCGGTGATACAGCGACCGAATAGCTCGTAGCAACGGATCCGGAATGCCGTACTCTCGGAGCACGCCCCACAAGATCTTTCGAGGGACACGGTCGAAAGCCTTCTCCAAATCCACAAAGCACATGTGGACAGATTGGGCAAACTCCCATGCCCCCTCCAGAATCCTGTGGAGCATATAGAGTTGGTCAAGAGTGCTGCGGCCAGGACGAAAACCACATTGTTCCTCCTGAATCCGAGGTTCGACTATCGGTCGGATCCTCCTCTCTAGTACCCCTGCATAGACTTTACCAGGTAGGCTGAGGAGTGTAATTCCCGATAATTGGAACACACCCTCCGGTCCCCTTCTTAAAAATTGGGACCACCACCCCAGTTTGCCAATCCAGAGGTACAGCCCCGATGACCACGCGATGTTGCAGAGACGTGTCAACCAAGACAGTCCTACAACATCCAGAGTCCTGAGGTATTCCGGGCGGATCTCGTCCAACCCCGGAGCTCGACCACCGAGGAGCCTTTTGACAACCTCAGTGACCTCCACTCCAGTGATGGGCGGACCCTCACCCGAACCCCCAGGGTCTTCCTCTTCCACGGAGGGCGTGTTGGTGGGATTGAGAAGGTCCTCAAAGTATTCCCTCCACCTCTCAACAACATCCCCAGTCAAGGTAAGCAGCTCCCCACCTCCACCGTAAACAGTGTTTGTGAAGAACTGCTTCCCCCTCCTGAGGCGTCGGATGGTGGCCCAGAACCTTTTTGAGGCCAACCGATAATCACTCTCCAGGCCCTCACCGAACTCCTCCCACGCCCGAGATTTTAAGATAAGATAAGATAAGATAAGATAAGATACAGCTTTATTAATCTCACAATGGAGAAATTCACTGTTACAGGCTCTTGAGGTACTATCAGTAGGGGGTGCAAAAATAGATACAAGTACAAACATACACACATACATATATTATATAAGTAAATAAATAAATAGATACATAAATAGTATAAATTACTAAACAATAAAAGAAAAGAATGGAGAAACTTTATAGACTGGCCTATATTAAAGTGTAATGTATCTGAGTGCAGAGTAGATGGGTTGATATGGTTCACAGTCAGTGGGGTAGATGTGGTTGATTAAAGTGGGCGGGGGTTTATTGCACATAACCGGTATTTTCACAGACAGTTACAAAGTGGCGTTGTACAGTCTGATAGCGGTGGGAATGAACGACCTGCGGTAGCGCTCCTTCCTGCACTGAGGATGCCTCAGTCGTCCACTGAAGGAGCTGCTTAGCTCCTCTACAGTCTGGTGCAGTGGGTGAGAGCTGTTGAACAGGATGGATGTGAGCTTTGCTACCATCCTCCTCTCACTCACCTCCTCCACAGAGTCCAGTGGGCAGCCGAGGACAGAGCTGGCCCTCCTGACCAGCTTGTTCAGTCTCTTTCTGTCCCGCTCTGTGCTGCCCGGGGCCCAGCAGATGGCAGCGTAGAGGATTGCAGAGGCTACCACAGAGTCATAAAATGTCCTGAGCAGAGGTCTGCATATGCCGAAGGACCTGAGTCTCCTCAGAAGGTGGAGGCGACTCTGGCCCTTCTTGTACAGGGCGTTGGTGTTGTGGGACCAGTCCAGTTTATTGTTAAGGTGAACACCCAGGTACTTGAAACTGTCCACTGTCTCAATGTCCTGTCCCTGGATGTTCACTAGTAAATGTGTGTGTGTGTGTGTTTGAGTGCTTCTCCTGAAGTCGACCACCATCTCCTTCGTCTTCCTAGTGTTCAAGCACAGGTGGTTGCGCTCACACCAGTCCACGAAGTCGACGATGACCGACCGGTACTCCAGCTCGTTCCCCTCTGACACACGGCCCACGATGGCGGAGTCGTCCGAGAACTTCTGGAGGTGGCAGCTGTTTGTGTTATATATGAAGTCCGAGGTATAGATGTTAAAAAGGAAGGGTGAGAGGACGGTGCCCTGCGGTGCCCTCGTGCTACAGACTACCACCTTTGACTTACAGCCGCGCAGCCGCACGTACTGTGGACGGTTAGTAAGGTAGTCAATAATCCAGGCAGCAAGATGCCCGTCCACTCCCACGTCCTCCAGCTTCCCCGCAGGCGCCGCTGGCCTGATGGTGTTGAAGGCGCTGGAGAAGTCAAAGAACATGACCCTCACAGCGCTGCCGGCGATCTCCAGGTGGGTGAGTGCCCGCTGCAGAAGGTAGATGACAGCGTCTTCTACTCCGATGTTGGGCCTGTAGGCAAACTGCAGCGGGTCTAGGGTGGGGCTCACCATAGAGCGGAGGTATTCAAGGAGGAGCCTTTCCATGGTCTTAATGAGGTGGGAGGTCAGGGCGACAGGTCTGTAGTGGGCTGGTTCCTTCGCTTGTGCTTCGATTTTGCATCTGCGACAGCCTCGGCTGCAGCACGTTTGGCCTGCCGGTACCCGTTTGCTGCCTCAGGAGTCCCACAGGCTAATAAAACCCGATAGGCCTCCTTCTTCAGCTGGACGGCCCCCTTCACCGCAGGTGTCCACCACCGTGTTCGGGGATTACCGCCACGACAAGCAGTTTTAGGGGTCGGGTGCAGTGTGAGTTGGGTGGCAGCCGAAGGCATGGGTTCTGTCGGACTGATCCTCGGCTGCTTACTCTGACCTTCGGGACATGGAATGTCACCTCTCTGGCGGGAAAGGAGCCTGGTTTGGTGCGTGAGGTGGAGAGATACCGACTAGATATAGTCGGGCTCACCTCAACGCATAGCTTGGGCTCTGGAACCATCCATCTCGAAAGAGGCTGGACCTTCTTCTATTCTGGAGTTGCTCATGGGGAGAGGCGGCGAGCCGGTGTGGGTATTCTTGTTGCCCCCCCGCCTCGGTGCCCAAATGTTGGGGTTCTCCCCGGGTGACGAAAGGGTAGCTTCCCTCCGTCTTCGGGTGGGGGCGGGTCCTGACTGTTATTTGTGCTTATGCACCAAATGACAGTTCAGAGTACCCACCCTTTTTGGAGTCTTTGGGGGGGGTGTTGGAGAACGCTCCCTCGGGAGACTCGCTCGTTGTCTTGGGAGACTTCAACGCCCATGTGGGCAACGATAGTGTGACCTGGAAGGGTGTGATCGGGAGGTACGGCCTCTCCAGTCTGAATCCGAATGGTGTGTCGTTGTTGGACTTCTGTGCTCGTCATAGTTTGTCTATCACGAACACCATGTTCGAACATAAGGGTGTCCATAAGTGCACTTGGCACCAGGACACCCTAGGTCGCAGTTCGATGATTGACTTTGTAGTCGTGTCATCGGACTTGCGACCATATGTTCTGGACACTCGGGTGAAGAGAGGAGCTGAGCTGTCTACCGATCACTACCTGGTGGTGAGTTGGCTTCGGTGGTGTGGGAGGTTGCCTTCCAGACCTGGCAGGCCCAAGCGTGTAATCAGGGTCTGCTGGGAACGTTTGGCGGAGCCCCCTGTCCGAGAGGCCTTTAACTCCCACCTCCGGCAGAGCTACAACCACGTTCCGGAAGAGGCGGGGGACATGGAATCTGAATGGGCCATGTTTCGTGCCTCCATTGCTGAGGCGGCAGCCCATAGCTGTGGCCGTAAGGTCATCAATAAAATGTGACACATGCTAATGTTTTGGTTATTTTATTTTCAATACGCTGTTACTTCAGTTGGTTAGGGTCAAGGCTCAGCAACAAAATGAAATCAGCGGATGACCTAAATCTACTGAATGACCAGATTAACCAATTTTTCTTCCCTAATTGCATGGATACAAAATTGGGGCTCAAATAGTGAAAGAGTGGGTCAGGGAGTGTGAGGAATCATTTTCACATATGAACTGACACCACACCACTGAACACACCACCTCAACCCTACTAAAAGTCTTTGTGAAGTGCTGGAGAAGACTTGGAGTGGTTCAATTTCCCCCTCATCAAGATGTCGGTGAGAAATGAAACCAATTCTGGATCAAATTTTGTGATGTCGCTTCTGTTTCACAAAACACCTCCATGGTCACCACAAACTGGAGACAAGGCTAAATACGGTACAATATACAATAAAAAGAGTAAGGTCTCTTGGGCGTTTTACACTCAATCATACTGGCTCATCAGGGCGGAGCTTATCTCTGGTTTTCTGAGCACGAAGCAACTGGGAATTGAACTACTCCTAGAAGTTGGGGGAAGCCAATTGTTAATGCCTATTGGTTAGAAAAGTGGTTTTGAGAATGAAAGGTCACTGGTTTGATTCCCAAACCAGCAGGAATAATGTGTGGTGCCAGCGGGGAATTGAACGGCACTTCCTTTCCTCCACCTTCTTAGTAGAAGTGCCCTCCAGGAGGGCACCTAACCTCCAACTGCTCTCTGGGTGCTGCAATATGTGGCAGCCCACTGCTCAGAGTGTGTGTGCATGTGCACTCACTTTGGATGGGTTAAATTCAGAAATCAGCATTTCCCTTGCAGAATTAATACAATATAAAATAAACAAATGGGATGGTAGTCCATCACTGCTTACGTTCCCAATATTTTGACTGGAACATATACATACTGCTGGGTGAAGCACACTTGTAGTTAAGACCTTATGAAGGGGTCTTAGCACAGTGCTGGGTCCAGCAGGGATTCAAACCCACAGCCATACAAACAAGTCATAAGCCCAGTACCCTAACCTCTACACTACTGATTTAGAGTATTAGAGTACAGGACTCTTATTTTGTCTGGTCATTGTATGTAGCTTTAATGCTCATTTTCTATGCAGGGTATTATTTACATTATACTAGATTATCTTGATCCATATGCAATAATCTCCAAGTACTGGTTGCATAGCTGATATTCCTAATGGTAGGAAATGTGGCTTTGGGACCAAAAGGTCACTGGTTCAATTCCCAAAACAGTAGGAAAAATATGGTGGTTGGGCAGGTGAGCTATACCTTACCTTTCTCCACACTGATGGCTGAAGTGGCCATCAGCAAGGCACCTAACCCCCCAACTGCTCTCCGGGCACCCCCAATATGTGTGTCAGCCCAGTGCTCCAAGTGTGTGTGTGTGCTCACTTTTGGATTGGTTAAATGCAGAAGCAATAATTTAACTTGCGGGATTAATGCAGAATAATAATTAAAATAAAAATAAAAAATTAGCCCCGCCCCCATATGACTATAAAATTATACAGTGCATATTTTAATTTACATGCATACAGGTTATTAGAAAATAGCATGCAGACTTAGGATTGGGTGCCATAAAGTATTTCAACAGGCATTTGAAGTAGAGATTTGAACAACTGAACAATGTGGCAAGACGTACATATTTCCATCAATAAATACCAGCTCAGAAAAGTGTAGACCCTGCACAGTTTGGGTGGTTGGTATGTTAAAGGCCGCACACATCTCTAGTATTTAGTTAGAAATGTACTCGAAACTCATTTATAATGGAATGTGGAAAAATGATGACTGATTAATTCAAATGCTAAATAAAACCTTTTCCAACAAACCCCATTAAGCACTCAGAGTGATGCACACTGACTACTAATGGGAAACCTGAACTTTCTTCATGAAAGGAAACAATTGAAGCAGAGTTGGTCATCATGTCTGAGTCGAGTGACGATGGTGTAGAGCTATGGTAGGCATTTGCGGTAGTGACTGTAAAGGCCCACCCTAGAGTGACAGTTTCTGAAACAATTATTGCATATGAAAGGGCTTTGAGGAGCCATGGGGGCTACCCTTTCTTTCCTCTTTGCTCTTTTCTCAGCTAGCTTGTTTATTCTGTTGGTTTCAGCTTTGTTGATACCCTCCTTGACAGTGGTCTTCCAGAGCTGGCGTGTTTCAGCAGTGCCTTCTCAGGTGTTTATGTCGATGCCAGATAATTTCATGTCCCGCTTGCACACGTCCTTGTACCGAAGCTGTGGTCTTCCTGTGCGGCGGGAGCCCTCACTCAGCTCTCCATACATGTCTTTAGGGATGCGCCCCTCGTCCATTCGCCGTACGTGACCCAACCACCTAAGTCGTCTCTGGCTCAGCAGTGCGAGCGGACTTGGCATGCCAGCCCGCTGTAGTACCTCGGTGTTGGTTACTCTGTCTTGCCATTTTATATGGAGCAGACGCCTGAGACAGCGAAGGTGGAAGCTGTTGAGCCGCTTTTCCTGACCAGCGTACGTGGACCAGGCCTCACTGCCATAAAGGAGTGTTGTGAGTACACAGGCCTGGAAGACACGTAGCTTGGTGTTCTCTGTTAGCTGGGTATTACTTCATACACGCTTGTTCAGTTTGGACATCACTGCGGCCGCTTTCCCGATTCTGCATGAGATCTCTATGTCAAGAGAGAGAGTGTTGGTGATAGTGGATCCCAGGTAGGTGAAGGAGTCCACGACCTCAAGCTGCGTGTTATTTATGTTGATGTTTGGGACTGTTTGTGCCCTGGGCCAGGATGTTTGTCTTCTTCAGGCTGATGGTCAGTCCGAATTCATTACAGGCATGGAACAGGCGATTGACTAGCTCTTGAAGACCAGCCTCAGTGTGGGACGTTAGTGCAGCGTCATCCGCGAACAGCATCTCGCGGATGAGGACCTGCCTTACCTTTGTCTTTGCGCGCAGTCGAGATATGTTAAACAATTTTCCATCTGACCTGGTGTGGATATGGATCCCTTCCTCACTGTCAGAGAAGGCATACTGAAGAATATCCCAAAGAGTGTCGGAGCTAGGACGCAGCCTTGCTTCACACCACTGCTCACTGGGAAAGCTGCAGAAGTCCCACCATTGAAGCAGACCGTGCTGTGCATGTCCTCGTGAAAGGAGGTCACGATTTGAAGTAACCTTTGAGGACATCCAATCTTCTGCAGGAGGCTGAAGAGTCCGCTTCTGCTGACCAGGTTGAATGCTTTAGTCAGGTCTATGAAAGCAATGTACAGGGGCTTCTGCTGCTCCCGACACTTCTCTTGCAGTTGATGAAGTGAGAAGATCATATCGACTGTGGATCAGCCTGCCCTGAAACCACACTGCGATTCTGGGTACACCCGGGAAGCAAGAATCTGAAGGCGAGTAAGGACAACACGAGCAAAGACTTTCCCTATGATGCTAAGGAGGGAGATGCCACGGTAGCTGTTACAGTCACTGCGGTCACCCTTGTTTTTGTAGAGGGTTACAATGTTTGCATCGCGCATATCCTGGGGGATGAACCCTTCCTTCCAGCATAAGCACAGCAGCTCATGGAGGTGCTGCAGGAGTGCTGGCTTGCCACTCTTCCAAGACTTCAGGGGGGATGCCATCCTTGCCAGGGGCTTTTCCACAGGCCAGACAATCAATGGTTTTGCCCAGTTCGTCCACTGAAGGCAGGTAATCCAGATCCTCCATGACAGGTAAGTTTGGTAGGGCATTTAATGTTGCATCGGTCACCACATTCTTGGTTGCGTACAGCTCCAGGTAATGTTCCACCCAGTGTTCAAGCTGCTTGCCTTGGTCCGTGATCACCTCCCCGGTCTTGGTCTTGAGGGGTGCAGTCTTAATTGTGATTGGGCCAGTAGCTGTCTTGATGCCATTGTACATGGCCATTGCGTTGCCAGTGTCAGCTGCCATCTGGATCTTGCTGCAGAGGTTCAGCCAGAAGTCGTTTGCACAGCGGCGGGCTGTCTGCTGGGCCTTGTTTTGTGCAGCTTTGAGGGTGTCCCGAGTACTGATGCTGGGGTTTTGCTTGTATGCTAGGAGGGCTTCCCTCTTGGCTTCTGTCACAGGCTGCATCTCCTCCCAGTGAGCCTCATACCAGTCTACACTCCGACGCTCCTTTTTCCTAAAAGAGGTGAGGGCTGTTGTGTAGATAGTATCTCTTAGGAAGCTCCACTTGCTGTTGATTTCTTTGCCAGGAGTCTGCAAAGCCAACTTCTCCTTGACTGTGTCATGAAACAGTTGGATTCGCTGGGGATCCCTTGAGGAGCAGGTGTTGATGCATGGGAGGCCTTTAGTTTTAGAGTGATGGATCCTCTTTGTTGTCAGCCATATCCTGCTTCCAACGAAGGTGTGGTCTGTGTCGCAGTCTGCGCTATGGAAACTTCTAGTGTGGAGAACGCTGCTCAGATCCGTGCGCCTGGTGAGGATAAGGTCTAGCTGGTGCCAGTGGCAAGATCTGGGGTGTCTCCAGGAAACTTTGTGGCGGTCTTTGCACTTGAAGTATGTATTTGTTACACACAGGCCACGATGGCAGCACAGCTCCAACAACCTCTGTCCATCCTCATTCATCCTGCCTATGCCGTGGTGACCAAGGCAGGAAGGCCAGGTGTCACAGTCGGCGCCCACTCTAGCATTGAAGTCTCCTAGTAGGTAAAGTCCTTCAGTGCTGGGGATCCTGGAAATTGTATCATCCAGAGCCTCGTAAAACTGGTTCTTGGCCTCTGGGGTGGAACTGAGTGTTGGTGCATAGATGCTGAGGAGATTTACAAAACCTGCAGTTGTAGAGAGGCGTAAAGTGAGGATTCTCTCTGATCCACTGGTAGGAGGTTCAATCGCCGTAGTCAACGAGTTCTTCACAGCGAACCCTACACCATGCAGTCTCGGGTTGTCTTGTGGCAGGCTCTGCCAGTAGAAGGTGTAGTTGGCCTCTTTGATAGTACCACTGTCAGCCAGGCGGGTTTCCTGTAGACAAGCAATGTCGATATTCAGACGTGTCAGTTCATGGTCGATGACTGCAGTCTTGTGGGCATCGTAAATTTGCTGAAGATCACTTGTCAGTCCAGGACACATAGTCCGTACGTTCCAGCTTGCTATTCGAAGAGCTGGAGTCTTCATATCTAACCGTTTTTGTCTGCCTGGTGCAGAATTTACAGCTTCCTTGTCGAGATGGTCAGTCCCTAAGCCCTACGCACCCAGCAAGGCAGGCGAGCTGTGGCGGGACAGCACCTTACTGGCTGGGGGCTGCCCAGCTTGGAGAGGGCGGTAGCTGTCCAGTGAGACACGATGGTCTCTCCCACTGTCGGAAGTAGCCCCAGGCGTCCGTATCCTACGCCAATCGGAATGAGCTTTTAACCGGTAACTGCTACTTCCCGTGTTGAGCCGAAGTCTTGCATCAATGCTGGAGTGTCCTCTCCAGTGCGCTACGAGCCTGGGCGGGAACTATGGAGAACTTGTGCTGCCCAGACGTCAAGTCCCCCCTCTCGGTCTCGCTGATAGCATCCAAAGGAAAGGAAGATCCAGTACAATTTGGTACCAGCGCAGCTGCAGGAGTTGCCAGAAGGTAGGGGAATCCTCAGACCAACTGCCTTAGGGGCTCCACTCCGGATTTCTGTAGGGTTTACTCCTTAGCTTTCTCCCAACCAAGGGAATCCACAAGGCAGTGGGACTATTTAACCCATAGTTGGGGATTTGGGTCATGGGCATCAGGGCGTGTCCACACGCCGGTGGGCCTGCATGCCGCATGTCTGGGGGCCAAACCTCCTCCAAGTGCCCTGTAGTTCAGCCTGAGTCCGCAAGGTACTCAGTTACCATGTGTCGCCGCGAGGAGGCACTACATGGGGCTTGATGGTGGAGAGGCTATGTACTGGCAGGGAGAGACTTACTCACTCGGCTCCCCTTTTCACAGGCAAGCTGCTAGCCAGCGGTGTTAGTTGAAAGCGAGAGGTGACAAGCACTACTACTACGACCACAACTACCACACTTTGAGCATCACAACACCCATTTGACACACATGACACATTTGAGTCGAGTGTAATGGAAATAATTAGAGGCAAACCAAGTTGTGACCTCTGACTTGGAGGATGCCATGCCTCACTACATCATAATAAGGGTGTGATGTATCCAAACAAGCATCGTCACTGCATGGCGCTAAAGAGCATATTTTACTTTCATCTTCCTCCTCCTTCGGCAACTCTTTTTAAAAAAAAAAAAAAAAAAAAAAAACAATGAAGCTCTTCAGGGTTAGCTTGTGATATCACACATCATCTGAAGATATTCTTAGATCTTATTTTGTCTGGTCAAATATTATGGATCATGTTTAGCGATACCTTTGCCAAAAGGACAAATGCACACAGCACACTACAGGAGCTTGAGATCTGAATGAGCACATCTTTTGTCCTTCAACATATTTTACAAATTATGGTAATGCTGATCTAACTGGTGTCACTTTTCATTTTCTTCATAAATGTGTCCTTTATTAGAGGTAGGTGGAGGCAGGAACCCAGCCCATATTGGGACCAAAACACACACACACACACACACACACACACACACACACACACACACACACACACACACACACACACACTCAGTCACACCTAGGGGAAATTAATAATATGTGTATGCAAGCACAGAGAGAACATGCAAATTCAATTCAATCCCTTACTGTCACATATACCTGTGTATATATTAAAAAAAAAAAGACAATATAATGTCATGCAGCAAATTTTTGAGCAGGCTAGGTGCTACTGCATCATTAAATATATTAAAACATATACGCTAGTATGTACATTCACACAAATCTCCAAATGCAAAACATGCAACAGTGGTTTGATAAGAAAAATGAAATTATGCAGGGTTGAGGGCAGTTTCAATATAAATATTTAATTTGTAATTAAGATTTACAAATGTAATTAATATTTATATTAAAAATGCCACCAATCCGGTATAATTTGATTTTTCTTATCAAACCAGGGTTGCATGTTTTTACATTTGCAGATTTGTTGGCTATGCTTTAGGAAATTTATTATACAATAGAAATAAAAACAACATTACTGCCTTCAAAAATATGGGCAACATTTTAAACATTTTTAAAAAAAAAGCCTAAAAAGGTTAATCAGTTAAAACATGCAAACAAAGTAATAAAAATTCATGTTTTTTTTAATTTTTCATTCATTCACCTATTATTCAAGTCACACGAACTTCCATCATCTATGTGGTGAATCAATATTTACTTTCTGATGGATATCAGCACAAGATGCAGGCTATAAACACTCTGGAGGGTTTTTTTTTTTTTTTAGGAGGTCAGTAAGAGATGAGCTGGATCGCTGACAATTGTGACGGTCAACTATGCTCTTGACTCTCGTAGAGAAGGAGACACTATCAATCTTTTCCAACTAGCCATTATACTTACTAAGACTGAATACTTTGAAGCTCTCGAAGATGGCGCTCCCTAGAGAGTGACGTCGCGGAGTTCTCAGAGTCAAATTGTTTCTTTTAATTTGTTTTGTTTGTTATTTTGTATGTTGTTGTTTGTTTGTTTTTTGCACTATGCTCGTCTATGACCGGGCGACCCTACTACAGCTATGAGAGCGCAGTCCTTTTGGACATTTAGAACTGAGCATGCTCAACTTCTATCCTGGGCTAATATGCTATGGTAGCTCAATGCTAGCCGCACACCGGATAACAATAAGCCCAGGCAGAGACGCGGCAGACAGGAAGGGCCGAATGACGACTCTGGCGCTTGGTTAGCAGTGGAAAGTTAGCACTCCCGGTCATACTGCTTGAAAATGTTCAGTCTCTGTGAAACAAGATAGACGAGCTTCATGTTTGGATTGCAACGCAGAGGGATCTACAGGACTGCTCCATGCTGTGTTTCTGTAAAACATGGCTTGAGGAGAGGCCTTCAGGGAGGACCGGAGCACAGCAGATAGCAACAAGGCCCGCGACGGATCTCGTTAAATAAACATGGTGTACTGACTGTCTATCATCTCCAAACCTTGCTCTGAGAATGTGGAACATCTAACTTTGAAGTTGTGGACATTTTGTTTACCCAGAGAACTGTTCATTTTTCCCCCAAAGAAAATAATGGGCATAGAGCAATAATGATTATAATATAATAACAATTTAGTGCAATTTAATTTATTTCTGTTATCTACTGACATATTTATTCATCGTATTATTATCATCATTTTATTTTTATTACTTTTATTATTATATTGTTTACTGGGTCTGTGGAAGGTCCTTTTTAAATATAGAATTTTTATTTATTTTATAGCAGTTTGTGTTTTTGTGTGAACTAATATTTCCCTGAAAAGCTCATTGTTGATGTTTAGGTAAACTCACTTGAAGCCCAAGAAATGTACTGGACAGACACACATACACACACACACACACACACACACACACACACACAGTATGACCTCTTCTCTCACAAGATGGCAAATATAACTCACAGGATAACAACCACGCCTGATTCAGCATGTGGGTTTGGCGAAATCGGCTTCCTTGCTGTTTGATCCTTCACGTGGTCGACTTCCTTCCTTAACACCAAGTCAACAACTGACTCAGGTTGGAGTCGGGGTCACTGATGCCATCAGTTCAGTTTATTTTCTGTAACCGCTTAATCCTAATTTGGGTCGTGGGGAGGCTGGTGCCCATCCCAACCAACTTCGGGCGAGTGCAGAGTACACCCTGGACAGCTTGCCAGGCCATCGCAGGACGGAGACACGCCGATGGCTTTGCAGCTACTCTTTACGAATGTCAGCAATGGTTCTTTTACATGCCTCTCACCATAGACAATGAGAGACATGGCCAGCCTTTGATAACCCAGTTAGCTGCACTGCGGGGGACAGTGACAACCTTGTGGAGACCCAAACCCCCAACCTTTGGATCAGTGATCCAGCACCCTATACCACCAGACCACCACTGCCCCCACACTGATGTCATCTTAGATGACTAATTCTGTTCCAGACATTTGAGTAAGGTCATAGCTGACTCAGGAATAATTTTACTGATACCAAACATCAGGGACACTTTGTAGACAGAAAGGGGATACCAGCTCCGAGTCTTAAGGTCACCCTGAATACGGACCGGATACATATTTGCGATATCAGGTCTCAACTGTGAATTCAGTCCATACTGTGCGCATGCGTAATGTTAGCGCGACAAGCATGACTGCACAGCTACGAATCATTTGACATGTGAATGGATGAAGATGGATGTGATGTACTTGGCACACTGTTGTGGTGCATGCAGGTTATCAACAAAAAATTGTTTTCTAACTGCAAGAATTATAAAGACATGACCATTACAGTGTCTTGGTGATGAGCTCTACCATGAGCTGCTCCTCATCGTCGTTCAGCTTGATATACACTCGTGCCTTCTTGCTTGGGCCAGTGGCGATATCGGAAGCGACATCCGACTCGGCGTCGACCTCGGCTTCTTGAGAAGGCTCTTCCACTGGGGTTTCTGGCGTTGATGACCATGGCCTCTTGGTGGTTGTCTTCCTCTTGGCTTTTGGCATTGTTGCGTGTCTCGAAATGAATGGCTCTCTGTCTTGCACGCCTGTATTTATAGTCGAAGTGAGTTCCGTGAGTGTTCCGTAAGTCTTCCGAGCTATCCGCGACCATTCCGCAAATGTTCCGTTTGTATTCCGCGACCGTTCCACTTTGTTCCGTGTAGTGTCGCAGTGTTCCGTATGTATTCCGTGTCTTCCGTGAATATTCCGTGGGGATCCGTAGATGAACTGGACTGTTCTGTAGCCGCTTTTGACCATACTACCCCCATTTCACTGGAGCGCGGAATGCAATGATAAGTGGCAGAAAGGCGCAGAACGCACTCTACAGAGGAGGTTCGGCATTTTTACATGGAAAATAGGTCAAAAACCTACGGAAATTTGTACCTTCGGAAGATTCACGGAATGTGCGGAAAAGACAGGGAAAGACCGCGGTACAATGTCGGAATACATGCGTAAAAGTGCTCGGATTACCTTCAGAACCAGTGCAGGTTGCAAAGGAAGACCTTCGGATAATTCACGGAACGTTCACGAAAAGCATGGAACACTTGAGGAACGACTACGGCACTACTCCATTTTAGAATGAAGAGCTAGGGATTGACTGCGGAACAGGCGGAATGAAGGCGGAGCATTCACGTTCAACACAGAATGACTAAGGAATGACTGAGGAATACCCGGCGTAATCACGTTTCAACAAGGAAAAATCAGCAAAGATCAAAGGATTTGCTCCTGATTCCGCAGAAAAATATGCGGATTCGACCAAGGAAACTCATTCTCTCAGTCATACTATATGTTCATAATGTATATGTTTAGAATGTACAATAAATTTAAAATTTAACATGTTTGTAATTTACGAAATGTTTATAATTTACAATATGTTTATAATGCATTATATGTTTATAATTTACAAGATGTTTATTAAAGTACAATAGAGTATGTTTATATTTTACAATATGTTTATATTGTACAATAAATTTAAAATATGTTTGTAATGTACAATATGTTTAGAATTTACAAGATGTTTATTAAAGTAATATATGTTTATATTTTACAATATGTTTATAATGCAAAATAAATTTAAAATTTAACATGTTTGTAATGTACCATATGTTTATGATGTGCAATATGTTTATAATTTGCAATAAATTTAAAATATGTTAACATGTTTAATATCAATAATGTCAATACATTCCTTTTATTTGTACCTCAATAAATCATTCCTAAAAACCATGCACACAAGTCCAAACCACAGTGATTACAACTTCAAAACTTTATTACATGAACAGGAAAACAGAAAAAAATAAAGTGAATGAACTGGAATAATTTAATATTTATAGTGGAAGTGACTTCCGTGAGTGTTGCGCAAGTCTTCCGTGTTATCTCAACTATTCCGCAAACCTTCCAATGAGTATTCCGTGGGGATCCGTAGATGAACACAAATGTTCCGTGGCCGCTTTTGACCATCCAGAAGAGGGGGAGGAAGGCTTGCAGAACAATCAAGGAACACTGGCGGAATAAAAAGAATGATCACAGAACATTTCAGGAAATGACTGAACGTTTGCGGAAGTACTGCGGAACCAAAAGGGAACACTGTCAGAAGATTTTTCCAGGAACGTACTTAAAGCACGTTCGCGGAAGATTTTGGCCTGCCGGAAGCGGAGGAATACATTCAGAATCATACGGAAGGACACGGAAGATGACAGAATGACTGCTGAATGTTGGAGGATGACATTTTTGCTTACCCGAGTCTGCCGCGCTCCAGTGAAATGGGGGTATATGGAACAGGGGAAGGGAACACTTGCAGTATAAAAAGAAAGATTACGGACCATTTACGGAAATGACGGAATGTTTACGGAAGGACTACGGAGCCAAAGGCAACACTCATGGAAAAATTTTTTGAACATGTTCAAAAGCACGTTCACGGAAGATTTTGGTCTGCCAGAAGTGGAGGAACACGTACGGAATAATACGGAATGACACAGAGATGAGGGGATAATTGCGAACGTTTGCGGATAACATTTTTACTTCCGTAAGTCTGCTGGGCTCCAGTGAAATGGGGGTATCAACGACGATGAGGAGCAGGTCATGGTAGAGTTCAACCGGGCGAACGAGTGCCTTTACAACAAAAAATTCTGATCCTAGATGGACAAACAACACAAGGCCAAGCTCTGGGCTGATCAGGCTTCACGCATGGGAAAGACCGATGAGGAGCTGAAGCAGTGGTTCCAGAGTGTGCGGACAAGGCTGGGAAAACCGAGACGCTGGAAGTCGGGGCAAGTTGACATGAACATGTCTCAGAGGTGGATATACGACACCTTCAGCTTTCTATGTTCACACATTGCCGAGGTACAGTGGAGGAACCTTGTCGCTCTCTGAAGGCAAAGATTGCTGCTGCAGCTGGCTCCAGCGGTTCCATGCCCACCACCACTGGAGAACCTCCACTGCCATCAACGTCAGGGCGGCAGCATCTCCCAAAAATATGCATACAGGTATGCCAAGTTGAAGATTCAAGAACTGCTGAATGACTTCTTTGACAGAGCAGAGGCCATGGAGATACAGCCGCAGGAGCAACCACCTCCTACGCAGCAGCAGTCGCAGCAGCTCCAGCCTCAGCAGTATTCACAGCAACACCACCAGCAGCTTTTTCAGTAGCATTGACCATCACCTCTGCACCACCAGTGGCATCAGCAGCATTGCTGGCTGCCCCACCGACGCAGTGCACAATGCAGCTGTCCAACTATGCCTGTTTGGGGACCTCAAGACACGAGGTGGGCAACACCACCGTGCCCACAACAATCGACGTTGTCTGCAGGAAAGCAGCAACCACAGCCCAGCAGACCAGTCAGTTGCCCTCCGTTACATGCACATCAACACCTGCAGCCACCTCTGCAGCGAAAGAGACAAATGCAAGTGAGCCCAGCCTGTTCAACATTTCTAGTGTGCTCAGGCAGTGTTGTGATGACTTAGAGGACTCAAACTCCACCAGTGAGCCACGAGACTTTTGTGTTTTTTTTTGTTTTTTTTAATTTTAAATTTTTTCATGTCATGTAATAAAGTTTTGAAGTTATAATCACTGTGGTTTTGACTTGTGTGCATTTTTTGTAGTCAGGAATAATTTATTGAAGGTGCAAATAAAAGGAACATAATGACACTATGCAGTACTAAAACAAAGTTAAAAATTTAAAAAGACTTTAATACAAACAAGAGTAAGTAAGAACACACAATTATATCAACAACAACAGAAACCAGCATATAATATGGTAGTTAAATTAAGGACCCATTGTTCCAGAATGAGCTTCCCTGGTTGAATCCGGGAATTAATAGGCAGAATCAGGAGCAAATCCTTTGATCTTTACCGATTTTTCCGTATTGAAACGTGGTTACACAGGGTATTCCTCAGTCATTCTGTGTTGAACGTAAACTTTCCGCTTTCATTCCACGTGTTGTCGCAATAATTCCGAAGCTCTTCCTTCAGTCTCGTAGTTATTCCTCAAGTGTTCCGTGAACGTTCTGTGAATTATCCGTAAATCTTCCTTTTCAATCCGTGGCTAGTCGTAGTTGTTCTGCAGTTAATCCGTGCACTTTTCCGTATGTATTCCTAAATTGTATCATGGTCTTTCCGTGTCTGGTCTGCACATGCCGTGAATGTTCCGAGAGTTTCGAATGTACAATTTTCTGTAGGATTGTGACTGTAAAAATTCCTAAGCTCTTCCATAGACTGCGTTCCGCACCTTTCCACCATGATCATTGCATTCCATGCCCCAGTGAAATGGAGGCATAAACGGGAATCCAAGTAACGGATAGCTTTCGTTGTATTGCCTCGCGCTGGAGGCTTTGCTTGACTTCACCATTTTTGCTTTCTTTTCACTTCCACTCATACTAAGTCTTTCATCTGGTTCGGAATTTTGTCCAGGGTCCAGTTCGGAGTTGGTATTTTTCCTTTTCCAAAACTTTTCCATCATGGTCACCATTGTGTCTTGCTAATCACCGCCACCTGCCATCATCCATGTATACTCTCGTTTCAAAGTAAAAGGCCGTCAACAACTAACTTCCTGCTTCCCCCTACAGGCAAAGGCAATTTATTACATTATTTTAGGCCAATTAGGTGAAATTGGATAATTTCCCACCGCACACCTGACTATATCTCACGGAATACTAGTGTGCCACAGAGGTTGAAAAACACTGCTTTTAGGAACACAGTGAGAGGGCCACTGCCACCTAGTGTGACTTGCACATCCTTTACAGTAGGTTGCAGTGGCGTGAGCCATAAAACCAGGTCCAGCCAGGATGTCTTTGCTGTGTTGGTTAAAAACTTGATTTGGTCCTCAATATGTAACAAGTGCGCAATACACAGAGACAAACACAGAGACACAACCAAACATCTTTAACAGAGGCTCTTAGACATTCTCTTTAGTTTCTTCTTTGCAGTTTTGATCCTGTTCAAACTGGAACTGGGACTTTTAAATTGAATTATAAACAAGTCCTTGTTGAAGAATGAAGAAAGTAAACCCAAGAAGAACGAGCAGTTCTATTTACTGACCAAAAATAAATGTAATTTTTTGAATACTTGAACAATCTTTGTGTTTGTATTAGAACACACGTGTGCTTTCCACTTTCAGTATTTAATAGGTATAGCAAAGCATCGACTCTGAAAATCCATCAGCTTGAGGAGCACTGATCCACCACCAGATTTTCAGGATGAGTTGGCATTTGTTAATTGGTTGCATGTCTGGAATGAAAAAGGAAAAAAAAAAAAATCAGAGAGAAACTCAAAGCTTTCACTAGAATAGACAAGAAGCATTCAAGAGGTGATGATGTAGTCACAGCAGTTGGAAGTTTATGATAGTTCAATAAGTCAAAAGACACAAATAGAAAGTGATTAAAGTTCTTATGTAAGAAACCATCCTCACCAAGTGTTATTGCAAGGCAAAGCTTCAGCTCAGTTCAAGGCACCATTATAAACCAGGATAACAGAACTGTGGAATACTCGATACTTGGAAGAACTGCCGTTATGGGAACTCTTAAGACAGTTGAAGACAATTAAAGCTGGCATTTGGTTAACATGGAATTATTGGTAGTGCGGCATGATGGTACAGTAGCAACAAGGTACTGGGTTCATATCCCGGGCTTAGCAAGGACATTCCATTTATAGCATTTAGCAAACGCCCTTATCCAGAGTGACTTACTTTTATTATCTGTTATACAAGTGAGCAGTTGAGGGTTAAGGGCCTTCCTCAAGAGCCCAACAGTGGCGGGCTGATGGGACTTGGGGATCGCAACCTCCAGCCGCTGAATTAGTAATGAAAAGCCTTATCCACTGAGCCACCACTGCACGATTGCGTGTGGAGTTTGCATTTTCTCCTTGTGCTTGCTCGGGTTTCCTCCCACAGTCCAAAGATGAGGTTCTTTGGCTCTTCCAAATTGATGTGATGTGACTGAGAATTCTTGTGCACGCGTTTGTCCTACAATGGTCTGGCAAGCTGTTCGTGGTGTACTCTGCCGACACACAGTGGTGGCTGATGTAGTGTCCAGCCTTCCTGCAACCCAACAATGGTAGGATTAGGCAGTTCAGCATATGACCGAGTACGCATACATTTTTTTCTTTTTTTCTTCTTCTTACTTTTGTAAATGCTGATACTAGAGCCGGTTAAGTACTCTGTAACTTCCGTCTGTGAAAAGTGACAGAACTTGGTTAATAAGAAATCTCAAAACTGTACATGAAGATTAGACTTTCAATGTTCAGCCCAACACAAAATCCTGACAAAACATCAAACTCTACACTTCGATCGCCAAGACACCTTCCAGACAACTCTTTAAAAGAATTTTATTAACAAGTAGGATGTGCAGCTGCAGCCATGTTTCCCTCCTCAGTCCGTCTTTACACAGCGACACTGTAGAAGCTTATAATCAGCACAGTAATCTACAGAATGTTCCATATGTTTAATTTCAAAATAACTGCTGGCAAAACTCAAAATATTTACAGCACATATTGCGTAAACACTTATGGTGTATGTACAAAGAAATATACATGCAAAAGTATAAAATAACCGAAATAAAAAGTTTACAATGATCATACATACCCTTTAAAACAATGATAGGAATAAAAACAATTAACAAAACATTTGAATGCATCCAGTCCGACCTCCCGTGATGTAACAGCGTCTGTACAACTTTACAATGACAAATAAATTAGAAGACATGATATGGAACTACACAGACGGAGCCATGGTCCTTCCTACAGGAAAGATTCTTTGCTCCAAAACGCCCACATTCGACGGAGTCTCAGAAGGTGAATAACGAGTTAAATGAGGTGATGCAACAGTTACAGGTGCTTAGGGACATGAACAGCAGCTGCAGGCTACGCACCAACAGGAAGCTGTAAAGGAAAAATCTCTTCAGTGCAAATTTCACTACTTTGTCAAATCGCTGAAAATCTTTTCCGAGCCACTGTATCACCAAAAAAGAAAGAAAGAAAAAAAACCTATCCGAGGCCTTGGACATACGATCTAAACTTGTATAAAAACTATCAATGAGATATTATATAAATATTATAATTTAAAGGCTTCACATTTATGTCAATGAATTCTTGGCATCACAAAAAAGCTGTTAAACAACCAAAACAGCCTAATAAACCTGTCTAATAGTGTTCTAGTGATCGTCTGACTGAGCGGTGTCTGCTTCGAGTGTGGTCTCAGGTAAAGCACGATATCGCTGTGAAATGTCAAGAACATTCAGGAAACAAATCTTCAGAATTAAAAAATAAAGCTATGGTAAACAGATGTAAACAACTTGCCACATATAACTTAAAAGAGCAAAACATAATATTTATTTAAAAAAAAAAAAAAAAAAAAAAAAAAGTGAGAAAGAAAAGCCCCATGAAGCCTGCAGAGCTTTGGTACACTATACTACTACTCATAATTATTAAAAAAAAAAAAAAAAAAAAAGTGACGAGAACGCATAAGTGCCGTGTAGAAAAATGACCCTGTTGCACGACAGGGAAATAATACTCAACCGAAGAGAAAAGTCCAGGTTAAAATCAACGCAACCAACAGCAGAACTTGCAGTACCAAGTACATGCTTGTCTATATATTTATTACAAGTACAAGATGTCTTCATAAATAGTTGCATAAACTGGTTAAGCGGCAACATTGCACATGATAAGAATCTGGAACAAAACATACAACGTGAGTGCATTTACAGTATTCAGTCTTGCTTTGAGCTCATACACGAACTGCCACTCAGACCGTTTGGTTGCCCTATGGCTATCTTCCCTTGGGATTCATCACCTCTCCCATGCTGGGATGATCTCTGAAAAAAAAAAAAAGCTTAAAAAAGTAGGGAAAAAAAAGAAAGAAATTGATAGACACTGTACAAAGTAAGGCTTACACATTTTTAAATTGCACAACACAATTTGTTCTGTTTAAAGCAACTAAAAAAAAGAAAAGGTTTAAGAGGTTTCACTTGCAGCACTTGAAAATTGTTACAGCTAAATGCGGCATATTTTTTTTTTTTTTTTTTTTTTTGGACAAAGCAATTTGTTAAACTCAACAATTGACCAACTTTTCATTCGAATGCAAACAATCAAACGAAATCACCGTCATGCTTACTTTGCACTTTTAAAACATAACCCAAAATACTTTAGTGGATTCTATGCATTTGTTTCTTTTCGCTTCATTAATTTTAGCATTCATTCAGCTGTATATAATTATTGTTACTCCCAAGTACCCACCCTCCCCCAATGTTTTTTTTTTTTTTTTTTTTTTTGACTTGAATACTGTAAAAGCGCAAAAGAACTGAGTGCTCCCTCTGGCTCAGGCAAAATTGGGGGAAAAGATTTTCTCCACACTAGATTCATGTGCATCACTGCCACTGGTGCGCAGATACAATCTTCCCCCCACACAAGCAAATCCGTGTAGTTTGATTGATCACTGATCAGCAAAACAGTTCGAAATATATTCATTTCTTTAAATCTCATACAAATCGTCATTATATTTTGAACCAGCCAGTAGCATAAGACTGGGAAAGGACATTTAATCCACAGACATCGTTCGTCTCAGAACTGTGTTCTACACGGCTCTGATTGGATGAGGCAGTCGTCATTTCCACATACTTCAATTGACGCAGGATTTAAGGTTTCGTGTGATTTGCATTCAGCTGCTGAAAGAGGAGGAGATTCACTACTTTTTAAAATTTCATGATCAGATCCTGGGCTGGAGTCTGCTGTGTAGGAAGGGCCTGATGCCCCCTAATGGCCGCAGGTCGTTGTGATGTTTCCGCCGTTCTATGAAGGAGATGAGTCTGGAGGTGTCGATGCCTTCAGTAGACCCCTGGCTACTCCCTGGCCTCAGCCAAGGCACCTGTAAGCAGACAGAAGGGACGGGACGTTTGTTAGGTTCCGTTCTAAGCAGCAGACGCACAAAGTCCCGCGCCTCCTGGCTCACGCCCTGGAAGTAATCGTCAGGAAAGCTGAAGTCTAGCCGGCAGATGTTGAGGCACGTCTCCTCCACACTCTCATCTAGAAAGGGCGATGCCCCACTCAGGATCACATAGGTGACTACTCCAAGGCTCCAGAGGTCAGAGGTTAGAGAGGCAGGCTCCCCTAGAACCACCTCAGGGGCAGCAAACTCAGGGCTGCCCAAGAGAGGGTGAATGTAGTGCGCAGAGTTCAGCTGCACCGCATCCCCAAAGTCCGTCAGTTTCACCGTCAGCTGAGAGGAGCTCTGATCCAGCACCAGATTTTCAGGCTGAGACAGAAGGAAAGATGTTTGAAAGGTAGAAATATTTTCGAAATCTTTTGATTTTGTTTTATTTTATATGTGCATTTGAGTCATTACCAAACCCTTTTAGATTTTATATAATTTTTGTTTTGCTAGCACAAATGTTTGTATATTAGTGAAAAAAGTTTTAAAAAAAAACAACAAACAAAAAAAAAAACCCACCATTTTACATTTAATCAATGATCACTTTAAAAAGAAATAAAAACGTCTGGTTTTGCCACAAAAAAATGAAGATGCAGGTATAAGGGACAAAAAACCCAGAAGAACCATCTCTGGTTCTGCAAGATGCTCAGTAACACTTAAATCATCTCATTTCCTTGGGAGTCCAACTGTACAACAGACCATTATTGTCTCTACATAAAAAACACCAGTAATATTTCCTTCTATTATAATATTTTAAAGTGTTTAATTTGTTTCTTAATCATAAAAGTGGCCTCTGAGAGATAAAAGTGTCCACATTCCACCTGCATCACAACTGATACCCACAGACGACTGAATGTAAAACATACACCAAGGCAGGCGGCTATAGCTTAACGGTTAGAGAAGCAGGTTTGAGACCAAAAGGTCGCTGGTTTACCTCTCGAACCAGCAGGAAAAATATATGGCGGTGGGAAGAATGAGTTACACCTTCCCTTCCTCCACCTTCATAACTAATGTGCCCTTGACAAAGGCCCCTAATCCCCAACTGTTCTCAGAGCACCGTAATGTGTGGAGGCCGACTGCTCTGAGTAGGTCTGTGGGTGCGCGCTGTTTACTTGTGTGTGCGCGCTCACTTTGAATGAGTTACATGCAGAGGCTAAATTTTTTTTGCGGGATTAATATTTGATATCAAAAGTAAATCAACAAAACAAAGAAATACAGTGGTACCTCATATTATGAAAGACCCAACAAACGAAAAATCCAAGTTATGAAACGCATTTACCAAAAACTTTCGTCTCTGGATATGAAAAAAATGCATGTTACGAAGCGCACCATCTCAAAAATTCAAACAATGCGCAAGTTGCTCTCCCATTGGCTATCTCCCAACACCCCACCAAGCTGGCCTCCCATTGGCTATCTCCCAACACCCTACCAAGCTGGCCTCCCATTGGCTAGTAGGGAGCTGCATCCCCATAATACCCATGATGCGTTTCGTGCGCCTTCGACCCATTGTTCGTCACGGAGTTCTAACACGTGTAAAGGACAGAGTTACTGTTGTTTCATGAGTTTTTCGAGTGTGCTCAATGCAATTTTATTTTTTGGCTCAGGCTTTTAACCTTGCATAAACATTTGTAAGATTATAACTCCGCTAAGGAGACATAGTCAACACACGCGCGCGCACACAGGCACGCGCGCATAGGCACGCGCGCGTGATTCCCGGTGTGAGTGAAAAGAAGAAGCGGGCTCACGGCATGCAGTTGAGTGATATTGCAAAGGAATATGGCCAAAACCCGTCTACCATCGGTACGATATTGAAGTAGAAGGAGGTCTTAAAATGTATACTTTTATAAATTTTAAAGGGTTTAGGGGTAGTATTTTGGATATTGAAACGAATCAGGCCTTTTTCTACTCAACTTACGAAAAAAAATCAGGTTACGAAACCACTTCGGGAACGGATTAATTTTGTAAGATGAGGTACCCCTGTACTGGAGGATTACAATTGGATTAAAATGAGATTTCATGGGCGCTTTAAAAATCCAGTTCTCATCATGTCATCAAAAATCCTACGATTTGTTCAAATACTGACCTTTACATCCAGATGAGCGATTCTGCAGTTATGTAGGTAGTGCAAAGCTTCTAAAATGTCCCGCAGGTAAAAGGCCACTTTCTCCTCAGTGAGGTTCCCCCAGCTGACAATGAAGTCAAGTAGACGTCCCTGATCAGCCCTGAAAACAAAGAAACAAACACACACACACCATGTAATATTGCATTTATGTATCTCTAATATTCATTAACGTGTCGATACAAAGGAAAGGTACTCACATCTCAAGGACGAGTGCGTAACTGCTGGGGGTCTCAAAGACGTCCTGTAGGCTGATTATATGAGGATGCTGTAGTCTTCTTAAAATGCTGAGTTCCTGAGTGACCTGATCACGTTTCATTAGTTTCTTATTGACCAGTTTCACAGCTACAGTCCGTTTGGTTCCCTTCTGGTCACAGCGTTTCACCACAGCAAAGCGGCCTCTGACACAACAAACACATTACGTTTGCAAACCGTAATCGTTCAAGGTTTAACACAACTTCACATACAATTCTCACCCTCGTTTCAAGCTACGCAGTGCTGGATCAGAAATAAGTGGGAATGTGCAAACTACAGCAAACTAACATTTATCATGTGCCCTGGGCTGTGCTTCATGAAAGCAAAATAAAACAAGGCAAGACCATAAAAAAAATCTTGATAGATCTCACTTGAATGTAACAAAACATTTATAAATTAAAGGTTTCCTGTAGCCTTATTTACATTTTCCAAAAGTGCAAATTCATGTGGACCTCATATAAAACATTTCTATAGAAAAAACACTAATATAGTAGATATAATAAATGCAATCACACGCACAGGTTTAAATTTTAAAGCAAGGTGATCTCACCAAGATGGCTCCACTTCAGAATTGAAATAGTAATATCCAATCCAGTTGGTTTTTTTTCCTTTTCTTTTGATGATCAGTGATTGAAACAGGTGGAAGGTGTGGCTAATGTTTGGTTGAAGTGCCCGGCCCTTTGTGAATAAGATTGGAGACCCCTGCTATAGTTGGTCAACCCAATGCTCAGCAACATGAATATGGCAATAAAATGAAGTCAGCTGATGTCCTGAATGTAGTGAATGACCAGGTTATCACATCTCACCAACTCCAGAGTCCTAACCTTAATCCTACTGGAAGTTTTCAGGATGTGCTGGAGAAGATTTTATGGAGTGCTTTGTTGCTGAAGCCTTGCTTGCAGCACTTAATCGTCATAGCAACATAACATTTATTTCTATCTAATCTTGAGCTTATTTTTCTATTGATGTTTTGAGGGAAAAACGGAACCACTCAATAAGGTCAGTATTCTGGGGTGCCAATATATATGGGGGAGGGGGGCGCCGTCCATTGATGCGACAACCTGCTAATTCAGTACAGTCAGATCATCATTTTATTACCATAATAATGTTGTTGAGCCTCGAGCTGACCAACTGGAGCAACAATGGCATGGATATCACATGCTGCTGTGATCAAGAATAAATACTCCCCATCAAAATATTAGTGTATGACTTTTTTCCCTGGCTGGGCAGTTGTGTAGCTCTAAAAATTTGTGAACACTAAGTTTTGTTGAAGCGCCGTTATCCTTGAGTTCAGTAATTGATTAAATCACCAGTACAGTATTCCAAGCTTGTGAACATCTTGAGCAACAAATCGGAGTTTATTTCCATCCAGATTCTGGTTAATTTTCCACTAACATCTCTGTCTCTCTCTCATTTTCAATCTTGGCATATTTGAAATGTGTGTGTGTATATATATATTTGTGTGAGGACTTTCTTGGTGTTACCGCTTCATGCAACGCAACCCCCTCTCTATACGAGAGCGAGAAACACGTCACAAACTGCCAGATTTCCAAACCAAGGTAGACAATTTAGATGAGTTTGCGACTTATAGTCCAGTGCGACTTGTATATGTTTATTTTTTTATTATTATGCATTTTTTGGCCAATGCAACTTGTACTCCGGAGCGACGTATATCCCGGAAAATACGATAATATTTATTTATATATATATATATATATATATATATATATATATATATATATATATATAGATAGATAGATAGATAGATCGATAGATAGAGCTTTATTAATCTCACAATGGAGAAATTCACTGTTACAGGCTCTTGAGGCACCATCAGTAGGGGGTGCAAAATAGAGACATATACAATAATACATATACATACACACATACATATATAAGTAAATAAATAAATAGATACATAAATAGTATAAAGTAATATACAATAAAAAAGAAAAGAACAACTTTGTAGACTGGCCTATATTCAAGTGTACATGTATCTGAGGGCAGAGTAGATGGGTTGATATGGTTTACAGTCAGTGGGGTAGATGTGGTTGATTAAAGTGCACGGGTTTTTATTGCACAGAACCGTTTGTTATTTTTTTTCCACAGACAGTTACAAAGTGGATATATATGTGTGTGTGTGTGTGTGTGTGTGTGCGCATACATGAAGAATCTTTTTAGTAATTCCATTCATATCTGCTGTGCATATCTCTTTCCTACCACACCGTCACATTACAAGCAGTTATTCATACTGATTTAAACCTTACCTCCCCAATTCTGCCACCTCAGTGTAGAAAGCCTCAAAATTGTCTTTCCACATGACCCGAACTCCATCATTGGTGGTACCTGTAAGGAGAAAAAGCTTCATGAGGTTTTTCAAATTTCATTTAAACTTGATCTGGATAATTTCCCAAATGTGTGTGTTGGTACTTACCGAGCACCCTGAGACTGGCTGATGTCATCACAGTCCCTATGTCATTGGTGGCAACACAGGTGTAAAGACCATCATCCTCTGATGCCACACCCACAATGCGCAAGGTGGCCTCACCAGTCTCACTGCATGAGAAACATCATGTTAAATCCACTGTAACATGCAGTACATTTTCTACATAATTCACGGTGTCGTCTCAGGATACTGCACACATGAGTGTACACAATATAAACGGTGTGTGTACCTGTAAGCTATGCTGAAGTGACCATTATTGCTTAGCACGCTTTGGTCAGGTCCCTTCCATGTGATGGTGGCTTTGGGGCGGCCGCAGACTTTACACCTCAATGTGACACATTCACCTTTATCACAGGTCACATCAACCAGCGGAACGAGGATCTCCGGCGGGACTGGACAAAAATCAACCAATTTATTTACTTAACATCATTCACATTTGAGGTATGATATTTTACACGGAGTACCAAAAGTGAGTCAAACAAACTTACCATCATAAATGTAATTTGGATTTAGAAGCTGTGAAATAAACAAATAAATAAATAAATGTTATAAGGAACACGAATACCAGCAAGTAGATAATCAAACTGAAGCTACAGTAAAGCTATAATACCTTTACAGACACCTTATTGGGTAAACCCTCTCTGGACTTCCTGTATCCATTTTCAAGCTTGGATTCTTTCTTTCCCTCCTTTTCTCTCCTCTCTGACTTCTTACGGATACGAAGAGAAGTGTGCCATGATGATGATTTCCTAGTTTTAAAATAATGCCTGTTATTTTTAATCCAGCTAAAAAAAATAAAATGCAAACTGAAACAAACCAGAACTTTCAACACAAGTGAAAAAGAAATGCTGTAGAAAGACTGATGATGAAATGTAACAGTAACTTCTATTAAATTAGTGTTTTTGCATCGCCGTTCGTACTTGATGGTTCCCTCTGGGGCATCAGGGGTACTAGCTGAGGTGTGGCCCAACACGTAGCCGGGGATCCAGCCCTCAGCAGCTGGGCTCTGATCTGTAGCAGCGCGGAACACCAAGAACATATTTTGCTGGTTTGAAGCCAGGATCTGCACTACCTCACCCTGGCACACATTAATCTCATCCTCTTTCAGAGCCACATAGTCCTGCGTCACGAGCATTGTGGAAATGTTACTGCTGCTGCTGCTTTCACTCTGAGAATGTCAACACAAAAAAATGACTTTTAGTCCGGAATACACTTGGGGGGGGGGGGACACGACAATGCAAATAAATTGCAGCTAGTAATATAAACAAAAGTAATGCAAACCAAATCACACCAACAGATCCACCCTCATACAGAGTATCATTAATTAATTACATCACTGTCAGCATTACAGACACTCCCCGACTTGCGTTTTTGATTGGTTCCGGACGGCCGAACGCAAGTTGAAAATGAACGCAAGTTGTTAATGTATGTTCCAGTGACGTATGACGTTCTTACTATACTATACATCCATAAATACCATTATCATATCTCAAACACCCCGAAATCAATTATTATAAACATAACATTGTAAAATAATATCAAATATATCAAATAACATTTATTTCAAATAAATTAAATTCAAGCAAAATAATTTCAAATAGATAAATTTTAATCAAATTCACGCATCAAATATCAAATACAGTATCAAATAGAACCTTTAACATTCTCTATGATGCGATCTTTCTGTTTGTAAATGGTTCCGATGGTCGATGGATGGTCACATTACACGAAGCTGAGCCGAGTCACGTTAAATGAAGCTCACAACAGCCAATCAAACGCTTACAAAATGTGAGGTGCTCAACACCGAAAGTAGTTTACTTGATTGTGCTCGAGGCAAAGGGCGGATTATACAGATTTCCGGTCTTTCAAGTGAGCAAGAGTGCCGATGAATACTCGTTTAGTACTCAGCCTGCACTGATGTGAATCACCAGCAGAGCAGAGAATTCTCTTTCTTTTCTGGACTCGGTTTTTCATTCATTTTACAACTCTCTTTGCTTTGCTGAGTATGCATGGTAGATTGCGCCGATCCGAGCAGATAGTTAAGTCATCTCTGTGCATGACACTTCCACCCATGCTAGTAGGCTTACGCTTCTGACCAACCATATTTGCCTAGGGTCCGCAAAACAGTGTAAACACAAATATTACAGAGACGATATATATATATATATGTTCAATCTGTCGTTTGTAAACAATGGATACAGTGTCATTATGTCATTACGTCAGCGAACTACGTAGGTACAGCTAAAGTCAAAATTTGACTTTTTTTTTTTTTTTTTTTTTTGGGGGGGGGGGGGGGGGTAAAATCGAAAAAAACGTAAAACGTATGAACGTAAGTCAGGGAGCATCTGTACTGGATTTTAAGCTTTTGGGTGATGCATGTTTATGATGTGAGTACTCGTATTAGAAGCCATCTATATTTAAACCAAACATCGATCACAAACAATTAGAATTTATTATGAGGCAATTTATTAATATTGTTCTAAATATTCTGTTGTAACGATAGGAAGCTAAAGCCACAATTTTCTAAATTAGCATAAAAAAGCTGATAGAATCAACCATTGCTTTTTAAGGAGACTATGAGGAGGCTAAGAAAGGTCAACATGGCAACATTCCCAACAGACAGAGAGCGAGCAAGAGCGAGAGAGAAAGAGAGAGACCATCATTAATCATAAGTAAAGTATGACGACTGCTCTGAAAGTTTGTAAAAGAGGAGAGAATGTTATCTCTTCAGAATCTGCCACATAAAAGATGGAGAAGTTAGTAGACTGAGTGGCAGTAAAGATGTGTTACAGTTCAGGAATGCAGAGTTGAAAATCCCAGTCCTCGGAGGTAGAGAGGAGACAGATTTTAAGTGGGGTTAGTAAGTACTTCAGTAGATGAGAGAGGGACACAAAGCAGCAGAATCTTGGAGAGAAGAGCTGCTGGGGTTGAGCTGCACAAAGCGCTGAAGCAAAGCTCTTACCCCGTTACTCTGAGTGGACTGGATAGACTGCTCGCTGGCTGATGAGCATGTGCTCATGCGGTCTGCATCTTTACTATGGCTGGAATGCCGGTGACTTTGGTTCTGACTAGGCCGGTTCTGCGTTTCACACGCTTCGCCAGGAAAGGTGAAGGAGCCGGGCCGGCCAGATGGAGATCCCGGTGTGGCGCTCCAGAAGCAGGCAGAGGAAGAAGGAGTGGAGCAGCTACCGTTCTTCGGACCTGGACTGCATGGTGCCAGGAAGTCTTTGAAGCCTGACGTAGCCAGTGGTGTGCCGACTGGAGAGACAGCACCCTGTCTGGGCTTCACCAGTGCTAATGGGGGCACAGTAGCTCGAGGGATTTGGATTGGAACAGACAGATCTTGATTCTCTTTGCAAACATCCTCCACAGGTTGACTGCGTTTACACTGTGGACTGTCTGACAACTTCAGCTTCGCAGAGTCTCTGCTTGTGTCGGGGTCTGGGGTGCAAGAAGGGAGGGACCTAGCAGGCATACCTGAGAGTTTGCTGGGGCCATCCGGCTCACTGGCTCCGGGGCCCAGGGCAGGAGAGTGATGTCGTAGAGGCTGAGGAAGACGGGAGGGTTGAGGGATACGAGAGGGTCGAGAGCGACAGCCTGATGCAACTGGGACTGGAATACCCCCTCCACGAGCCACTCCCTGCCCTCCACTACTGACTGAAGAACCAACAGGAGCATTTGCACTCCCTCCCACATGATTCCTCTGATAGTCAATTGGAGAGGTCAGTGCTGTAATAAATTTTTAAAAAATGAATGAGAGGAGAACAGTAAGTACCAGATTATTTAGATAAGATTCTTCAGAGCATTGCAGATTCATTACACTTTAAACAAGCATGCTGTTTGTGATGATTCTATCTGCCCACAAACGAACAAAGTCCCTACGGCTGACTAACTGAAATTTCAAAGTAACACAGTACAGTGCAATGCAGTCATTATACCAGTGAGGAAGTTGTGCTGCATCTCCAGGATCTGGTTGATCTGAAGGGTCCAGACCTGCCGGACTCCAGGGTGGGAAGAATGCAGGAGAAAGGCCTCGATGCTGCCGTTTGGCATCCTGGAGGTCAGAGTAAACTTACACGGGTCACCATCTGCACTGTCCTCCAGGCCCAAACAACTCACCTGCACACAAACATAGCACAAAAGAATTATCATGAATATTAATGATCAATTTAAGGCGACACACTATGACAAAAACAAGCAATAAAGTTGTTGTGTACAAAGATATCAATCGCTCTGAGATTAACCATGTCTGTCTGTGTCTTCCTTTCGGCTTTTTCCCTTTTACTCGGGAGTCGCCACAGCGAATCATCTGATTCGCACGTTTGATTTGGCAGAGGTTTTTACGTCGGATGCCCTTCCTGTCACAACCCTTTTAGCAAGGGACAGAAACACGCTGACGGCTTTGCAGCCAACTCTACGAAAGTCAGCAATGGTTCTTTTACATGCCTCTCACCATAGACAGTGAGAGACATGGCCCGCCTTTGATAACCCAGTTAGCCGCACTGGGGGGGCTCTGAGATTAACCATAAAAAGAAATAAAATTAAACACGATAGTGTACTGCTATACATACATATATATATATATATATATATATATATATATATATATACACATATATATTATATAAATAAAACCCAGTGCACCTAACTGGGTTATTAAAGACGGGCCATGTCTCTCACTGCCCATGGTGTGAGGCATGTAAAAGAACCATTGCTGACTTTCGTAAAGAGTAGCTGCAAAGCCGTCAGCGTGTTTCTGTCCCTTGCTAAAAGGGTTGTGACAGGAAGGGCATCCGACGTAAAAACCTCTGCCAAATCAAACGTGCGAATCAGATGATTCGCTGTTGGCGACTCCCAAGACAGGGAAAAAGCCGAAAGGAAGAAAGAAAGTGTACTTCTATACAAAACAGTCTCAAACAACATACTAGTCCTTCTCAAAAAATTAGCATATTGTGATAAAGTTCATTATTTTCGGTAATGTACTGATAAAAATTAAACTTTCATATATTTTAGATTCATTGATGATTTTGGCATACAGCTCATGAAAACCCAAAATTCCTATCTCAAAAAATTAGCATATCATGTTCAGGTAGTCTAAACGAGCTATTAACCTAATCATCTGAATCAACCAATTAACTCTAAACACCTGCAAAAGATTCCTGAGACTTTTAAAATCTTCCAGCCTGCTTCATTACTCAAAACCGCAATCATGCCTCCCCTCAAGCAAGAGGGTAAGACACAGAAAGAAATCTCTGCTGCATTGACCCTGCCCTTGATAAAACACAGTAGACCAACACCAGCAGCTGACATGGCACCCCAGACCATCACTGACTGTGGGTACTTGACACTGGACTTCAGGCATTTTGGCATTTCCTTCTCCCCAGTCTTCCTCCAGACTCTGGCACCTTGATTTCCGAATGACATGCAAAATTTGCTTTCATCAGAAAAAAGTACTTTGGACTACTGAGCAACAGTCCAGTGCTGCTTCTCTGTAGCCCAGGTCAGGCGCTTCTGCCGCTGTTTCTGGTTCAAAAGTGGCTTGACCTGGGGAATGCTGCACCTGTAGCCCAGTCCACTGCTTCCACAGGTCCCCCAAGGTCTGGAATCGGCCCTTCTCCACAATCTTCCTCAGGGTCCGGTCACCTCTTCTGGTTGTGCAGCGTTTTCTGCCACACTTTTCCTTCCCACAGACGTCCCACTGAGGTGGCTTGATACAGCACTCTGGGAACAGCCTATTCGCTCAGAGATTTCTTTCTGTGTCTTACCCTCTTGCTTGAGGGTGTCAATGATGGCCTTCTGGACAGCAGTCAGGTCAGCAGTCTTGCCCATGATTGCGGTTTTGAGTAATGAACCAGGCTGGGAGTTTTTAAAAGCCTCAGGAATCTTTTGCAGGTGTTTAGAGTTAATTGGTTGATTCAGATGATTAGGTTAATAGCTCGTTTAGACTACCTTTTCATGATATGCCAATTTTGGGTTTTCATGAGCTGTATGCCAAAATCATCAGAATTAAAACAATAAAAGACCTGAAATATTTCAGTTGGTGTGCAATGAAGCTAAAATATATGAAAGTTTAATTTTCATCGGTACATTACAGAAAATAATGAACTTTATCACAATATGCTAATTTTTTGAGAAGGACAAGTGTGTGTGTATATATATATATATATATATATATATATATATATATATATATATATATATATATATATATATATATGTGTGTATATATATATGTATATATATGTATATGTGTGTATATATATATGTATATATATGTATATATGTGTGTGTATATATATATATATATATATATATATATATATATATATATATATATATACACACACACACACACACACACACACATTTTTTAGGCCTCTTTTCCCCCCAGGGGTCGCCACAGTGAATCATCTAATTCGCATGTTTGATTTGGCATAGGTTTTTACATCAGATGCACTTCCTGACACAACCCTTAACAAGGGGCAGAAACATGCAGATGGGTATGCAGCCTGCTCTTTACGAAAGTCAGCAATGGTTCTTTTACATGAACCTTTCACCACATGGACAGTAGAGCACATCTTTTGTATTGGAACACAATGATGACATCCATCATCGACTTCTGTATCACTGATTAAATATATAAATACTCTTTTATAACCTCAACACAAGCATTGCCTCTGTAAATAAAAGGCAGTGTCAGTTATTTTACTGTCATTTTTTAATACCAAGTCCCACAATATACTTTCAGGGACTGCCTTTAGCCTTGATCACAGCATGTAATCTCCCCAGCATTGTTGCTTTACTTGGTCAGATCGAGGCGCAGCAACATTAATGTCACAATAAAATGAAGCCTGAATAATGACCTGAATATACAGAATGAGCAGGTTATCACATCAACAGACTCTTTAAATGTAGAGGCAATAATTTCCCTTGCGGGATTAATACAGGAGAGCAAAATAAAATAAAAAATATTCTCTGATGGCGCGGATGTAAAATCGAGCCTCGCATAATGAAAGAGTGGTTCAGGAAGCACGAGGAATTATTTACACAAATGCATTGGCACCCCAGAGTCCTGACCTTAACCCGATTGAAAGTCTTTGGGATGTACTGGAGAAGACTTTGTGGCGCGGTTAAGTGTTCCCATCATCAGTAATTTAAGATGTCGGTGAAAATGAACCTAACAGTTGATGGACATAAATGTTACCAAGTTGTTTAAGTTTCTCAGAACAGTGCCATGGTCATTAGGTGCTGTAATCAAGGCTAAAAACAGTCCAACAAAATATTAGTAGATCAGGACATTCTGAATCTACACAGTGCATTACACATAGAACACATCAAATATGCAGCTCTAGAACATTAATCCAGAAGAACTGGGGTGTAAAAACATACCTTGATGCTGTTCTTATAAAGGAACCCAGGCATTGAGAAACCTCTTTTCTTATCCAGGGGCTCACTAAAAATAACAATCTGCTCAAACAGGAAGACTCTTCGCTCCTTCATCCTGCCCAGCAGGCCTCCATCTGAATCGGACACCATGAAGGTGTCCTGCAAGAGGAGACGACCCTGAGCCACTATCTTCCCCTGAAAGACAGAATGAGAGCAAACCTGGTTTCACCCACTGACGGACGATAATGAAACTAGCTGGAAGTCCACACAGCTTCATTTTTTATTGCTACCAAGCACTGAACGCCTTACATCGAATCCCTGCAGTCGTCCAACATTCATCATGTCATTACATCGCTTTGGTACAATGCACATGACCTCCACTGATTTCTGTAATGGAAAAAAGCACCACCACTGAGCAATTTATTACGAGACAAATATACATCACCGCTCATTAGGAACAACTCGCCCACCTCCAAATCCAGTGTGTCTAGCCCAGCTTTTTTGGAGAACTTTAAGAAATCCTAGAAAGAAAGAAATCGTGATTAAATACTACAGCCGTAAATTTAACACTATAAATTATTCAAAATCTTCACAGTTCATAAAATTCGGAAATCAACAGAGCTCATCAGACCTTGAGCAGCAGTTGGTACTTCATAATTCTCTGCACTGGTTTGATGAGTAAGTCGGTGATCTGCAGCCTGTGACCCAAGCGTTGCTTTAGGTCCTGTGGGTGAAGAATGAGGTAGGAATGATACACGTACAATCTCACACTGTACTTTGAAATGGCTCATCGTGCCATAGTTTTCTTAAACAGGTACCTCAAAGTAAGTGTCGATGTATTCTGAGACGATGTGCTCAGATTTGGGTTTGTTCTGGCAGTAAACAATGTACATGTGCAACCTCCGCTCCTGCAATGATAAACAGAATAAACAAGTGCGCTTTGGAAAACACAGTATCTACATTCATTCAGTAACAAACTTACGTTTGATAATTGTAAGTCGCTCTGTATAAGAGTGGTGGGGGCTGGTGGCATAGTTTTTAGGGTGCTGCGCTTATGATCGAGAGGTTGTGTGCGAATCCCAGTTAGCCTCCCACTGTGCTAAGACCCCTGGGCACGGTCTTAACCACAAGTGTGCCTCTGTTCCACCCACCAGTATAAATGGGTGCCAGTAAAATAGTACCGTATACTGGGAGGGTAATCTGCGATGGACTAATGTTCCATCCAGGAGGAGTTGGACTCCTGGTAGCTTCACGCCTAATGGCTCAGGTGTAAAAAGCCCAACAGAATACCTGTATAAGAGCGTATAGTAAATGCTGTAAATCTAAATGGAACTCACGTGTTTCATAAATAAAGGGCCCAGATGATCAGGGTCATCAAGGCACTTTTCCAACTTTCCCAAAAAGAAACTGAAAGAGAGATCATTAGCATTTAAATGATGACCTGTGTAGGGTGCAAGATCAGATGAACATGCACATATTTATAGTAAGGGAAGGGTGACATACTCCCGGTGCCAGTCATAGATCTGTTGAATGTTCCCAAATACAATCTTATCTTTTCCTTTCATGTCATCAGGAACACCCTCCTCTTTCATCCTGGCCATGTAGCCCTGTTTAAGAGATATTACCACATTATTCAAAGGTACCGGCTCATTAAGATATATCATTCCTTTTAAAAAAAATCCCAGATCAATTTCTTTGACCTCACTAACCAGAACCTAAACCAACCTGTTCGAGCAAAGTTTTTACATTAATGGCAGTATGCATATCATAATTATTTATCAATCATTTCACTATGTCTGGGATCATTCAGCAATATTTCCACTTCACAAATGGTAAATAAATGTTTTAGTATATAAAATACACAGGAACATAACAAAAGCAAGCTAGATTTGTATAAATTATTCATACATTTTAAAGTATGAAGGGGTGTTTTAAAACTCAAAGCTTTAGTACATATTACACAGAAACGAGATTTTATGGTTTACATTTTAAACATCTTTTAGAAAGTTCAATTAATATAAATACCTTTTTTAACCTTGAAAAACACAAGGGCCATGTTGCATAGTTTAAAAAAAATTTTGGTGCCAGATTTTTGTTGGAATTCTAGAATCTCTGAGTTAGTGAGTGTGACGGAGTTTTTCTTTTCCCATTTTTATTTCAAGCTTTATGTCGAGTTTGGGGATGGATAATGTCCATCACCCAAAACAGCAAAAAAAAATTTACCATTCCTGTGTAGTAATGGATCTGGTAATAAATGTTTACATTTTCTCCAGATTTAGAAAAAGAAAAAAAGAAAAAAAAAAAAGTTTTTTCTATGTATTCGGCGAATATGCATTAAAGTCTGGTATAATGGCTCTGTTCTTCGATTTCAAAGATAGTGAGGAGTTCGTATGAAAGGTGACATATCCTCAAGTGGCTGTGAAGTCTTATTCTGGATCTACAACCCCTGCGATACTTGGGACATGTATAGATGTTCGGTGGTTGGCATAGGCTCTGACTTGGGTACTGGTTCTGGTGCTGTCTCTCCTTTCTTTGTTGTCGGCGGAGGTCACACGGCCCTCTTCAAAAACTTTAGCTGCCTTGTGTATAGTCCCTCGCCACTCCTCTGTGATTGATGCTAGTTGTTCCCAGTTGTTATAGTTTATTCCAGCTTCAGTGAGCTCTTTCTTGAATTGATCTTTAAAGCGCTTTCGAGGGGCTCCAATGCGACGCTTGCCTTGTTGAAGCTCACTGTAGAAATCGACTTTCGGAATGCGACTGTTGTCCATTCGTGAGACGTGACCAGACCACCTTAGATGTCTTTGCAGGAACATGGCTTCTATACTTGACATGTGTACTCTGTCTAAAACTTCTATATTTGTCACATAGTTCTGCCATTTTATGCACATGATGTTGCGGAGACAATGCTGGTGGAACCGTTCTAGGATCTTCACTTGCTTCCTGTAGAGTACCCACGCGTCTGCTCCATAGAGGAGGGCTGTCAAGACAACAGCCTTATAGACTCTGATCTTTGTCTTCCGGCACAGCGAGTGGTTGTTTCTAGACTCTTTTGTGCAGGCGGCCAAAGGATCTGCTTGCTTTGGAGATGCGGTTGTCTACATCATTTGCTGAGGATGCATCACAATTCCAAGATACGTGAACTGTTCGGCAGTATTCAGTGAATGGCCATCAATGTTGATGTTGGGTGGAGTGTAGGTACCATGGGGCGGTTTTTGGTACATCACCTCTGTCTTCTTTAAGCTGATGGTCAATCCAACTGCTTTGGCGGCTTGGACAAATTTGTTCACAATGGCTTGGACTGCTTCTTCAGTGTGCGCAAGGAGTGTACAGTCATCTGCAAACAGTAGATCAACTATAAGAGTCTCAAGTATCTTGGCATGTGCTTGAAGGCAACACAGATTGAATAAACTTCCATCTGTGCGAAATCATACGTAGATTCCCTCCTTCGGGTCTTCCTTTGCTTCATACAGCATCATGCTGAAGAATATTGAAAACAGGGTAGGGGCTAATATACACCCTTGCTTCACTCCATTATCAATGGGGAACGGTTCAGAGAGCTCGCCGTCATGCTTCACTTGTCCTTTCTGGCCGGCATGAAGTTTCTTCAGGATTTTAAGGAATCGAGGCGGACAACCAAGTTTACTGAGAATTTTCCATAGTGCTTCTCAATTTACAGTGTCAAAGGCTTTTGTTAGGTCGATAAAGGTAGCATAGAGTGGCATGTTCTGCTCCCTGCATTTCTCTTGGATTTGGTGGAGTACAAATATCATGTCCACAGTGCCTCGATTGGCGCGAAATCCGCACTGACTTTTCGGGAAGAAGTTCCTCTGCGATGGATGGGGTGAGTCTGTTTAGGAGAACTCGAGCCAGGATTTTGCCGGCAATGGAAAGCAAGATGATGCCTCAGCAGTTAGAGCAATCTGATCTGTCACCTTTGTTTTTATAGAGTGAAACAATTACGGTAGTACACCCTTTTCCCAGCAAATACTGAAGAATTTTGTCATTTCCAAAAGATTCTCAACCCCTTCTTTGTACACTTCATCAGGAATACCGTCTATGCCAGGAGCTTTGTGGGATTTCATCTGGTTCACCGACGTTTCCACTTCTTCCTTGGTGGGAGGTTCATCGAGTCTAACCTGCCCACAACAAACTACTCCATGGTAGAAAACTGGCAATCCAGATGGAATAAGGGAACAGCACCAAACAGGGACATCGTGAATGATCCAACAACTGCACTAAATGGTATGGATATTCGTCGAGACCTGTGGTGTAAATTGAATCGTTTTCGCTGCGGTACTGGCCCGTGCCGATACATGTTGGAAAAATGGGGATACATTGACTCACCAAATTGTGATTGTGGAGCTATCCAAACTATGCAGCACATACTACAAGAGTGCCCTGAAACACAACTGACAGGAGGCCTCTATGAACTACATGAGGCCACGGATGTCGCGGTTGAATGGCTGAGAAACAACAGCGTACGATAGAAGAACTGAACAGTGAGCTAGATCTTTCAGACCAGTGCTTCAGGATGTCTTTCTTGTCTGTCAAGAGGGTTGATCCATCTGAAGATCTGAGGGAAGCCTGTGTTTGGTGTGTTGGACCATATACATTTTCAGAGCTTTGTAGAAGGCTCTAATGTTTCCTGTATCAGCATAAAGTTGAGTTTTCTCTGCAAGTCTCACCCACCACTCGTTTTGGATCTCTCTTAACTTGCTCTGTAGGATACTACAAGCCTGCTTGTATGAGGATTTAGCCGCTTGGTTTTCTGGATTTTCTTATGAAAACTGGATCTCTTAATTTGAAGGAGTTTTTCAATATCTTGGTCATTTTCTTCAAACCAATCCTGTTTTTTCCTTTCATTCCTCCTCGCCTGCGCTGAGTAGTTGTGAAACTACAGTTCGTGCTAACTGATCCCACTCTTTAGGCCGAGGTCCCTTCCGTAGTGGCTCAGCTGGCTGCGGTGGTTCCCAGGCTGCAGGTTTTATATCAGACTTTTCCTTGTCCTAGACGGATGGCCTGCTAAGGCTTAAGAGCCCCATCTGCCCAGGTATAAGAGTGTTAGATGGCCGCTGGTAGCTCTCCAGAGCTGGCGCCCTTTTTCAATTTTGTTTTTAATTTCAACAGGATGTCTAACCACCTTCCTCACCACAAAAGTGTGGTGGAGCTGCCGGTTTAGTCACCGACAGCCCGACCCTGAACAGGTTGTACTGGATTCCAGGTTACCAGTAGCAGGTTTCCTGACCTGACCTGAAAAGCCTGGTATATGCAGGATAATATTCCCTGGTGAAGCAGCATTAGCAAATTATCAATAGGACCACTCAAAGTCCGTATGTAACATGGACAGAATGAATGGCCATCTATTAAATAATAATAGCTTTAGATAATAATTGTGTAATTAGTTACACGGTGCCAGTTTATAGTGCTCGACATGTTCAAAATTTCTTTAATGTCTAAAGTCAAGACATCAGTGGGATCACATGATACACTATGTAACATGGACAAGAAAAGTTAGGTATATCATTGATCCC
Organism: Plotosus lineatus; assembly: GCA_024760905.1. NCBI lineage: Eukaryota > Metazoa > Chordata > Actinopteri > Siluriformes > Plotosidae > Plotosus > Plotosus lineatus. The sequence goes on along the minus strand of CM045728.1, from coordinate 73,165,977 downwards.
ATTTTAAGTCTGGAGCTTATTTTCCAATTTTGCAGATTCTGTGGTTCATTGTATATGCACCTGTGCTCCGATTTATGTGATTAATGGACCTGTGGAGACCTCAGCAGAGGCTCAGAAAGACAAAAATAATGAGGTCTTCCTCTTGTCACAAAACTGAACATGAAAAAGGTGTAAACTAACTGTGTTAGTTAAACTGTGTTCACTATATGTACATATTTTGATATGACATTTCCCAGGAATGCACTAAAGATTCTCATGCATTGATTCACAAATAAACATGAACATCGAAATATTCATTCAAGTTTGACGTTGGGTATTTGGAAAATGTACCAGTTTTGTGATCAGACCCATATACAAAATGTTTTTGTAATTCAACTTTCTTTTGACACCACCAACAAATCTGACTGTTTGTTTCAATGTGGAAAAGTATTACAGTCAACCTTTGCCACTTCGCGATTTGAACTTTGCGGTCTTGGTGCATGTCGGTATTTTAATAAAAAATAAAATAAAATAAAAATATTCATAAAAAATTCAAAATTTGCACTGAAACTCGCATGTACGCAAGTGGAAGGCAGGGACCCAAGGCAAGCTGCGTCCATTGTTTACAAACGACAGACTGAAGTGCCCCTCCTTCCCAGTTCAGGCAGGGACCACCCACTCAACTCAATCTCGCAAGCTGATTGGCTTAGATGCATGATGCTGTAGCCTTGCACATTCCCGCGGGATTTTTTGTGATTTTGTGGTGTTATAGTGTTTGTGAACGCCCTGCACCATCTAAGGCATCCAATGAGCCCAAGAAAAACGAAATATGATGACAGTGACTCAAAAAGTGAAGTTGCTAGATATGCTGACAGCGGGCAATACATATGCCCATGTAGCACGCCATTACGGCATAAATGAATGAATCTACCGTGCGTTACATCAAAAAAAAGACTAAGATTAAGATCAAGCGGACAAGTGCTATTGTCAGAGGTGAGTATAGTACTTAAAGTATTTATATCTAAATTCTATTTAGATATTAATACATTACAGTATTTATATATGCATATAACTGTGTAATGTTCAATATACACTTCTTGATATTGTATAGACGCAAAAACATATAGAAATGAGACAACATGGTAGAAATGAGAGGGGCATTCCTACTTTGTGGTTTTTCGAATATCGCAGCCAGGTCTGGTCTATATTATCCACGATATTCAAGGGATGACTGTATCCCTTTTCCAGGTTCAAATTTACCGTTCAGTATGAAAAAAAACACTACTCACCTCAACAACCAAACCAAGATCCCTCACATAGTCCCTCTCTGTCTCAACTAATTCCAGCAGTATATAGCTACAATGAGACAAACGAGACAGTGAGGTTGACAATAGACACAGAAAGCATCCTGACAGGTGGTGGGGGTGGTGGTTGTAAATACTTACTGGCGTCTCTTAAGGAAGGCTGTCTTGCGTTCTTCCATCTCGTCGATGGGAGAAGAAGAGGAGAGGAGGGAGTTGTCGGAGGGGTTGAAGGAAGGACTGCTGCTGTCCCCTTGCTCAACAGACAAGGAGCTGGGCCTGTCCTCAAGAGCCTGAGAAGTGACAGCACCATTACACACAAATACCCAGAAACATTATAATTAAGATGTTCCATTATCTCAGGATTAGTCCTGCACTTTTCAGAAAACTCTAACATTACCCTCATCCTGATCCCTCAGCATACAAACACACACTAATTTTACATGCCTGGAAGACACTTACCATCTTGCTTTTGACCAGCTCTTCAATGGCGCTGACCAACTCGGCAGCACTAGGTGTTTCTGAGCTGGAGGGGCGGACTGAAAGACGGGATGACGTCTGTGGACAACGAGCAGTGAAAAACGTAAGCATGTAAACAAACAGAGTCTGCTATAAAATAACCATGCTGTACATGGTGCACCATAAAACTGTGTTTCCTCTCTACGTAATATATTAAACTAACTGCAGCTTCATAGTCTTGTTAAAAAGACATACGAATATACCGGACTCTACAGTATGCCTGTCTGACCAGCAACTAATTTCACACAATCAAATTAGAGTAAATGAGTCTGAAAATCCAATCACTATTGCACAAGTGACATTTCTGAAGCTATCCAAGATTCTGTTAAGAGTATTCGTGTACACTGTTTTCTGGAACAGTTGGTTTTAGTAATAAGAACAATCATTTAATGAACTATATATTCAAATCAATCAGCGATATCCTTGATACTATGCCCAACTATGATATGGATAGAAGCATGCGTTTTATGAAAGAAATGTGTGCCTTTAAAGGAACATTCCACTAGACATTATGTTCAACAACACACCACTGTCAAAATTTTGCGAGCACCAAGGAAATTTTGCATCATTCACTGGTGTGCTGTGGTCCAGATGTGCACCAGGGAAATATTTCAGTGGACCGAACAGCGGTCTTGAAAAACATAATGTAGTAGAGCTGGCTGTAAACTGATTTCAAAATATGGAGCGGGTTTCAGTTTAACCAATCAGGCAGCTCGAGGCAGCTAAATGGATCAAAGACTAGCTACATGGCTAAAGATATTGGATCACAAAGGCGAGAATTCTCACAGACTTTCCAAAGATAATTCTTCATCTGGTCTGAATACCAAGCAAACTAACAGAAAGACTAGTAAAGTTGGATAGATGGACCCGAAAGTATGTCTTCATTCAGCCCACGTCATATTCAAACACGTCTCATCTGTCTAGAATCGAATTTGAACAAAAAGACTGCTACACACAACAAAATACAAGCCCCTCTAATGATCGTATTCAAAGCTATAAATACTTGGGTTTTAATTCAAACTGTTGGTATTTAGCTGGACTTTGTAACTACAGACATACAAGTTGACAAGAGTGTGAAGTGAGACATAATATGGTGTTGAAAAAGCAATGTTCCTTTGTGAGTCTGTATTATGAAAAAGTAGAAATAATACAGCCATAACATACAAATAGAGTGAAATCCAGCAGAAAAAAAAATCTCACCCTTGCTGTGCCTTCCAGACTTTCCAATTTGTGTCTGGGAGTGGTCTCTGGTCTGCATAGCTTTTACATGCCAATTAGACACCAGAGTGGATAATGAGAGGTAAAGCACAGAGGAAGGGGGGGAGGGGTGATGGGGAATGGGAGTGGTTGTTAGAGGGGTTGGGAGCGAGAGATACTCTCTGTGATTCAGAGTCATTAGACACATGACCCCCTCCTCTGACCCACATACACCCACACACTCCTCTTTGCTTCACAGTGTACAGTGTACGTTCTTGCTAGTACTCTGAAGCTACATTCATGGCACGGCACACTCGGAGGCACCCAGTCGGTTGAACAGAAATAATTTTCAAAAATAAGAAGAACAGGGGGAAAAAAAAAAAAACTCCAGCAGATTAGGAGGACCAGGTTGGATGATTCTTAATTATACATGAAAATTTACATAGAAAAATGACAAGTAGAAAAGTCAATACAAAAGTATAAAACTAACAGGAAAAAAATGGCGGGATATTGCATTTGGGCGCGCGTTTCAGTTTAAGTGAAATGAAGAAATTTCAACTGTGTGGCACTATAACAAAATTCTGACCGAAGAATCTGATTCGAAGTACAAATAATGATGAGGGCATTTTTGAGAGGGTGGGAAAAAACCCCGTCGTGCATCTGTGTCACTACGAGCCAACCAAAGCAAGATCGAAATTAAAAAATGTCAAGAAAATTCAAAAGAAATGGGTTGTGTGTCTTGTGACTAAGCTGAAGCATGGGAACAGAAAGCGAGATGGAAGGAGGGAGGCCATAAAGGGAAGGAGTCAAATGGAGAGGTATGGGAACTGAGATAAAACAAAGACAGGACACAAATCAACATAATGCTATGGCAAACGATACAGCCGAGAACAAAACAAAAGAGAAAAACAAATTAGTGTTACAAGCTGTTCTTTGGCACCATCGACCCCATAAACAACTGCTGCATTGCAATGAATCCCATCACATTAAAAATAATAATAAAAAAAAAAAAACATTTCTTTTCAAGAGGATGGCGAGGGATAAAATCATCCTCCTTCATATTCTACATGGCAAGTCATTCTAACAAAGAGTTGTGGCTGAAATTAATAATTTGACAAGAAGCTAGAAGTAGATCACAACAAGTTCATGATCTTTATATATACACAAACCATGTATATCTAGTCTGTTATACCACAGCACGGCTGAATTCTCTGCCATGATTGGTCAGATCATGCTAATTAGTAATCAGCAGATTTGACAATATGGGCGGTATGGTGGAAGGTCCAAGGTTCGAGTCCCAGGCTTGGGCGTTTCTGTATGGAGCTTGCATGTTCTCCTTGTGCTTGTGTGGGTTTCCTTCAGCTACTCCGGTTTCGTCCCACAGTCCAAAGACATGCACATTAGGCTGACTGGCTGTTTCAAATTGCTCCAAGATACGAGTATGAATGGTTGTGTATGTGTGTTCTGGGTGCACCCTGCCTTTGCACATTGTCAGTTGAAATAGGCCCCAATCTCCATGCGACCCCGGTAGAATTAAGTGGTTCAGTAAATGTAAAAGAGAACGAGTGAGAGCTCTGACAATCTTGTATCTGGAGTATTTCCATTTATAGGGTTATAGTATTGCCTTTCGTTCAGCTTTTCTCAGTAACATGACCATGTCGAGAGGGGGTGGTGGGTTTTTTTTTTGTTTTTTTTATAGAGTGAAATATTTGCTTTGCGGACACATAAGATGCATTTATAAATACATAAATGTTAAAAAACTGTGGTATAAGAGGAATAAAACACTTCAGGGTATGGTGTTTCAGGCAAATAATTAGGGTGGCATGGTGTCGTAGCGGTTAGTATGTCCACCTCACAACAAGAGGCTTCCTGACTTCAAGTCCCAAGCTTGGCAAAGGGGTTTTTGTGCAACGTTTGCATGTCCTCCCCGTGCTTGTGTGGGTTTCCTCTGGGTAATCCGGTTTCCTCCCACAGTCCAAAGACTTGCACATTCGGCTAAATGTCTGTTACAAATTACCTGTGTGTGTGTGTGTGTTTGTGTGTGTGTGTGTGTGTGTGTGTGTGTGTGTGTGTGTATGCATGAATGGTTGTGTTTCTCTGTGCTGGTATGGCAAGCTAGTTCAAGGTGAACCCCACCTTCAGCCAGTGTCGGCTGAGATAGGCTCCAGGATCCCTACAGCTCTAATGGTAGGATTTAACTCAGTAAATGATGAAACAAATTACTCTGACCAACTCAATTAGTTTCATGTCAGACCTCAGACTCCACCCAATTAATGATTAAATTCCTTTAACACCACATCCTGTTGTATTTTTTTGTTTGTTTGGTTTTTTTTAAGCTATAAAACCACGTATTGGGGTCTACCATTTTAAAGCACGGCAATAAAACCTGGCAATCTATTCAAAAACGAATGCACAAGTATAAAATAAAAATCAAAAAAATATTTTAAAGCATGTTGCGGAACATACAGTGGTCTTTAGTGCCAAACTATGTATTAAATATTCTTTGCAGACACAGACTATAAGGTTAGTTTTAAACTTCCTGTTAGCCTGGATTAGGAGATTAGAGATCACTTCCTCACTCTTCACCATCATCGCACATCTGATAGTTCGATCCGAGGAGTTCACCTTGTCATCCTGAGGGTCAGGTTGGAGAAGGCTGTGTTGCTGGATGGCCATAGGCGGAGGCAGGGGCACCGAGTCAGCCCCCTCCTCTCCCTCTTCCTCACCACAGCTCTGCATACCTGAGGAGGAGGACTTGGACAGTGTACCACTGCTCAGGCCTTCATTCCTGACTCTCTGTAAAAAAAGGAACCATGACATGATATTATTGGGAGGCAAAGCTGATTGTGCAAACAAATATGACCATGAGAAACTATGGTCTCGGTTGCAGACAGAGTCTGGCCTGACCTCTTCCACAGTCTCGTCCTGTGGTGTGGCAGCGCTGTCGTCCGAGTCCTTCTGCGAGCCCACTTCTGCACTCTTGCGAACATCAGCGCGGTTCTTCTTGTGCTTGTGCGCCAGCTTTTTTACATGGCCGTCTGCCTTGCCGCTACTCAGTCTCCTCACAGGGCTGGTCAGCCACTTGCGTAAGGTATTGCCTGGTCTTTTGGGTCCCGGAGAACTCTGAGAGCCCATCATATGCCCAGGCTGCAAGGTGGCAGATGAGCCAGGGAGGATGGCATCATTGCTGCACACTGAGAGGGTGTCTGGGGGGAAAAATGAGAAAGAGGCAGTGAGTTCATTTTGTTCTTTAAAAAAAAAAATACATACAGTCAGCCCCCAATTTACGAAGATCCCTTTATACGAAATCCCCGGATTACGAAAAACATTTTCTTGAGTTTATCACCACCAAAATACAAAACAACCCCCTCTCACAAAAAGAAATTCAAAATTCAAATGCACCAATCAAAATTTTACAAGATGCGCGAGTTGCTCTCTCTCATTGGCTGTCTCCCCACTGGCCTCCCAGATAGAGACAGAAGGAAACTTCACTCTTTAGTTTGGTTTTTTAAGTTGTTTTAATTCAGTAAATGGTAATAAATGTCGGCGCATTTGAGCTTATCTGGCATCCCGATCCCTCAAGGAATCAAATTAAAGTTGAGTTTGTCAAGCAGGGAATGCGCTTTGAATTCACGTCTTGTGGGCATTGCCCGCAGTGCGCACGAGAGAGAGAGAGACAGACAGAGAGAGAGAGGGAATAACGCTTTAGTTTTTAAGTTTAGTTTTTTAAGTTGTTTTAATTCAGTAAATGGTCAAGCAGGGAATGCGCTTTGAATTCATGTTTTGTGGGCGTGGCCCGCATCACACGCGCGCCCGCGGGGGACAGAGAGAGAGAGAGAGAGAGAGAGAGAGAGAGAGAGAGAGAGAAAGAGAGAGAGAGAGAGAAGGAATAACGATTTAGTTTTTTTTAAGTTGTTTTAATTCAGTAAATGTTTAATTAATGTGGGCGCATTTGAGCTGATCTGGCATCCCGATCCCTCAAGGAATCAAATTATAGTTGAGTTTGTCAAGCAGGGAGTGCGCTTTGAATTCTACGTCTTGTGGGCATGACCGCAGCGCGTGCGCGAGAGAAGGAGATAGAGAGAGAGGTGTGTGTGTGTGTGTGTGTGTGTGTTAATAAAAACGTTTAATAATGGTTTAATAAATATGCTAATAAAATGGTTTAATATGTTAATAAAATGTTTAAATTGTCTAATAAATAATTTTCTTTTACTTTTAATACATATTTCATACAAAATTGGTGTACTTTTATCATTTCTAAAGGGTTTATCCAGTCCAAAGACTGGCGCCTTGGAACGAATTAGGCGTTTAACATGTAAGATGCGACCCCTACTTACGAAAAGGGCTCTGGAACATATTGCTTTCGTAAATTGGGGGCTGACTGTGTATGTATGTGTGTGTATTATTATTATTATTATTTTTATATATATATGGCAGTGGTGGTCGAGTGGTATATCGCTGATCCAAAGGTTGGGGGTTCGAGTCCCACTCTCCACAAGGTTGTTACTGTCCCCCCCAGTGCAGCTAACTGGGTTATCAAAGGCAGGCCATGTCTCTCACGGTCTATGGTGAGATGCATGTAAAAGAACCATTGCTGACATTCGTAAAGAGTAGTGTGTGTGTGTGTGTATATATATATATATATATAGTGTGTGTGTGTGTGTGTGTATAAAAAAGTAGAACAAAACACACTTTTATAGAAAGCAGACTGAACGTAGTCATGGTGGGTCAAGAAGCAGTGCTGGGGTGGTGTCAGAGATGGGATGACTTGAAGATGTCTCTGTGTTTTAAACGTTTAAGAGCATTTTTTGGGATGACAGAATTACTTGTGAATTGAGGTCAAATTCATTCATTTTCTGAACCGCTTAATCCTAATTAGGTTCGCGCGGAGGCTGGTGCTCATCCCAGCCGACTCCAAGCGAGGGCAGAGTACACTCTAGGCAGTTCGCCAGGCTATTACGGGGCAAAAACATACTGACGGCTATGTCGCTACTCTTGTCAAAAGTCAGAAATGACTCTTCTACGTGAATCTCTCACCATAGACAGTGAGAGACAGGGCCGGCCTTTGATAACCCAGTTAGCTGCACTGGGAGGTGGAGGTCAAACTGTTGCATAAAATAAGAGAATGTTCACGAGAATGGCCAACATAAGTCAGTAATCATTTCAGTTGATTATACAGAAGTTGCTTATTCATATTGAGTGGACTCTTACAAAAACAAAAAACAACCAGACATTCTTTTATTTATATATATATATATATATATATATATATATATATATATATATATATATATATACATACACACACACACTCACTTTTCTCACCTTTGTGGTTGAAGATTCCCTCCATCTCCATGCTGCTGCGCGAGTGAGCAATGCAGAGCATTGCACAAGGTACGATGCCCTCAAGAGCAGGTGAGCGGTCAGTGGTACGCACCAAGCACCAGTCAGGCTTATCATGGAGCCTCTCGAGCACCTCCACGGTCTGTCCTCTGCGCACGCTCAGCTCATTATTATTCCCTGCCATGAAGTCGTGGATAACCACAGTGAGCTCGCAGCCTCCAGACAGCTAAGTGGGCAAGAGAAGGCCAACACTTCAAGTTCAGAAGTGAATAAAGACACTGCAGGTGAATGTAGAAGGTGAATGGTGGAAAAAGGTGTAACCTTGTCACTGTCCAATGTATTCTGAGAAGTACGGGAGGCCAGCGAGATGGTGTCAGGCTGACTGCTGCCTTCACCCTGACTGTCAAGGTCCTCGCCATCTCTACATGGATTAACACACAACACGTGAAAATCTCCAATCTGAAATCCTCAGCAAACTAGGATCGGGAGTAGAATGAGTAAAGGAAGAAGAGTATAGGAAAATTTTACTGGCCTGAGATTGTACCTGCGGGTCTTGTGTTTGGTTGTAGAAGGCTTCGGGATGTGGATCGGTTCTTTCAGTGCGCCCTTCAGGTGTACCGTGCGCTCCTGAATCACCTCGCGGATGTGTTTTATCCAGTCCTGCTTGTTTTCAATACTGGAAGCCTGTTTAAATGCAAGAGAGAAAGAGAGGAGGAAGATGAAAGCTGAGGCACGCCACTCACTGAACTCTTGTGTCAATTGTTAACTGTCAGTGCTCAGGCGATACTCACCATTGCTCCATGTTTGCATCCCTGACTTAGCTTAATTTGAAATATAAAAGAAAATTTCACTACTTTTGAATTACACCACACAAAACTGACAAAACTGGCTTTGAAGACAGACAGAAAGCACGGACTTTTCTCAATTAATTTCAATGATCATGCATTAGAAAGTTTTTCTGCGTAATGCTCAGCATTTCAATCTATTCCACAGCTCTCAGGACAGTCACAAAATCTCACAGTAACCGGGACCTTTCACACAAACTGAGAGACAGCAAAATATGTTACAGACATGTGTGAGGCGCTCCACCGAATGTCGGCGCTGGTCACAAGTGACACATGGTGCTTGTGAGACAAAGCGTGGCTTATCCGGACTTCCGATCTTTCAAGTGAGCAAGTAAAGGTTGAGTACTAAACAAGTATTCAACGCACACCATTCGGTGGAGCGCCTCACACGTGTTTGGGTGTTAATGAAAGATTCACAGCCACAATGGATCAACGATCAAAAATACACAAGGTACAGTCATGAATTAAGCTTTGAGGACAAGTCCCTTCTCCAACCAGCCAGTTTACAAATAAATTAATGTTCCTACCAACAGAACTGAGGGATGCTTGGGCCTATATTATCCAAGGTGCAGTGTTCACACTGGCAGCACTAATCGGCCTCGTTTTCTGAGCACCTTCTTTCAAGTGATTATTGTTGTTAGGTTGCAAAACATCTATGTTTTTACACCCTGAGCATAGTGGCTCATTAGGCCGGTGCTTATTTCCGGTTTCCGCAGCGTGAAGCTACCAGATCAACTCCTCCTGGATTGAACACTAGCAGGTTAGCTTCCCAGTATTTTTACTGGTACCCATTTATTCTGCTGGGTGGACAGAGGCACTCTTGTAGCTAAAACCTTGCTCAGTGGTTTTAGATCAGTGGGGGAACTCTAATTAATTTCTCATAGAGTTATGGTTTCTACTTTTATGCTTTCACTTAAATCAGGATGGGTTTTCCCTTTTGGGCCTGGTTCCTCTTACGGTTTCTTCCTCGCAACCACTGAGGGCGTTTTTACTTCCCACCAATGCCACGGTCTTGCTCATGAGGGATATGTAGGGGTAATCGGAAATGTTTAAATTCCTTTATACTTTGTAAGGCCCTGCTTTCACTGTTTCACTGTGTAAAGCTGCTTTGCGACAATCTTCTTTTCCTTTCGGCTATTCCCTTTTTTCAGTGGTCTCCACAGCCAATCATCGCATGTTTGATTTGGCGTAGGTTTTTATGTCAGATGCCCTTCCTGACACAACCCTTTATCAAAGGGCAGATACACGCTGACGGCTTTGCAGCTACTCTTTACGAAAGTCAGCAATGGTTCTTTTACATTAACCTCTCACCATAGACAGTGAGAGAAATGACCGGCCCTTGATAACCCAGTTAGCTGCACGGGGGATGGGGGGTATGGAGGAACCAGTGACAACCTGGGGGAGAGTGGGACTCAAACCCCCAACCTTAGGACAGGCGATCCAGCACGTTTTACCACCAGGCCACCACAGCCTCCCACCAGGCCACCACTGCCCCCCACCAGGCCACCACTGTCCGCCTGCTTTGCGACAGTGTCAATTGTAAAAAGCGCTATACATATAAAACTGAATTGAATTAAACACTGCCAGCATGAAAACTACATTTGAAGGACGATAAGTTTATAGAGTAGAATTTGTGCAACAGCTTAAATATACACCAGTGTACCTTAAAATTATTTATTTTTCTTGAAAAACATCTGTATAAAAGGAAACTATAAACTCTAATGAATTTAAAAGATATTTCAGTCAGTGTATTGATGACGTAAACTTACTGCTGGATTCCTAAACATATCAAATCCACTACTAAGCGATGAATCATGAATTTAAAATAAAAAAAAATCCCCTAATGTAGCTTGAGGTGATCACAATATTTTCAGCACTATAGAAGGCAGATGACACGTGCCTGCTGCATAACTGGTTGAAAGAAATAAAGTTGTTTTTCAAGACACTGGAGAGTTTTGAGTCGGCGAGATATGACACTCGGACTGGTTAATATTCAGAGATGCAAACATTTATATAACAGCCTCCTGAGCTCCAATACATAGAGCAGAGCCCCAAATCCCCCTGAGGCAGCAGACAGAAAAGTGAGAAATAGGAGCTAGAACACAAAGATAGACAACCGCCTTCGAGCTCAACACCACAGCCATGCCACCAAGCACAACCAGGAAGTGGGAGGAAGTAAACAAACTTTACCTTAAGAACAATCTTGTTGTCAGAAGTCGGTGTCCGTCCAACCCAGAGGGCAAATTTACACGGATCGCCCTCAACATGCTCGGTGACACCCAATTCCGAGGTCTAAACACACAAGGTAGACAAGTTACCTTCATAACATAAAGAGGTATTAAAGTAGGACTAATTATTTTTCATCGTCTTCATGAAGTCCTGAGAGAACACGTACAAACAGCTTGCTCTTGTAGATGTATTTGCTCCTTCCGTTGGAATCTTTAACCTCCTTGCTGAACACAAGAGACATCTCAAAGAGGAAGAGGTGGCGTTCTCTACCCTTCCTGATCAGAGTCTTGGGATCCCACACCTGGAAGGACTCCTGGAGGATCAGTTCGCCCTGAGACTCAATGTTCTCATCAAAACCTAAGTAGACACAAGCCATGACTTCAGTTTTATTACACACAGGCATATAAATGTTTGCAGGCATAACTGGTCATGTGTAAATACCTTCGAGCATGCTGAGGTGCATAGCATCATTAGCCCTCTTAGGTACACTAAGCATGACCTCCAAGCCATCTTTGATTTCTCCTTTTCCCTCCTCACAACAAGTCAGCAGTTCCTACACATGCAAAACAATGACACAGCAAAACATGCTGAAGACTCCATTCAGCGTTATTATAAATCTGAAAGGATTTCATGTCTCCCTGTGAAGGTTAATGCTGTCTGAGAAGTTTTAACCTTGAGCAGCAGCTGGTATTTGGTTATTCTTTGCACTGGTTTGATTAGATAGGAAGAGATGGAGTTTGCCAGACGGTGCCTCTGCTGGATTTCCTGTGAGATCACAAATTCAAAGTGACATTATAAGGGAAATGTTAGAAATGTCAAAAAAAAGAAGAAAAAAACTCTCGCCACCCCACAATGCTACGCTGGCATAGAAGTAAGCACTTACATCGAAGTAAGAGCCGGCATGCTCAAGAATGAGCTGTGTGGAGTCTGGTTTGTTTTTGCAGTAGTTTACATACATCTGGAATTTTTCAGCCTACAAAAAAAAAAAAAAAAAGTTGAGATGTCGAACACTAAAATTATTACTATTATTTTTTAGGAGTAGTAAGCTTACCCAGGTCACAAAACAATGACCCACATCCTCGGGAAGCTGTTCATACTTCTCCAGCTCTTTCAGAAAGATACTGTGAAGGAGCGCGAGACAATGAGAGAAAGGGTGAAAGAACAAGACCGAGAGAGAGAGAGAGAGAGAGAGATGGACAGACAGGACACAAAGAATTTGAGATGGACAAAAAAACGACAGAGAGAGCCAGAGAGATAGAGATTGAGTGAGAGGCAGAGAGAGATGAAAACATCTATCCACAGTGGTATCCATCAATGGTTTATTCGTATTAATTCAATCCTACAGATGATTACCAACATCTTAAAAGCTGTATTGAGAAGCGTCTCTACTCGTGACGAACAAAAACTCACTTGTGATGGAATTCATAGAGGTCCTGCATGTTGCCAAAAATGATATGCTCTTTGTTGACGATACCTGGTGGGATTTCCTCTACACCACTGGTCATTTCCCATAGATATGTCTGGAGATGATGGACAGATTCACAAATAAACAAATTTCAAATTTTCAAAACCTAAAAACATTAATTAAGATAGTTTAAACAGCATAATTATATAAAAGCATTTGGACTATAATTACTCACATCCATACACTCCCTTAAGTCCCTCACATAGGCCTTCTCGGTCTGAATCAGCTCTGCCATGATGAAACTGCACACACACACGCACAAATTATAGTTTGTAATAAATAAACAAGCCCAAAGTGGATAACTGATGATTGAGCTATTCATGATGCGTGCGCTGTAACAGCAAGAGCCCAGTGTTAAGATTTATGTTCTAACGCATGCTCATTTAAATTTAAGTGCAGTCTCCTGGATATTGCACATCACAAATCAGTCATGAGAGTTTATGACAGTTTTATGCGTAGCTACATAATTTATCATCATCACTCTGTGTCTGGCCACTGAGTGAAACACCTATTGCATACAGCTGCACTATAAATAAACAAAGGGGTGCAACACAAGCACAGACGCAATGAGCGGTAAATAACTTTTAAAACATGACCAAGCCACAAAATGTTTGATAGTGAACTTCTCCATCAAGCTTAATAGAATCAAGAAGATGCTGATATCTACAGATTGTGGATTAAAGTTAAGCTCAGACAGTTCCGCAGCGTGGGGGGTGGGGTGGGGGGTGTATTATACAGTAAAGTTGCTTTCACAAGGACATTTTTCTGTCCATTTGAAAAAGCATACACATGAATCATTTTTAGGGTGTGTGTGTGTCTTGCACTGAACAGAATGGAATATTATTCCACAGGGAAACATGCACAGAAAGATCTTGCAAAAAAAAGGAAGTTTATCTTCTAGACATTGATAAATTTTCAGCAACTGCAGTACCTTCATCACTGACCTGATGTACGTTCATGTAAGATCACATTCTTTACAGATTCACTCTCATCTCTCACACATTTTCCAAATCGATTAATCTGATAGGGTCCCAGGGAGGCTGGAGTCTATCTCAGCCTACACTGGGAAAAGGCGGTGTACACAATGAACAGCAAGGCAAACTCATGCACACAACCACTCACACCAAAGGGCAAATTGGAACAGCCAGTTAGCCTTGTGTGCAGTCAAACCCAGGAAGCACAGCAAGAACACGCACACTCCACACAGAAATGCCTGAGCCTGGGATGTGCCACCCTATAACACATCACTCCACAGGTAAACGTGCCAACTTTTGGATATTATACAAACACACACACACATCATCTTTTCCTTTCGGTTGTTCCTTTCAGTGGTCGCTATAGTGAATCATCTGCTTCCATCTCTCCCTATCCTCTGCATCTTCTCTAACACCAACTACCTTCATGTCCTCATTCATCACATCCATAAATCTTCTCTTTGGTCTTCCTCTAGGCCTTCCGCCTGGAGGTTCCAACCTCAGCGTCCTACGACCAATATATTCACTAACCCTCCTCTATACATGTCCAAACCATCTCAATCTAGCCTCTCTGACTTTGTCTCCAAAACACACACAAGCACAAACCGGTGTGTGTGTGTATGTATATATATATATATATATATATATATATATATGTGCGGTCCTGTAGTGAAATCTGTGCAACAATTTACGGTGTGAGAGCTGTGCATTGGTAAATGATCTGTGGTGGATGTGAGCTGTCCCTTAATTGAAGCTGTTTGGTAGTGGAAGCTGTGTGGTAGGTAGACCGTGAAATGATGTAAGCTGTACAGCGACGAGACCATGCCACTGTGGTAGCTGTGCGGTACTGAAGTTGTGTGGTGATAATGTAGGCTGTGCCTTTATGAAAGCTGCGTAGTAATGTCGACTGCTTCATGATGTAAGCTGTGCAGTGACGAAGACTGAGCCTTTACAGAAGCTGTGTTGTAATAAAAGCTGTGCGGTGACGTAGACTGTGCGGAAATGAGAGCTGTGCCATGAAGGAAGCTGTGTGGTGGTAGTAGTGAAAGCTGTGCAATGATGTGGAATGTGCAATGATAGAAGCTGTAGGGTGACGCAGACTGGACCCTGACGGAAGCTGTGTACTAGCAAAAGCTCTGTGGTGACGCAGACTGTGTCCTGATCAAAAGCTATGTAGTAGCGAAAGCTGTGCAGTGATGTGGACTGTGCCATGATGGAAGCTGTGCAGTGATGGCAATTGTGCACTGACGAAAGCTGTGTAGTGCTAAAAGCTGAGCTGTGATCTGGACTGTGCCCTGATGAAAGCTGTGTGGTGATGTAGTTGTTTAGTATTGATAGCGTAGCGTAGCATATGAGGTGACATACTCCTTCCTCCGAGCAGACTTGCGCTTCTCTTCATTCAGCTCATGAGCAGCATCCCTTAGTTTGACCTCTGATCCTGGGGCACTGGCAGGGATAATGTCCAGCTGCAGGTCCTTGCTCTGTATAAAAAGAAAGATTAAAAAAATATTGACCATGACAAGAGCAAACAGATAAGAAATAGACAGTAAATACTTATAAATTGAAGATTTATTTTGCATCTTTCTATGAACGTCTTGTTTTCCCTTTGAGGTACTGCTGGCTAAAATACATGGCACATTTTAAGCCCATGACTCATTATCATTATACACACACACGCGCGCACGCACTGTGCTCATTAGTACCTGGTATGTAAGAATTCAAAATTACAGTACGTGTATGGACCCTTTAAATCAGGAGTCCCCAAACTTTTTCCTGTGGGGGCCACATAACTTTTCCCTTCTCTGATGAGGGGCTGAGGTCAGTTTGTAACAGAAAAGGTACAACGATCACAGGGCTGCCTAAATGTAAACATATATTGTTTTCCAGTAAGTCACGAATAACCAAATGCAGTGGTACCTCACCTTACGAAATTAATCCATTCCAGAAGTGCTTTCGTAGCCTGATTTTTTCGTAAATTGAGCCGCATTTTACATGTAAAAGGCCTGATTCGTTCCAAGGCCCCCAATACTACCCCTAAACCCTTTAAAAATTATAGAAGTATCCCTTTTAAGGCCTCCTCCTGCTTCAATATCGTACCGATGGTAGACAGGTTTGGCCATATTCCTTTGCGATATCACTCAACCACATACCACGAGCCTGTGTCTTCTTTTCACTCACACCAGGAATTACGTGTGTGTCTGTGTGTGTGTGTGTGTGTGTGTGGACCATGTCTTCTTAGCAAAGTTATAATCTTACAAATGTTTATGCAATGTTAAAAGCCTGAGCCAAAAAAAATAAAGTTGCAATGAGCACACTCGAAAATCTCACGAAACAACAGTAACTCTGTCCTTTACACGAAAAGCATCATGGGTATTATGGAGATGCAGCGCCATCATAGCCAGTAGGAGGGAGTTGCGTAATGTGTATTATGGAGATACAGCTCCCTCCTAGCCAATGGGACGCCAGCGGGGCGGGATGTTGGGAGATAGCCAACGGGAGAGCAACTAGTGCATTGTTTGAATTTTTGAGATGGCGCTTTCGTAACGTGAATTCGTTTTGTATCTAGAGACGGAAACTTTAGGTAAATGCGTTTCGTAACCTTGATTTTTCGTTTGTTGGGACTTTCGTAAGGTGATGTACCACTGTATTAGTATTCCTTTCCGGGACCTTCACAGAAAAAAGTCAGGAAATATATAACCAAAGAAACACTGCTTGCTATCAGTTGAGCAACCCGAAAGCTGCCCGAACGTTCCGCTAAGCCTGTCGTACAAATGTATTCTCCTGAGCTAACGGTCCACTTTTTAGCTTTAAGAGTTTGTCTACTCGCATTTGGCCTTGCAAGCGATCATACTCGTCTTCGTGACGGGATTCAGCGTGTCAGCATAGGTTGTGTTCTTTGAATATCGCCACTGCCTCTTGACATATGATACAAACAACATTTTCTTTGCATTGAACAAAAAAATAATCGTTTGTCCACTGCAGGTTAAATACCCTGAATTCTGAATCAATTTTTTTCTTCCATAACCTTTTCACCATTATTCTGTTGTATTTGACAGGGGAGAGTCTAGGATTTTTGTTTGGGGGGGGGGGGGTGTTCAGTAGAGGCACAGATGGCAGAAGGGTGGAGTAGGGTGTCATGTTCTAGGTGTGTATTAGTCTTGATCACGTGGCCAGACTAAAAAAAATAATAATCATAATGTGTTTGTGATATTGTTCAGGGGGCCGGGCCGTAGTTTGGGGACCACTGCTTTAAATGATAAGCTTATGGGAAGTATATTCCTTTGATGATAGAACACCTCCAAACTAAACCACACCCACAGAGGTCTCAACATACCGCTTTGTTCGAGTCAGATGAGATGCCCAGTGCTTTCTCCAGTGAGGTGCGGTATTTATCCATGCGCAGTGAAAAGTCTCTGTAGCGTTTATCTACTGCTGTCACCCATTTCTTGATCTCTGCAGCATGAGCGTGTCCTTTATCGCAGAAGCCATCAGCCAGTTGGATCAACAACTTCACTCGCTCTTTGGTTTGCTAAGGATGAGGAAAGGGACAGCTATAGCACGGTGCAAATCCACTGTTAAAGTACCCATTTAACAGACTATTAAAAAAAAAATCGATATACAATAATATAATAAATCTAATGCCACATTACATCTACCGACATCACTCCTAAAACTACACATCATATTCTGATCTCATAAATACATGTGTACTGGGACCAGAAGTGATTTCATGTGGACCGTGTGTCCCGAGGGAATATTCACACAAGGCAGTGCAAACACAAAAATACTCAAATTTGTTTGAATATTCGAAATTTGACCTGAATTGTTCCAAATAACAATTTATTAAGCAGGAATCCCCTGTTTCAAAATGCACGAGGGAAACTTTAAACACATCCTGTGCACTTTGTATATGTGACATGTGTGAAAACATTCCGGTAGTGAAGTGAGCACACTACCCTCGCTGTAATGTGGAAGTCCTCATGCTCCTTCAGCAGCTCCTGCGTGTGGTGGATGCTGGAACCCGTGGACATGTGTGTCGACAGGTAGAACTCACCAGTGTCATGGATCCACTCCAGAGCCTGTGCAATACATGAACACACATGTTGGTGTATTCTGAGCAGTTCATTTCGGTTAGAGCTCACTGAGCATTAGAAGCCAAGGCTCTGAGATGAAGCGAGTGTCACAGGCAGAAAGGTGGTCAGTGTAAACAGAGGGACAGATGGTCAGGCGGTGCTCTGCAGTGCAGCGGTCTTTAGCAGGGAGTGTTGTGTGGAAACAAAGCTAATCAGCTTAATGAGAATGTTAAAAATGGTAATTAAAGGCAACTCAGGGTGGTATGAGTTTGACTGTAACGCGTTGCCTCAGGAACCAGGAACACGGACAGGAAAAAGTGGTAGAAATGGAAACAGAACGGAAACATGAGTCGGTGAGTGTGCCCATGTGTGAGACACAAACCTGTTTGGCACTTCGCTCAAACACCACATATTGCTGGCACTGGTCCAGCCTTCTCTTCCTCATTGTCCAAAAGTGCAAGACACGGTTCTCCCTTTGCAGCAACTCATTCAGGATGTCTGATCAAAAACACACACAAAAGATCTTCCAGGGCACAAAAACAGAACTGTGACACCAAATTCCTCAATAACGGCACCATTTCCATTAAAGACAGGGTTCCGATAACAGATAACTGAACAACATGAGTACTAAGAGCAGGAAATGGTACTTTGGTGGGAGGACTGCGTGGTACTTAATGCATGGTCCCTAATATTCATTTAAAAAACCTACTTTCTGTGGCACACAGAGGGTTCACTACGTTGCCAACATTTTGTCCACCATTACAATCTTTTCATCAGTGTCAGTGATCTGAGCTGGATAAACATACTGTACTCAGTAATCCTAATTCAAACAAATGGCGCAATCACATCTGTAGTCAGATATTAGAAAAATAGCCCAGAAGCTCTTTTGATCCGGACTTGTAAATGTGCCTGCTTGAACTGCTTCTTTTGGTCCTTGTATGTGTTTTAAATGTACATGGCTTCAGCACTGGATACCTATGACGGCTTGCGGAAGGACATGCACTTGGTAATGAGATGTGTTTCTGAATGTGTGTCCACCATGTGAAGACAAAAGGATGGATTCACCCCGAGACAGTATGTCTAGTTCTGCAGAGCTGAGGCCTGACCCACTTACTGTTTCCAGATTCGTGAGTCATTAAATCACAGAACGGAACGGGGTGTGTGTGTGTGTCGATACGCAGCACGTTTCAAACTGGGCTAAACTGGATCTAAGTGGGTCAGCTGCCGCAACCACAACTCTGGTCAAAAAATATAACCATGCAATTATTACATTTCTCCACTAGATGTCACAACAGAGCTTAATTTAAAAGCTAAAGAAACAAACATTAACGAAAAATATTGTTTTCCTGTCAGCAGACCAGCTGAGTTTAAATAAGCTGGAAACAACACGCAAAGAGACTCGAGTTGGTAAAAGCTCAACTGCAACGAAACCAGCATGTGAAAAGTATGGCCACAGGCACAGTCAACTGTTGGCAATGCTTTTTAACGGAATCACTGCAAACATCCTGGGATGCCCTGTCCTCTTACACTGTTGTGTGTACTCACTTTTGACTTGTTGCTCAGGTGCTTTGACATGACTCAGCATCCCAGGCATGTTCACACTGTTCCTGTGCATGTACTTCAGGAACACATCAGCGTTTCGTCTGGCCAGGGTGCATGCCTGAAAGAAGACGCACGCACACAGGTGAATCATGAGAACCCACTAAAAATCTGCAGAGATACTGTAGCCTGAGGGTGCGGTACCTTGAGGAAGGCCTCTTTCTGCTCCAGGTGCTTGCTGATCATAGGGGTGACATGGTCTGTCTCACAGTTAGGACCCAGTTTGTCTGCTCCGCCACACCAGTCCTCCTCCCGCTTATACTCCTGCTCCAGACTCTCCAAAACACTGCATACCTGCAGAGCAAGTCGAACATTACAACCACAAACACCAAAGCAGAACGTTCCTGAAGCGAGACATTTCTAATCGAAGGAATAATTGACAGGACTCAAATCAATTCAGCTTGTGAAGCGATATCCGCTTCAAACGTGCCCATGATTCTCAATCACATCCTCATCAAGACAGAGAAGCTTATACATGCTGCACAGACAACAAACCATTTTTTAAATAAATAACTTTAGAAAAAGACATTAATTACAATTATCACACTGCTCATTTGAATACTTGACTCTAATTGGTCACTCAGGCTGTTCAGCTGTCTGTTATTTCTTTATTACAGTACAGCTGACCAGAAAACAGACCACTGCTGTGAAGGTTGTTATTAGCAGGCAAAACAAAATTATAATTTAATAAAATTCTCAGGCCAGACGGGCTATATAATCCTTTGAGCAGGTTCTGGGTCTGCATCATTGCTTCCTTCCAGTTGGACGTGCCCAAAACATCTCTAAAGGGAGGCAACCAGGAGGCATTCGAATCAGATGCCCAAACCATATTAATTGACTACCTTCAATGCAGAGGATGAGCGATTCCACTCTGAGGGAACCCCCACCCCACCCCCACCCCCAGTCTGAGCTCTTTATTTGGTCATCTGCTGTGCAATAAGCAGGATGCAAGACGGCTAGTATTGAGAAATAAACCCGACAAAGGGATCAGGATTTAAAGAGATTGCTGTGACGGTTGGGCTGAAATCATATATTTATAATGAATGCTGAAGCACAGGCTCATTCTGAAGCAGTGTGCTTTATCTGTTACAGTTGTTTGGTTAGTAGTGATTTGACAACACCACACATTCCTCTCTTGCTGAGCTGTTGGTATGTGATTTGAAGGAACCAGACAACACTGGGGATTCATTTTATTTTGTAGCTACACCATACCTAATGAGCCACTGCAAGCTTTGAACTCGACAGCAAACGTCTTCTGTATGTTTGTGCATGCAGACATGGCCACCCATCTGTGTTTTCTTCATGTCTTTACTTTCATACAGTTCACAGGTGCCACACTCAAGGTCTGTGGGCTTATTCCGGCCCAACAACTCATTTTATGTGGCCTGCAAGAGCCTTCAAAGAATACGATTATCGTACATTCTTTGGAAATGCTATTACCATGAAACATAATTCATCAACCTTCCACTAGGTGGCAGCAGCCTATTTCAAATAAACAGCAAGACAGTCACGTCTCAAGAAAGATTGCATACTAGCTATCTGGGTCAATACCACAGCCATCTGTGACCGAAAGCTCTCATGGGACAGAGGGATGGCATATGCTCACTTCCCTGTCACTCAGCTGTCGCCAACCGATTATGGGCATACTTGAGTTCATTTGTACAAGGGGCGGATAGCACTTTCCCTCAGAGTGTATTAGAATACGCATGTGTCGCATTTCGAAAATAGGCAGGTGGCTTACATTGCATGTCACGGAGGGGGCCTTTGCATGCTTTCGCCCCTCTCTGGTTGGTAGTGGTCATGTGATAGGAAAGGCAATACCCGATAGATAGGAATCGGATATTACTAAATTAGAGGGGAATTGGGGGGGGGGGGGGGTTCTCACAAACTGGTTCACTTACAAACTGTAAGTGAATCAAGAAAAAGAGGTCAGATACATAAAATCATTTTGCCATATTGATTTCATGGTTGCACCTTTAGAATAGATGTTCAGTAATTACCTTTAAATTTAATGACGTGGCCCTCAGTGAAAGTAAGTTTGACGTACAGGTAGCAGAATCACATTCGGTCATGACCCTCCTTTTTCAATGTGACCTTCATTTAAAATTCCCACTTGAAGAAGCAGGTTGTAATTTTAACATGAATAACAATTGAGGAGATTTCCTCCCTCCCCTAGCCACATTGTACCCATGTATTAAAATACTGTACGCCTCATGCATTTCCTTCAAATTAAAGTTGCTCTGCTGTTCTTTGGGCTGTGGATAGACCTCAACATGTGTAGAAACCATTCTCTCTGAGCACAAACTCTCACCTGTTCCGAGGTCTTGTAGAAGGCCACTGAGGCATTGACAAGTTTTAGACGATCCTCCATCTTGAGCATGAGCTGCTGCCAGTGAGATGCCACGTTCTCAGCACAGTCGCGGATCATGTCCATGTCATAGTGATTGGCCTGCAGCATTGCCTCTGCCTTCTGCTGGACCTGTAGTGCACTCTGATGTGTTTTCTGCTCAGACACAGACAGAACGTCAACAGAATTACATCAAGTACACATAACAGGGGAAATGACAGATGTTTAAAACACGAGTGGTTAAAAAGAAGGAACTTATTAGTCCCACAGGCTAAGCGTGTTCAGGCCGAGAAAGAAGATGAATTGGATACTCAGTTTATTCCATTAATCTGCTTGTGAAAGAGACCAATTACATGAATCACAGCTGAAAGACATCCTATTGGTCATTTATATCTCCTCTATAAACAGTCCTATCTTGAGAACCGCAAGAATGGAAATCTCGGAGAAATGAAGAGGCAATTAGAACAGACTGATTTCTCTCAAAGTTGCTACCGCTCCAAGCCACACACGCAAATGTAATCTGCTCTTCTAAAGCAACACAAAACAGAACAGAAAATTGGCAAGCTTCCTCTTCTGTCCAACAAATTCAAACAGTTCAAAAATTTTAATACAATGAGTCTTTAACAGTTATATTAAAACAATGCCAATAAATAAGACTGTAGTTATTATCCATAATGAGATATGTAAGCTTCCAGTGCAGCCTTTTGTGTCACAAAACTAATAAACTCTCAACAGGTTGGAGAGTCAGTACAGAAGGAGGTAGTCAGAGGAGGGAGAGGAGAGTAGCAGGGAGAAATAAATGTACCTCGATAGCGTGTTGGAACTGCTCATGCTCTCTCTGTAGCTGCTCGGCCTCCTGCAGAGAACTGGCTGTGATCAGACTGGCATTCAGCATCGACTCGCCATTACGGATCCATCCCAGGACCTGACACACACACACACACACCTTTAGATAATGCAACATATTTCAGTAAGATAAAAATGTATAAATATGACTGTTTATGAATTAAATATATAGGAATCCTTCGCTACTTCGCGCTTTAATTCATGTGGCTTCAGCGCATCACGTTTTTAAAAAAATTTTTTTCATCAAATTAAAAAAAAAAAGAAATTAAGGAAGAATAGGGGAAATAGTTAAAGAAAATGCCACAAAAACATGGCCAATTATGCAAAAAAACAACCAACAACAACCCTAAACCAACAAAATAAAAAAAAAAAAAAACAACCCAAAACCCCCCATCAAAACTACTTACATTTTGATGAGGTGCGTGCACGCGCGTCTGTATGTGTGTATATTCATATTTTATTTACATCTTATGCATTATTTTTAATGTTTAATTGTTATTATAAGTATTTATAGCATTGAATATGTATTTATATCTATTATATACACATATACATGTACAATTTAGTGGTTGCAGTGGGATCCCGGTCCCAATTAACCACAGAAAGTAAGGGATCCCTGTATACATTTTAAAATCCCTATTTAAATACGACTGGCAATTCACTGACCTTTTGCATGGTACAAATTTGTATATATAATGTCACATGCCACTGTCAAATTTTACTTTTTTTTTTTTTTTTTTTTTTTTGGGGGGGGCATTAAAATTTGGTAATAGTTAATTTTAAATAAAAAAAAATATTGTTGTATAATAGGACCCAATGTTAGGTTATGATACCTTAATGACTAATAACATTACTACTGACATTATATTACTTATGTCATCAGTGGAGAAGTTCGAAGTAAAAACCCTAGGAACCATTCATAAAATACATATACACGGCCCAAGTAAGGGTGTGTGACTGATTTGAGCACATGATGTCTATGAACAGGAGGGAGGTTGCCGTCAAATGCATATATACGTATAATATACACTTTATATAAGCATTATATAATGCTTTCAAACATATACGCGCATATACCCACAAGTAAACCACAAAATATTAAAACACGTAGTGATGTATCCCTCCCAGACAATATGCCTCATTACGTTTTTTCCCCGTGGTTTCAAGCGACCCAAACAGCGTTAACACAGAATATCGCTCAACAAACAAGCAAGTATACATTGTGATACATATAACGAGTTTATTCATGTTTCAAAGACACAGCACATTTCATTAAATTTATGTTTACGTACTCTACAACCACTATCGCTAATGCGTGGTGCCACATGTACACGGGGGGGGGGGTTTATGCATGCACACTTAATGGATGGTCCCTTATCATTTCCGAGTCTTTGAACACATACTCTGTCTAACTTGAACTTCTCATGATCTAAACATAGGATTCAGCTAATCAGTGGCTTGCTAAATGAAGTAACTTTCTGGGACAGAGCATGCACAGACAAACACACACCATTTCCAGCGGAACAAAAATTGGAGTGTCACAGTGCCTTCCATGTAGTTCACATGAAAGGTATTGACATTCATTTAGTCACATTAAGTATAATACAGGGCAACTATACTTGTGCAAATATTGTAAACATGCAAACATTTTCTGGGCTCTATTTTTAGGCAGTGCCTCCAAATTAACACTATATTAAATTTATCTTAAATCTATATTAAAATTACACTTAAGAAATGTACGCTAAATATAGATGAACATATTCAATAACTTACAGAATAGCAGCCTCAGATACTGAATTATATAGTGAATATAATTCTAAAGTGTAAAAAAATGAGACTTGAATATATATTTTAAAAAATGGCCTGTGTGAAGATGAGTTGAAAGTGTCCGTACATTATAAATCACTGCAATAGAAAAAAAACAATCATCAGTGTTACCTGCTTGACCTCTGCCTGTAGGTGACGTAACTGTACACACTGCTCCAAGTGGCGGCGGTGCTGTTCAGCAGCCACATCCAGCTCCTGTTGCTTTTCATGCAGGAACTCCAAAAGATCCTGAACTCGTGTGGCCATGTCCACATCCCGGTCACACAGCAACTCCACACCTACAGTAGCACAGCAAGAACGAACCATACACGACAAAGATAAGGCTTAAAGACTATCAAGCAGATAATAAAGGGCTGGCAAGGCCAATTTGATAAGCGTACCAACATGGGCTGGGGGCCAGCAGAGAATAATGTGAAAATTGTCTTCATGTGGTTAATTGATGCAGGTAAAATCAATGCTGCCCTAGACAAAGATTAGAATTAAAAACCTATACAATCTCTTAACTGTTTGTGTGTTGCTCAGCATAGAATGGAAGCAGTAACAAAGTCTCAGATCAGTAAACAAGAGTTGCTCATCACCATCTCTTTCATATATTGTATACTGGAACAAAACGACAGATCTCTCAATAGTTTTGCATTTATGAACAATGCTTTGAGTTTGACAGTGTTCAGATCATTCACGCTAAAAATCTGTCATGGTGGTGTTTTATTCAAAGAGAATCCCATTGTTCAAGTAATTTCACAAATCGATAATAAAATGATGTTGGGCATCATACAGAACAGAACATTTGCATCTGCGTTATGGCCATTTAAATCAATCAGAGCTCATTTCTCATACACTGCCGAATAGAATATTTAGAACAAACTGTATCGGAATGGTGTGATCTGATTGGTTTGCTATTTGTGGATTAACGAGCATTATCCACCTCACACATTCAGGAGAATTCAATTGGAATTGACTTTAAAAGATAATTAGCCCAGAGTCGGCTGAGATAGGCGTCAGCCTCCCCACCGATCCTGATTACGATTAAGCAGCTTAGCAAAATGTACTATCTACTAAAAAAGTAATAGCTTTAGGCGCAGTGGACGTCTCTTCATACTCCTCAAAGTTCTACCTTGGGTCCTATTCAGCAGTGTGTATCTGTCCTTCGGAAAATAACAATGTATACAACATTACCATCTGAGACACAACAGTTACACCAAATCTCAATGTGGAAAAAAAAAATAAAATAACAAAACTCTCTCAAATTATTTTGTGTTTTGATTTTAATAATGATTAATTGGCATATACTCAAATGAGTCCAAATTAATAGCTTAGCAAAAAGCCTGAAAACAGGTTTACAAAATAAAATTAAAATGGAGCATTCTGCCATTTTCAAGCCCTGCGATGTGCTGCTCAACACGGGTTAAAGGGCTCATGATCAGTAAGTGGTGGGTTTGAATCCCTATCAGGTCCCCACCATGCCAAGACCCCTGGGCATGTTCTTAATGTCAAGTGTGCCTCTCCACTCAACAGTATTAACAGGTTCCAGTAAAAAAAGAAAAATAATAATAATAATGGGATTGTTCTCCTACAATGAACTAGCATCCCATCCAAAAGGAGTTGAACTCTAAGTCGTTGCATGCGTTTCAGAAGCAGGGATAAGCTCTGACCTTGTAACCCCAGAGATTGAATGACATGATTTTTGCTCTCAGGATGAAATAAACTAAGTAAAGACTTCAACACTGAGGTTGCTCATTGATTTAAGCCATGAAGTGACTTCTCAGAAACACTAAAAGTGAGAGTGGAAAATAAACCAGGCCAGTTAAAATTGCTCCATGTTTGGATGTGCTTGCCCAGGTGAATATGGGCGTCATGTCCGAGCGTGTTTCGATGGTGTGTACGTGTATGATGAAAACAATTGAGCCTCACCAGACGCCTGAACTTCGTTGACGTACTGCAGCAGCTCCTGTCCCTGATGGATGACATCGAACGTGAGGTTGTTCATGGTAAGTGCCTTGTCTGCGTGATGCTGTAGTCTCTGCTCAGCCAGAGTCAGGTCCTCTGTGTCAAAGTCACTCATCTGCTGTGACAACTCCTCATTCCAGGAATCCAGATCGGAGATGATCTATGGAACACAGGAAAGGTTTAGTGTGCTCACATCCATACCGGGGTTCATCCTGATAAACAAAGATACTTATTCGTTGATGTAAACCACAACATTTTATATGAGACATTTACGAACATTTTCCTGAATAGAACAAAAGTGTAATCTAAGGGGGTAACAGCAGTGTGACTATTATGACACCATATAGAACCGTACATAAAACTGTTTCAGTTATTCACTCATTTGCTGAATCACTTAGTCCTACTAGGGGGAAGCTGGAGCCCATCTCAGCGGACTCTGGGCGAAGGCAGAGTACAACCTGTACAGCTCGCAGGGTAACACACAATCATCCATACTCACACCCAAGGTCAAGTTGGAACAGCCAGTTAGCCTAATGTGCATGCCTGTGCACTGGCGAATGAAACCGACAAGTACGAGGAGAACATGCAAACTCCATACAGAAACATCTGACCCCAGGAATCAAATCCAGGAGCTTCCTGCTGTGAGGCGGATGCTTTAACCACTATGCCACCGTGCTGCCCTAGTTCATGTGGACATTTTTAATGGCTCTTTTCCATGCACAGCAATTAAACCATGGAAAACTCCATCACCAACAGAATTTTGACACCCATGACAAGAAGGGAGTAAAAGGTCATATGAAAACACTGGACATGTCACTCGATTAAGTAAAAATACAGCCCAACACAGTATGCACGAGAATTTCTGCATCAAAACCAAAACATACATGCTTGGAAAGCAAAGCATACTAAACTGTACAGCTCCAAAACCTTTCCTTTCTGTAACATGTTCTGGGACTGACCTCATACTGACACTCGCACTCTACCAGCACCGTGTGTTCACGCGCTCTGAGAACAATCACTGCTGGCTAAAGTTCATTTTTAGCTTGTGAAAGCTGCAGCTCATTAATTGCTGGTTAATTGGAGATGAGACAGCAGGGAGTGCACCATCACAGCTGCTGGGCTTCATTTCAACTAACACACACACACACACACACTTCCATGTAAAGGTTTCTTTCCCTGTTGCTGTTAGGCACATGGATTGTGTAACTGTGAGGTTAATCCGAGTATAGCAGGACGCTTGCCTGGTTCATGGTCAAGTCTGTTTCTCAACTGGGGGCAGAGTTTTAACAGAGTAAATTTTCCAAGAAGGGGCGTGTTGCATTGTGGGAATGTAAATTGGTGGTGTCTGGTGACATCAGCCATCAAACAAACACGGATGATCATACCAGCATGGTTACAGATCCTCTCGTAGAGCTTTACAATTGAAAAAATCTCTAAATCCTAATAACTTGAATGTAAACACACACACACACACACACTTTCTCACACACTGCAGGTGGCACTGCATGACTCACATCAATGGCATCACGCTCGAAGATCCTGAGCTGGAGAAAGAGCTCTAGTTTGATCTTCCTCTCTTGGAAGAGCTCCTCCATCTGAGCCTGAGCCTCATCCAGCTGCTGTAGCACACTCTCAATGTGGTTTATGGAGCTGTTGTGTGGGGCTTTATTGCTCGAAATTGCTGAATCTCTGAATTAAACACACAGCACAGATATCAGATGTTATTTCACAATACAGAGATACTATTTAATCAAGTCGCATTCAACTCCAAATGGATTTGATTCCAATGTAAAGGGCATGTTTAAGAGAGCATGACTTCCCGATCGCACATTAAAAGCAAGGTTCTGTGTGACTGATTGTGTAACATGTAATAAATCTCCTCTTCGATGAACTACGGTTAGGGTTTAACCGTGGGAAAACTGAGAACCCATACTTATGGTTTACTGAGTTTGTTTTCCAAGCTTAACATCACAAGAGGTTAAACTGGTATTGTGGGAGGGAAAAATGTAGACATGACAGGGGAACAACCGAGAGCTATTGTACAGCGTGCACGTGTATGTATACCCACAGGTGCAAATTTAACTTGGCTGAAAATTACCTCAGAAAACCAAAGCATGGTTAATTAGCAGCCAGAGTT
>CM045728.1:73122349-73132349 GCA_024760905.1 Plotosus lineatus | reverse complement strand
TTTAAAAGCCAATGTGGCCCCAAGAGACAAAATAATTGCCCACCCCTGAGCTAGAAGTAAAACTCGGGCTCAGTACTGCGCCAAGACAGAACTAGCATATATGTCTTGGAAGCACACAGACTACAGCTTCCCTAGTTTTTCAGGTGTTGTATGATACAAGAGTGCCAATTGATGGACAGAAACTGGCAGAAGACCAAAAAAGAAAAGGAAAATATCAAGTTAAAGCATTCCCTTCCCCCTTTCAGTGCTCTCAAAACATATCCATATTTCCTACCTGGATGTGCACTAGAGATTCTGAATGCTAATGCTGGAAAGAGAGCTTCCTAACTTGTCAGGCAGGTCAATGTCAGTTTTGTCTGAATATCAGTTTTATTTATGTCAAAACAGGGTTTTCATCCACGCACACAATGTTTTCACATGCAAAATAAAAAAAAGAAAGAAAGAAAAAAGAAAAACTGAGACATAATACAGAAAGCTCCTGGTTGCTCCTTTAGACTCTGATGCTCATGAGTGCGAAAAACAGGCTGCAGCACCAACACTTAAAAGCTAAATGCCCCCGCCTTGATGTTAAGCATATCATCTTTGTGACCAGATTACATTTTAAACGAAAACACCAGAGATCAGTGAGCTCCTATGCATTAACATCAAAATTCAACCCATAAAAATGCATAATATGACATGATTGATCAGGAAGTGACATCACATACATATTAAACAGTATTAAATTTTAATGCCCTAACTGTCTTCATCGTATGCATTATGTGCATCATGTATCATTTTCTGCCTCTGCATTTTATAAAACTATACAGATAATACAGAGGACTGGCTGAGAACTTGAAATAATCTACAGGGTGAAAATGAACCTTCTTTTTAAGCTTAACTTGGGGCTTCTCATTATTTGGTTCCATAACATTAAGCTACACCTCACAAGCAATGGTTTCCTCGCTGAATGGTTATGATGTGCATGGAATCTGTATGAAATTCGAATTGCGCTGTACTGGCTGGGTGTGTGAGGTTGGTCAGGGTGTGAGTGACGTGAATGAAGCTCTAGCAGGAGCATTGTGAGCCAGTTAACAGCGAAACACTGGGCGTGAATACCGCTTGCCTGAGGGCTGCTGAGAGACTGAGAGACTCCAGGACCTATAACAAGCTTCTCTTTCCATCTTTCTCCTTCACACACACACTCACACTTTCTCTCTCACTTGGAGCTTACATAAGCAGGCAGACCTGCTAAAACTTAGACTTCACGTTTCTCTGCTGCAGCGCATTGCCTGTAGATTAGATTATGACTGACAAATAGATTCCACTTGCAAATGTCCCAAAAACAGGAAAAGGAATCGCAATTTAACCAACCACAATTTGGCACTGACAAACAGATCACCATTTCATTTTCATTTCAACTCTATTAAGTAATTATTATTATTTTTTTAACCAACGTGCTTTTGCTCTATCCAGTTGTTACGGTGACAGTTTCCTCCTGCCTCACTGCTACTTTCCTCCTCTAATTGACAGTGATGTGTTAATGACAGTGTACAAGAGGCAGGCTGCATCAATTATTTGTCATAGATTCTTATATTCATTACAGTTCCAGAGCCTTTCACTGTGAAGAGGAACCATGTTAAAAGACAGACTGTTTTCCACATACCCTTCACAAACTGCATGTCTGCAGTCCCCTGTGGACTCTGAGAAATGTTTACACGCAAACATGTTTCACTGTTAATCTGATGCTACTTAAACAGTTGAAACACATCTGCGTGGACACTGGGGGGGGGGGTTTCCACGTGCCTTTCAAACAGGAAACTGCTCCGATTCCAAAATACGTAAGCAAATCTTAGTAATTCCACATTCATTCATCACTTGTCTCATTATAATTTGGGAGAAAAACAAAGAAAGGACAACTTTTTTTTTGGCCATTTTATTGAGCAACAACACATACCAGTGTACTATGACGTGAAAATGTGAAACTACTTGTCATTATCTCATCAGTAGCAGGAGTCTGATTGGCAACAATGATACAGCTAGTCCGAGTTGAGAGTCTGGGAAGTACTGTAAAATAATCTCTTCGGGCCTCTCCGAAAGGGAGAGAAGGGATAATTCTCTCTCTCTCTCTCTCTCTGCGCTGTCCATCGCACCAACACGAACCATTCATAGAACAATAACCAGCTAAACAAAAATCCACAATCCTCTCATAGAAAATACTGTTCAGTGTGTTTAACCATGGTCCTAAAAAAATTACTTCGTTGAAATAAATTGGGTTGGGTGGGGCGGTGGTGGCACGGTGGTAAGGTGTCGGATCACTGTTCCCAAGATCGGGAGTTCAAAGCCCTACTATCAACGGGTTGGCACTACCGTTTCCCCAGTGAAGCTAATTGGGTTATCAAAGGCCGGCCATGTCTCTCACCGTCTATGATGAGAGGTGTAAAACAACCATTGCTGACTTTTGTCAAGAGTAGCTGCATAGTCGTCAGCATGTTTCTGTCCTGCGATGGCCTGGTGAGCTGTCCAAGGTGTACGCTGTAGTCTCTCCGAGTCAGCTGAGATGGGCACCAGCTTCCTTGCAACCCGAATTAGGATTAAGTGGTTCAGAAAATGAATGAATGAATTAGGTTGGGGAATGACCATAAAACCATCTGAACTATTTGCTGGCATTAACAAAGCATTAGCATGGCATTAATACGGCAAAACGGTCGTCTTTCTCATTTGGCCCCGAGCCTGAAACGGTCAGTATTTGGTTCTTTTACACGAATCTCTCACAATAGACAGTGAGAAACATGGCCGGCCTTTGATAATCCATTTAGCTGCACTGGGAGGACAGTGACAACACTGGAGAGTGGGACTCGAACCCCCAACCTTAAGATCAGCGATCCAGCATCCTTTTACGACCAGGCCACCACTGTCCCCAGCACAGCTCTTCATACGGTAGGTAGAGAAAAAAAAAAAATGCATGCGCATCTCATATGGTAACCGTGGTAACAGCAACGCTACATACTTTGCATTTAATGCTATGCATTAAAATAGCGACTGTCTGGACTTCCTTTTTTAAATTATCCTTTCAGCAAAATATAAATGTGTGACATATTAAGTGATCTGGATGGATCTATGTAAAACCATTCATTAATTAAAAAAAATTAAATGTGAACAATCTGAATACGTACAGCACCACGTCACCTGGATTAAACTAAAGATGGAGGATTGAGGTTGAATTTAGGTTTACAGATGTTTGGGACAACAGGATAGAAAGCAGGTGTGCTTGTACCTGAGCTGCTGGATGAGATCTTCACCCTCCTTGATGACGTTGACTGTAACCTGCAGAGTGGTTTGCTGCTGCTGGCCAAAGCGTTTAATGAGATCCTGCACTGCCTCCACTGACTCAGCGTACACATCATCCAGCAGCTCCTTCTGGAGCTCTTCCAGCCATGTCCACAGCTACACACACACACACACACACAAGCTTTGATAGCACTTTCATGCTGCTAAATCTGACCGTATTGGAGAACAAAGTGAAGCAAATCAGAAAAAATAAAGTGAAGTGAAAAGCACTGAAGCACCTCTTTCACGTGGGTGTGGAAGGCAACGGACATGTCGAGCAGGACTTTGCGCTGCTCTACCCGCCTCACAAAGTCCTGGATGCGGTCCTCCAGTTGGTGGGCGGCCTGGTAAATCTCCTCCGGGTCACACTCACCTGTCTGCGCCAACTGCTCGGCCGCCTCCAGAAGCTTATCTGCGTTGGTGTATGTGTTCTGAGCCGTGCACATACACACCAAACATACAGTCAACGATACAGCACAAAAACATACAGTACATATACACTCACATGCCAAACAATACTGAACCATACGCCATTTATTATCTACTAGCACTGCGGAATGTTTCCTCGGGCAACACTGAAGCCTAATGCCTGCTCTCTCTCTACCCATCTGTGTACTTCTACCCAGCGACACCTGTACAAGTCTCTGGACACAGTTTTATGATCTGGGTTTTCCCCAGTTGGCCAGGTCAAGGCTCAGCAAACATTATATGGCAATAAACTGAAGTCAATCATCTATCTGAATGTGCTGGATTATCAGGTTATCCCACCAATAAATTGTCTTCACTAATGGCATGGGCATGATCGTCAGGCTCAAATAGAGAAAGTGTGGTTCAGGGAGCATGACACAGTACCAGGGTTAAGCTAAAAGCTGGACAAACAAAATAGAATGTGCAATTTTTTCGGCCTGACGGGACAGGTTCTATATTGTATATATAAATAATCTATCTACTTATCTATTAATCTGATGTAGCAGTTTTAATGTGATACAATGGCTCAAGGGCGGCGTGTTGCTTAGACTAATGGAGGAACATCGTTGTTCCACTGAGCATACGGAAGGTACTGAATACTCCACACCCACTGGTAAGGGATGGTTATTGGCTCAGTAAAAACACGCCGCCAAATAGTTGTTGCAATCAAATTCTAATCGATCAACCAACCAACTTTACATTATCTGGGTCATGCCAACACAAACTGGGCACAACTGGACAAAAAAAAAAAAAAAAAAAAAAAAATTGTTTTATTGGACATTTAAACTCAAAATAAATCTTGACAATAAGCGGCATTTGTTAAATTTAGTGCAGCCAACGATGAGAACAACATGTTTAAGGTATTGT
The DNA here is from genome assembly GCA_024760905.1 of Plotosus lineatus. Taxonomy (NCBI): domain Eukaryota; kingdom Metazoa; phylum Chordata; class Actinopteri; order Siluriformes; family Plotosidae; genus Plotosus; species Plotosus lineatus. The sequence continues at coordinate 73,127,705 of CM045728.1, read as the reverse complement.
CATCTTCAAAGAAAGCTATACATGCTAATGTGTCAGAAATGCTAATATGTTAACACACTTTACAGGTTCTTTTACAGTATTATTCTTGTAACAATCACATTACAGATTAAGGGATGTATTTTTATTGCAGAATCAAGAAAGTCAAATGACATTTTTGACACACTATTGTCTATATCTATATGCACTCACTACATCTCCCAATTTAACTTTTGCGACAGTCGGCTCACTGTGTGGTGACATCTCTATGTTCTATCTATCGGTACAGTGAAACGGACCGTTAGAGGCTACCTATCAGGATTGTATGATTTATCTGTATGATGGAGCAGAATTACTTTTAGAGAAAAAGAAGAAACAAGAAAACAAATGAGGTGGGGGGGGGGGGGGAGTACACACCTGTGCCACTTCTTCAAAGTCCTCATGGCGTTTCTGCAGTGCTCTGGCACGATGGAGAGACTTCCCTACTCCTGTGTGCTTACTGAGGAACGCCTCACCGTGGTTCTCAATCCAGTCCAACACCTGCACGTGGGTGTGCGCACACACAAACACAAAATTAAGACATGAAGGTTTTTACCTCACAGAAGTCAGATGCGAGTGTAGCCCTGTCAAACAACTCGAGTTGATGACGATACCACAGAGAAGCAACACACCAAAGCTATGTCCTGAAAAGGTGACGTGTTCGCTCTACATTCATCGGTCTGGTTGTTGTACTTCAAGTGCACTGTACCTGAATGCTGCAGAGAACTCTGGTTTCCATAGCAACAGTACTTGGCTCTATAGTGTCGAGTCGTAGCACATTCCTCTATATGCGAACATCCCAAGTCTCGCATACTTACACACACCAAATTGACTCCAACACATGACTGTATAAATCCTGCAAGTACAGAGAGTGTGCTGGAGAGTCTCAAGCTGAGACCGAACCGAAAAGAGAAAAGGGGGAGGGGCAGCCTGGGAGGACTTTCCTACTGTCTAATTATGTGTTTATTTCTGTTGTGTGCATATGAAAATAACTCCATGCTTCTTCTGGCCAAAGATGCTGTGGTGCTGTTTTTGTGTCTTGATGAAAGACATGGTATCGGCAGTAATTGCACATGCAGCTATAGCTTACCCTAATGGAGATGTGCTTTTTTCTTTCTTTCTTTTTTAAAGCCCTAGACTCTCAAATGGTGGAAAAAGTGTGTTGAGGTTAAAAAGCGCTCAGAGAAACAAAGCTGCTACACCCACTGTGCAACATTATATTAGTAAATTAGCAAAACAAAATCCTGCAACCTGGAGGCTTTGCATTTAATTATTCACTCAGACCCATTTCCCCTTCTGCCTTTGTTGTTCCATCGCTCGCTTGATGCTCTTTACATCCCCACTCAGCCCACTCCTCTGTGTGAAGCTCAGGTACGGAGCATGGGTCTGCATATACCCCTCAGCGTTCAAGCCTTTCAGATGCACTTAAAAGATGGTATTAAAAATGTAGCTGTGACATTCTAAAGAAAATATATTTCAAAATCTATCCAGGGTTTTCTCAAGAATTCTATATAAATATAAACAATCTCATTATATGTGTTTGCTTAATATTAGATTCTGATTGGTCTGTTAGAGAAATGTTGAAACTGACCAATGAGATTTCACGAACCACATAAGGTAAAGGGTAAAAAGATCTGTTGGGCTTTTACACATGAGCCGAGTGTGGCCCATGAGACTGAAGCCCAACCCAGTTTCTGTAGTGTGAAGTGACTGGTTCAACTCCTTGAATGGGATAAGGAGGTGAACCCTCCCATAATATTGCTGGTACACATTTCTATTGCTGGATGAACAGAAGCACATTTGTGGTTAGAACCTTGCTCGGGGGTCTTAGCATGTTGGTCTAAGAGGGATTCAAACCAATGACCTCTTGAACAGAAACCCAGCACCCTAACCACGACACCAGCAGCCCCACTGGTCAGCAATTAATACAATTATATCTGATAACAGCACACTCTTGGTGAACAGACTGTTGCTATGGACCCCATTGTTAGTTAAAGCAAGATCATTCTTGCATCAATAAAGTAATTTTCAAATTAATGTTTAGTGTTAAATTACAGAGTAGTCAAGAATGCAACATAATGCACAATAAGAGGGTCAGTATTGCAAAAGCTCGTTCTTTGGAGTGATTCCTGCATTACTAAGTACACTAGTGTGGTCCAAAAATTTAAAAATTGACAGATCGCTTGTGGTACCCCAAAGATTTTTCCCTTTTACCCTGTAATGTCCCAAAACTTTTCCACCATTGGCTGATATTAACTGGTACTTCATGGTATATGAAGTTTTGCGATACAGGGATCCCTCGCTACTTCACACTTCAATTCATGCAGCTTCAGTGCATTGTGCTTTTTTTTTTTTTAAATATTTATCGAATTAAAAAATAAGGAAATTAAGGAAGAGTAGGGGGAAAGGTTCAGAAAAATTCCACAAAAACCAAGCCAACTATGCAAAAATAAATAAATAAACAAACAAACAAACAAAAAAAAACCCCACAAACAAACAACCAAAAAACAATCCAAAACCCCCCATCAAAACTACTTACATTTTTATGTGAGGTGCGTATCTGAGTGTGTGTTTATTATTTTATTTACATCTTATGCATTATTTTTGAATGTTTAATTGTTGTTATAAACATTTATAGTGTTTATGTATTTATTGTTAATGCTTCAGAAATAATTCAAGTGTATATCACAAACTATACAATGCTGTATTTATCAATTTCGACCCCACCCACAAAATATAATTAGCGTCAAATCATCCAAGAACAAAATTTTAGTTTTTCTCAAAAAATACAGGCAGCAGTTTTCTAGTTGTTCCTGTCATTTTCTCTCCCATGTGGCCTATGAGTTGTACAAATATCTTTGACCTAGTTGATGCCATGGGTTGACACTGAAGCCCTTGCTTCAGTACGAATCCATGGGAGACATGTTGCCACTGACTGTTCTCTGAGAAAGTGTCCTTGGCTCCACTCAGAGGTAAAAGTAAACAGGCACAACGAGACTCTGCCGTTACTTCAGCATCGTTCAGACACAGTGCGAACAACAGTAACTGGATTTGTGCCTCGAGGTGAATTATGCTGCAGTGGATGCAAAATGTCACAGTGAATATATTCCCAAAGTATCAGAGGCCACTGCAGATGAAGACTGATCATAATATCCAATGACAACACATATCAGCATTTTATCATAAACACTTTTCCAGATATAATCTTATTGTACTGAAAACTTGAATGCATGATGGGGCAAACATTGACACTCCATGTGCTGTGAGCCACCTGCAAATATTAACAAATCCTTCTAAAATTACACATACGTAATCTGATCAACTTAAAAATAAATAAACAAATAAAGGGGAGGTGGGTTCTGTCAGGTCAGGTTTTGCCCTGCTCCTGGTAAGATATAAGCCAGTACAACCTGTTGCATGGTCGAGTGCTCGGCGACTAAACTGGCTCCCCCACCAGGTTCCAAATTTGGTGAGTAGGGTGGCTAGCAACCCAGTATGAATAAAAACAAGACCGATCAAAGGGCGGATGAACTCTTTAGAGTCTGCGGCCAGCTAGCTAGAGATGATGTCTCAATAAAAACACCCTGCAGAAAGAACTTTGGGCCTTGACTGCGGACTTTTTTCCCTTCGTATATAGCCATGACAAAAAAGAAGGCTGTTATGGCTGCCGCCTACGCCAGAATTCTGGCACGGCACCCAGATTGATTTGATTGATGTGGGATACCAAAAATGCAAACAAGAATTTAAATTTTTCGCTTGTACTTTTGGACCACCCTAATGCACACCTTTATTTTGCCATCATGACGGAGATACTGTGCATCAGTACTGACATCATCAATGATGATGTGATGCAAAGTGTTTTATTCCTCTTACCACACTGCAATATAATTTTTCATTTACTAATTACTAGTAATCATGTCTTTCTTTTGATCTCTTTAAAGTTACCTTTATTTATGTAGAGTGCTGATACTGGAGACTGCAGATGTAATAAATATCAGATTCCCAAGTGTTCATGCTTTTATTAATATAACTGTTGGATTTGTTTGGTGGAAGGCGTCGATTATATGGCGTGGTGACTATACCTGGACTTGTGATGAGCTGTGCACATACCTTGTGTAACTAAACCTGTGTTATCAGACGTAAGGCATGCAGTTTTTTTTTTGGTTGGTTTTTTTTTTTTTTTTTTGGCAAGTGTAAAACGTAAATAAGTTGATAAATTACATCACAAATGATGCCTGAAGTGTAAAAGTGCAGACATTGTAATAAAACCAGGACAATATTATGCACACTATTCTCAGCTTCCTGCATAATGTCAGACTGTGATGTGCATGTGTGTGCACATGTGTTTGCTACCTGTTGGACATCCTGCTGAAACACGCACAGCTGTAGACGCTGGTGCAGACGCACTTTGCGATGTTGCCAGATGTTTTCCAGCTGTCTGTGGTGGTGTAGCACCTCGTGAATTATGTCCAGTACATGGTGCACGGCTTTGGAGTAGTTAGCAGAGGCTGTCAGTGAGTCAGCGCTACCGGGGGTCAGAGGTCGCTGAAGTTTGTCCAACAAGGCTTTGCCGTCTTGACTCACCTGTGAGAGTTTATAAAAAAATATTTTTTAGTTTAATTCAATATCCATTCTTCACATTTTTCGGCCTCCTTTCCTGGTGTAATTAACTAAAATTGTGGCCAATTCAGATCCCATTATCAGTATGTAAAAATCCTCACTCTAGTATCCGTCGCACGCAGGCACACACACAATCTAGATATAATGCAAAAGTACATGTAACCACTACATATAACAATCAGATCCAAATGCTTAACCCCAACATAAATCTAATTGCAACATGAACCCTCAAAAAGCCATTCAAAGAAGTGAGAACAGGGCAATATGTCCTCAGTGGGTTGGTTAAAAAAATTCTATTCTGGTCCTCAATTTGGAACATGTACTATACCTCAGAATAGGCAGTGGTGATGTGATCGTACAAGCCCTGGTGATGATGGATTGCATCTTCTAGGTCCTGGAGTTCAGAAGGCAAATCCCCCTCTCCACACGCCTTACACCACGAGTCCACATTACTCATGTACTATAGGCAGAAGACACACAGAACAGTTCTTCAGAAGTCCTCTAATGCTGTTTAACCTTCATTTATAATAACATCCACTTCAACCCAGTCCTACAGACTCTCCAACATAACACATGATGCACCATCCATTCACTTAATTAACCTTAAAACACAATGTATAACACTACCCTTGGTTTGCATTTAATTCAATTTCAACCTGTATGATGTGCTACATTGAATAACTAAAAACATGTCCAGCACTAGAATACCAAAATTTGATTT
>CM045728.1:73079849-73114849 GCA_024760905.1 Plotosus lineatus | reverse complement strand
GCCGAGTTTTGACCTGAACAATTGAAGGTTGATGCACAATGAAATTACAGCTAAAGGTGGTTCAACAAAATATTTGGGCGCTGGGCTTGTTTTTGTCTGGGCCGTGAACGTTGAACATCAATGTGAAATTCTTGAATCTGATTGCTCTGCTTAGAATTGAGTGTTTTCTGGAATAGCAGCTTTCACAAAGGTTCTATCTGCAAATCCAAATCAGTGTCTTTATATTCATGCTACATAAATCTAGCCTCATTTTTACAAATGGGAAATGACGAGTGAGAGTCAAAGAGAAGTGATGTACTGTCTGGGACACCTTCCGACACCCATAGAAAAGTCTCGCATTGTCAGTCTTTTGTATTTTCTCGCAAAGCTTGACAACTCCTGCTACATGTTCCTTGACATTCCTTCTGTAGTCATGAATGATGATTTCTTGAGGCTCCTCCACAAAAAAAACTCAAGAATGTGAATGATTGGTCAGATACAAACTTAGTGTTGCCAGTCAGTCTCCACACCAAAAAACGGAAAAAATTATGTTACGACAATTTTTTTTTATATAATATGGTGAACAACATGGTGTCATGAAAGACACAACTATTGTAGAATATAATGGTGGTATTAATACCACCCTGATAATAATGGTGGTTATTTATTAATAATAAGGGGCAGTGGTGGTCTCGTGGTATCGGGCGCTGGATCGCTGATCCAAAGGTTGGGGGTTCGAGTCCCACTCTCCACAAGGTTGTCACTGTCCCCCCAGTGCAGCTAACTGGGTTATCAAAGGCGGGCCATGTCTCTCACTGTCTATGGTGTCTATTAGCTGCTACCCAAACTCACAATGCACCCGACCCCTATATACACACCCCCTAGGTTTGGCTCCAGAGAGGACCCTGTTGACCTGCATCCAAGCAAAGGAAATACGCTGGAGGGATGATGTCTCTCGGCTGGACTGGGAACGCCTTGATGTCTTCCAAGAAGACCTGGAGGAAGTGGCTGGGGAGAGAAACATCTGGACCTCATTGCTTAGGCTGCTGCCCCCGCGACCCAACAACGGATTAAGTCTAAGATGATGATTTATTGATAAGTACACACAGCATACAGCCGTTACAACATACTAGCAGTGGGGGGTGAACGTGTGCACAGTATCTAACCCTGTCTTCAGAGCGGTGTTGAATTTTATGCTGCTCAGCGCGCTTAGTTTTAGCGATCATATCACATTACAAGCAAAGCGTTTAGTGCATTTTTAACAACCAAGATTAATGACACAACCATCTGCCACACCTGTAAAATTAAAGAGCATTTTGTACTCTTTGCTGTTCCTTATGGGATGAATCAATCATAAAATGTTCGGGTGTGTGTGTGTTGGCGGAAGATGGTGAGGAAGACTGCCTTTTGAGATATTTAGCATTCATTTAAGAAATCTTGATTTGCACAAAAGGTTTAATCAGTGTTCCAGGCTTTTCTTAACAGAGTAGCACTCCATGTGATGCCATGTGCTCATGGTAGAGTTTTTGCTGAATCTAATCATTCGCAGCAAAGCCAATTGGATAATGTGATGATATTCACGGGTAGAAAATGGGTCAGAGTTTCATTCCAGAGTCTCTTAAATCGGTGAAACACCTTTCTGAATTCAACACGAGATCCAGTTCAAAAAAAAAAAAAAGGAGGATTCCTTTAACTATGAAGGTATTGAAGTGCTTATGTGAGCCATTGCTTATGCGTGTTGGGAGCCAGTGGACAAATGAAAAATGTATTTGTTTAGGCATTTTTAGGAAAGCCTTTTGTCAAAAGATTGTCTTTGTTATTGTCTGATGCTTTGTAATCATTGTACATCACAGAGCTATTTGAATACCTCTTTTAAATTACCTTATTTTTCAGACCATAAGGCGCACTTAAAAGCCTTTAATCCTCAAAAAAGTTGACGGTGCGCTTTATGTGTGGATGCAGCCTCGGCTCCATCTCACAGACAAAGTCAAAACCCAAGTGAAGCAAACTAATTCAGAGCTTACCATTATTCTGGTGGATTAACCAAAGAACTTCAACCGCTAGATATTCATGTCAACAGAGCGTAAGTTAGAAGGATCCGAGCTTTATGTCCAAATACCAGGATAAAGCACTGCTACAGGAGTCCCCCTGAGACCTCAGATTAACCATCTTGAATTTCAAGTTATGCTGATACAGCTCCTTAAGAGTAATGACCTCCGTTCTGTAAAGAACACAATACTAATGCGCTGTCTCTTTAAGGGGGCGTGGCTGACAGGTCATGACCCAGGAAGACTTCTAATCTTTGTCTCTATCGCTCTGACACCATGTGCGAGGAAATAATAGACAATAAAATATAATAATAATAATAATATAATAAAAAATAGTAGAGGGATCCTGGCTTTATGTTGAGCTCGCACAACTGTTAAACTCAGACACTGAAGATGAAGAATTTGATGGATTCGTGGAAGAGGAATGAACTCAAAAAGTGAGTCAATTGTTTTGTATTGTTACAACTGAATAATGTTGAGAGTTTGTGTTACAGCTGAGCAATGATGAGTTATTATGGGAGTTGAATCAAATTTGACTTAACTGACTTTTGTTTTACTTAATGCGCCTTATACACGGGCAGATGCCATTCAATCATCACTCAATGATGTTGCGCCTTATAATCCGGTGCGCCTTGTGGTGCTGAAACTGCGGCCGCGGAAGATTGCCTCTCTGAGTACTGGGCTTTAGAACAAACAAAAAACATTTTATACCAATAGATATTATATCACTGCACCATCAACATAGTTTGGAATGATTGTTCCCCAATGAAACCCAACAAAAACATTACCACAGAAACGTGATGTCACAGTTTTGAAACTCCATGGAATTGAAATACTGGAAGTATATCATGTTTTTTCATAGGATTTGCAGCTGGCACCTATACCACTAAAAGCTGGAATCTGAACTCACAACATTCTGATCTGTCACCTTTTTTTTCTCCCCTCAAATTGTAAACCATCCCTCTTGTACACATACCTGGTCACATTTCTGATGGAAAGTAGCGGACATTTCCAGCAGCGTGCTCCTTTCATCCAGCGCGGCGGCAAAGGCCTTCCACTCCTGCTCAAGCTGGCCTGAGATCTGTTTGATCTGCTGCGATGCATAGTGGCCGGCCTCTAGCAGCCGGTTTCCCACAGACATGATGCGGTTAATGTTCACGTACACATTCTGCAGAAAAACAAGGGAGAAGGTTTGCACAGAATCAGAACTACAACTTAATATATTACACACACACACACACACACACACACACACACACACACACACACACACACGGAGAGAGAGACAGGGGGGATATTAATAGTCATTAAATTTGCTTCTGAGAGCCATTTACACCTGTGCTATGGATTTAATTCAGCATATAAAGATTACTAAGAGAGTGCTGAAAGACAGGATGGTTAATCAGCCAAATCTACCACGGATCTAGAACTCCTACCTCAGACAGCCAGCAGTAAAAGACGAGCTGACGGTAACCTCATATCCAGCATGTTTCTGACAGCAAGGTTGGCAATACTTTTTATCTTTCTGGAATATGTGTCAAATTTCACGTTTTCTGGAGCAAAACTAAATAAGACAACTGCCGACTCCGTGCAATCTCGTCACCCATCGAAACTACCATGTGACAAACCTGTAATTCTGGTAAAACCATCAACGGCTGTCTGTCAATACAATTCTTCCATTTGCCGTCTCTCTAAAGCAAGATATCTACTAAAGGAGCCCAGGAAATGTGCATGTCTGCATGGGTCAAGATAAGCCTGCAGTACACTGTTCTCTCACTCAGGCGAATTGTTTCTTCTGCTCCATTATTAGATGCATGATGCCTCAGCGGTACTCAGTGAGGAATTTCTCTCTCTTCCATTCATTCCAGAGACTATGAAGGAGTCAGTCTTTTGATTAGCATTAGATTACTAAATGAGTAGATTGTAAGAGAAGGGATACCATACATAAAAAACTGAGTATGACTCAAAGGATGAGTGGGCTAGTTTCAAAAGAGTGTGGAATGCTGGGATAGGAAAATACAGGAATCCATGATGGGTTAGTGCGAGTCTTTTTTCACCTGCTCGACTAGTCCCGCAAAAATGGCTCAGTCCAAAGTTTTGTTTTAAATACAGAAGTACATCCAGAAGAAACCATTTAGAATGAAAAGTACTTTTATGGCTCCGATGTCTCATCCCTCATTTCAGACATTTTGTTATATGGTTAACCAGGATGTGGCGAATCTCTTTGTGGAGACAAGAGACAAACATTTCTATCCTATCTTGTCTACGAGTGAACGCAAAGCCCCGAGAAGTCTTCGCGATGATGACTCAATTGTGATTGAGCCTGCTGATAAGGGACATGTAATTGTTATACAAGATTTAGATTCATACTGGAAGAAAATTTTAAATCAACTTAGGAACCTTGACTTCTATCTCCTCCCCCAAACATGTGATCCAATGTCATTTCTTTAACCTGGCTAAAAGGACTTGGAACCATCCATGGTCAGAATATCGCTTCTCTCAGCATGAACTTAACTTTTTATGCCCACCCGATAAGACCGGTGCTCTACACTTTACCTAAAATCAACAATAAATATCGAGATACCATCCCAGGTTGTCCAATTGTGGCAGGCTGTCAAGCTCTTACAGACTCTATTTCTGGTTTTGTAGCTTGGTACATAAAGCATCTTGTCTGTTCATTGCCCTCATCTTTAAGGGACGCTAACCGATTTCCTGAGTAAATTAATGAATGTAAATGTTTCCGAAAATTATTTGCTCTGTATTATGGATATAACACATCTATGAACCAATTTTCCCCATGATCTCGGCCTGGGTGCTTTGGAGTACTATACAAGATCCAGAAACACGGATGAACTACTTCTTTTCCTTTCAGCTGTTCCCTTTCAGGTGTCCCCACAGCGAATCATCTGCCTCCATCTTTGTGGAGGTCATCTTGATTCGCACATTCGATTGAGCATAGGTTTTTACGTCGGATGCCCTTCCTGACAACCCTTTCGCAAACAACAGAAACACGCTGACGGCTTTGCAGCTACTCTTGACGAAAGTCAGCAATGGTTCTTTTACATGAACCTCTCACCGTAGACAGTGAGAGACATGGCCGGCCTTTGATAACCCAGTTAATTGCACTGGGGGGGCAGTGACAACCTTGTGGAGAATGGGACTCGAACCCCCAACCTTAGGATCAGCGATCCAGCACCTTTTACCACCAGGCCATCACTGCCTTCAGAAACACGGATGAATCTCGGACTATCCTGTGGGATTTGGGTTATATATAGTTCTGACTATGAATTACTTCAGATTTGAAGACAGTTTTTATGATCAAATTAAGGGTACTGCTGTGGGCTCTCTACTTATCCCCAATTATAACCATTTATTTGTGGGTAAGTTGAGGAGGGCAGTGGTGGCCTAGTGGTATAGGGCGCTGGATCGCTGATCCTAAGGTTGGGGGTTCGCGTCCCACTCTCCACCCCAGTGCAGCTATATCAAAGGCTAGCCATGTCTCTCACTGTCTATGGTGAGAGGTTCATGTAAAAGAACCATTGCTGACTTTCATAAAGAGCAGGCTGCAAAGCCATCAGCGTGTTTCAATGTGAAAGAACCTGACCACCCGTCACATTACTTGGTCGAGAGTACAAGATGACAATATCATCTCAGTCACAGCAGCTCAAGATAGAGCCACCTGACAGATGCAAGTTTGAGGAAGGTTTTGTCTCATCCAACAATTCTTTTCACCAAAATTTAAAGTGCTGTTTTCATTACACTGATGTGATTTTCATATTCCGTGGAACAGTTCGACAATTGCACCAATTTCATGAATTTCTGAATTCAAGGTTGGATTCTATAAAAATGTTCTTATACGAAATAAAATGGAATGAAATTATTTATCTGTCCCCTTTCTTGATGTTAAAATATACGGATCTGCTGGACAAGCCTTACAGACATCAGTGTGCCGTAAGCCTGCAGATAGAAGCAATTTTTTCCATTTTAATAGCTTTGAGAATCAGGCCCAAATAGTCTACTACAATTTTTTTTTTTATTTAAGGGTTATGATACTGACAACCTTGATGCCCGTCTGTATAAGGTACGTGACACTGATCAGGGATCACTTTTAAGAAAAACCATCAGATTGTTCTGTCGACCACTTTCTCTCCCCTATCGACAGAAAATTGAGTTTTTTGTGAGAAAACACTGGCACATCCCATCAAGTGACAAACTGATTGGTCAGCTCTTTCAAGAACCTCCACTCTTTGCATATCAGGGATTTTGTAATCTGAGAGAGAGACTGATAAGAGCAGATTCTTTCCCTCATCCTCCTAGCTGGCTTACTTCTTTAGAGTCAGGCAACTTTCCAGGTAGAAGTTGCGTCAATTGTAATGCCATGGCTACAAATTACTTTTTTTCTACATCCACGCACCGGCAGGAGTTTTTCAGTGAGAGGGAGAATCACTTGCCGTACATCTTTTGTAGTTTCAGTTCAGTTCATTTTCTGTAACCGCTTAATCCTAATTAGGGTCGCAGGGCGGCTGGCGCCCATCCCAGCCAACTTCGGGCGAGGGCAGAGTACACCCTGGACAGCTCGCCAGGCCATCACAGGGCGGAAACACGCCGATGGCTTTGCAGCCTACTCTTGTCGAAAGGCAGCAATGGTTCTTTTACATGCCTCACACCATAGAAAGTGAGAGACATGGCCGGCCTTTGATAACCCAGTTAGCTGCACTGGGGAGGACAGTGACAACTCTGTGGAGAGTGGTAATCGAACCCCCAACCTTTGGATCAGCGATCCAGCGCCCTATACCACTAGACCACCACTGCCCTTCTTTTGTAGTTAAATTATTGAAGTGTCCGTGTGCTTATTTTTGTTATCTTGGCAAAAGTAAAACAAAATTAAGAATAGGAATAAATGAACATGAGAGACATAAGAAACCATGACATTAAATCACCTGTGGCAAGACATTTTAATGAAATTGGCCAAGACGTTTGCACATTGAAATTCCAAGGTATTGAGGTAATTAATCAACTCAAATGTGGTGATGACCGGGTTCACTCTCTCCCTCAACGGGAAGCATATTGGATCCACCAATTACAAACTCTGCACCCTAGTGGTCCGAATGAAGAACTCATGTTGAATTGTTTTCTATATTATTATACTATTTTAGGTATATGCGCATCCCTGGACTGTTGTATATATGTGGGAGGCTTATTGTGTGGGTCTGCCCCCCCCCAATTAATAGAGTTGTCCCCGTACGATTTTTTTTTTTTAACAGCTTGCCTTAATTAGGGATTGCCTTGCATTGCCTGTATTACAATGTTGTGTCATGCATATATTTTGCATAGACAATCAGTTAGGGCATACCTGTCTGTAACCTTTTTTTTTTTTTTTGGGTTAAAAGAACAACCGTTCACCCCAGTGTAGCTAACTGGGTTATGAAAGGCTTGCCATGTTTCTCACCGTCTATGATGAGAGGTTCATGTAAAAGAACCATTGGTGACTTTCAACAAGAGTAGCTGCATTGCCGTCAGCATGTTTGTGCCCTGCGATGGCCTAGCAAGCTGTTCAGGGTGTACTCGCCCCTTGCCCAGAGTCGGCTGGGATGGGCGCCAGCCTCCCCGTGAGCCTAATTAGGATTAAGTGGTTACAGAAATTGCATGAATGAAAGAACAACCTTTCACAGTTGTGTCACATACTAACGATGGCTTAATGCTGAAACGCATCTGTGCAATAAAGTACATTTTTAAAAAATTCAATGTGAGTGCAGTTTTATTGCATCACATTTCATGTGATATGATACCACCCCAAACTTACTTACCTACCACACCACATACTGGTGTTTGATTCCCAAAAAATTCCAAATCACTTTGTCAAGATCTATTAATTAATCAATCAGCCAATCTATCTAGGAAGTCAATTAAAGTCAATTTAAGCTCTGGCTGAAAAACATTTTTATTTTTAAAACACTTGCCGTATAATCATTTAATGAATTTCAAAAATATTTTCAGTTTTCACTTGCACTTGGTAATTAGGAAAAGGTGAGAAGTTTAAGGTAATGCACGAAAAAGCTATTACACAATGACAGAAGAACCTATCATTAATCACTGTTAAAACTAGTGTAGTGCTGTGAAATAGTGGGGCCGGTGGCCTGGTGATTAGAGTGCTGTGTTCATGATCAGGAGGTTGTGAGTTCAAATCCCAGTTACACCCCCCCCCCCAAAAAAAAACTATCTCAACAGGAGGGTGAAAAAAAAGCACCAAATCCAGTACACTGAACACCGTGCAGTCGTGGAGAGTGTAGTCAGAGCTGCTGTTTTAGAATATTAAGACCTCGCCTCTGGACATTCCTGACTGGAATATTTCACAGTGCAGTGCTTCACACAGCAGTAGGAAAATAGTGAAGTAATGGCTGGGCAATCCCGGTGTGAGTGCTACTTAATAATATTCATTTCTTTTAACAGTCAATACAGCAGCACGCAAATTCACAGGTCAAAATTCATGAGCATAAAATCAGCATATATAAAAATATTTAAAAAAAAAAAAACATTACCCATCACAAACGTACTGGAGGGGATTTTACTCCCACTGGGTCTGAGCACTTCTTTATCTAAAATAAAATGACCAGGCAGTTTTCAGATATTTCTGTATTGCTAGATAAGAAGATCAAAAATGAAAAACACTACGGCGAATCCACCAACATCTGCATCTCTGATACACCCCATGAGTGATTATACACATACCACGTGTTCATCAAATAAATTAATATGTCACTGAATACATTTCTTTTAGTCCAACGCACTTGTGAATTCCTCGAGGATTTTGATGAAAGTTTAAATGAAGCTCTGACCTCTATAAACAGTCCTCTGAAAAGTGAGACATAAGGCCTCTAGGACCTGAAGCTTAAAGACATTTGGAACTGCTCCTCCGACCTTTCGCTCTATCGAAGTTACGAATCATCAACAGCCAGAGTCCTTTGAAAACATCTACTGACAGAATTAAGCAAGTGCCTTCAGGTTTCTGTCAGAACAAGCAAACAAATTTGCCGTTCTTTCCGAGTACAGGATCAAACCTGTTACCTGTGGTGGTCCCCGCACGTTCCACAGACACAGGGATGGAGATTAGGATGAGAAATGTTGAGTGTGGGTTTAAATATAATGTGCTGTGTGTTTTTAAAGAGCTGCTTGAAGATTCAGAGGCAGGGCTGGCTCAGAGCCTGCTTACAGGCAGTGCTTACTTAACAGCATTTTAAGAGCTGGACCCTATGTGAACTCATTGTGGGAGGCCCAAACGACAAAAAAAAAAAAAAAAAAAAAAAGTGTTACAGTAAGTGTTCCGAAGGGACCTTGGGTAATCACCCATTGCCGAAAACCGAGAGCTGATTTTAGTCTGAAGCGCTTACACAACAGCTACACAAACATTTGTAAAAGCTGGTATCATTCCTAGAGAAATTCCACACTGAAAAATTAATAAAGCTTCCTCCGACAGCTATAGACAATCACTTACAGCCAACAAAGTGGATATGAACCAATTTATTCGTAACTCATTCAGACTTACTTAATGCTCTTCGTACTGATTGTACATAAGGCCGTAATCATTCAGACTGGCATTTTATAAAAATAAATTTAATTGATGTGTAAATTTAAGGGAAATAACGTGTTTCTACTCTTAATCATTTAACTAACCAATGAAAACCTCAACAATCCGCTTCAAATCACATCATTTGCACAGATTACTACAGTTTTGTGAAGAACGTAATCATTACATTCGCAGAATCCTTATGAATGGCCAGCTGAAACAGTGCTGTACAGTTTCTAGAAAGGGAGGAAAAAAAGAAGAAAAAAAAAAATCACATCTTGATGCTAGTTTATTAGATCGAGGATTGAAAATACCATCAATCTATTCTCATCATTACATCAGTACTGGGATTCCTCACTACTTCGCACTTCAATTCATGCGGCTTCAGTGTATCGCTTTTTTTTAAAAAAAATTCATATAATTAAAAAAGGTAATTAAGGAAGAATAGGGGGGAAGTTAAGGAAAATGCCGCCAAACAAGGCCAATTATGCAAAAAAAAAAAAAAACTCAAGACCTCCCATCAAAACTACTTACATTTTTGATTGAGGTGCACATCCGAGTGTGCCCGCGCAAACAGATGTGTGCGCACACACTCAGATGCGCACCTGACATAAAAATGTATGTGTCCGTATTTATATTTCATTTACATCTTATGCATTATTTTTGAATGTTTAATTGTTATTATAAGCATTTATAGTGTTGAATATGTATTTACTGATATTATATACACATGTACATGGGGCAGTGGTGGTCTAGTGGTATAGGGCGCTGGATCGCTGATCCAAAGGTTGGGGGTTCGAGTCCCACTCTCCACAGGGTTATCACTGTCCCCCCAGTGCAGCTAACTGGGTTATCAAAGGCGGGCCATGTCTCTCACTGTCTATGGTGAGAGGCATGTAAAAGAAGCATTGCTGACTTTCGTAAAGAGTAGCTGCAAAGTCGTCAGCGTGTTTCTGTCCCTTGCTAAAAAGGGTTGTGACAGGAAGGGCATCCGACGTAAAAAACCTCTGCCAAATCAAACATGTGAATCAGATAATTCGCTGTGGCGACTCCCAAGTAAAAGGGAAAAAGCCGAAAGGAAGACAGACATATACACATGTACATTTACGTCAGTCGGGGGGATCCTACTTTGCGGAATTCAGCGATCGTAGGGGGCTCTCTGTCCCAATTAAACACGGAAAGTGAGGGATCCCTCTACTGGATCTATCACATTCCAGTTTCATTTGTATCCTGTACATCTAGATCATGGAACAATGGTCCCAGTTCACACCCTCATATGTGCTGCATGGTCTGGTTCGGGTGTCTGCATGGACACTGCACAATAAATTAGACAGAATTCAAAATAAGGACTTTCCCCAAAGTGCCAAGTTTATCCCATTTGAAACAGACTCATTCATGGTTATTCACGGGCTTCTTACAGCATGCAATGAATATGAATACTAAGATCTAGCATCTGACCAAAAGTTT
The DNA here is from genome assembly GCA_024760905.1 of Plotosus lineatus. Taxonomy (NCBI): domain Eukaryota; kingdom Metazoa; phylum Chordata; class Actinopteri; order Siluriformes; family Plotosidae; genus Plotosus; species Plotosus lineatus. The sequence goes on along the minus strand of CM045728.1, from coordinate 73,103,791 downwards.
ATGGACACCTGACGATAGCACTCATATTTGTGGACTCCAGGTTTAATTCCTCCTTGTGTCATAATAAATTTCTCTGTTCTGGGAAGGCTGTCCACTAGATTTTGATCATTCATCCACAATAGCATGACTCGGTTCAGGCAATTGTCATGCCTGTTTATCCGAAGCTAGTTCGGTGAGGTTGAAGTCAGTGCTCTGTGCAAGCAACTCACATTCTTCCAATTTAACCTAAGTCACGTCTTCATGGAGCTCACTGTGTATGCAGGGGAGTGGCGTGCTAGAAAAAGGTTTCACCCTCTTAGTTGAATCGAAGAAAAATTGTAATCCAGCACAGATGATTACAGCTTCAACTTTTGAACGAAGCTACATATGGGTCGTTATTCATCATGGGCCCCAAGAAAGTGATTCCCGGTGCAAGTGAAAAGAAGAAGCGGGCTCTGTTATCAATAGAAGTAAAACAGGAGATGATAAAAAAATATGAAAGTGGCATGCAGTTGAGTGATATCGCAAAGGAATATGGCCGAAACCAGTCTACCATCGGTACGATATTGAAGCAAAAGGAGCACAAGCCCAATGGTAAATGATTTGCATGTCATTCATTTATAAATAAATAAATAATTTTCTTTTACTTTTAACACAGATCATACAAAATTGGTGTACTTTTATAATTGTTAAAGGGTTTAAGGGTAGTAGTGGGAGCCTTGGAACGAATCAGGCCTTTTACATGTAAAATACGACTCTACTTATGGGGGGGGGGGGGGTCACGTTACGAAACCACTTCTGGAACAAATTAATTTTATAAGGTGAGGTATGACTGTATTGTACATTTATTTTTTTACTCTTATCTTATACATTTGTTTTAAAAGTTCAAATATTTAATATATTAATATTTTAGTATAGTGGTGAGTCAAAATCACTTTAACTTCTGTTTTTCAGCCTTTGCGCTAACGCTCATATTTTGCTCACAGCTGCCTTTGACCTCTGATTGTTTTGTGAGAGATAAAATATTTAACTGCTTTAGATCATATTTATTTTTATATAAATATCTAATATATGTATTTTGTCAGGAACGTGAAGTGATCACCATCCGCACACGAGCATGTGGATTATCAGCGTTCCGGGAACGTGCAAATCTGGTGGAAATTTTCAGATCAGTGTGATTTACATCTGTTCAAGTATGACAGGAACACAGAGGTGACCTTAAGGCACCTGAGGCTAAATTGTGAAAATATGTAAAGTACTTGGATTTGCACATTACATTGATAAACAGTTTTTTATTTTTACTTAAAAAACCCTCGACTCACCGAGTACACTGATGGTACACTGAGCCGGTGTCCTTGAGAGCCTGTATTATAATGTATTCACTGTCAGTGGCCATAAAGCACTCCTGTAAGTCACTCTGGGTAAGGGTGTGTACAAAATGCCTTACAAGTAAATATAAAATGGAAAGGAAAAACACCAAGCATGGGGGAAACTAAACAAATGTGTTGCAATATGAAAACTTGCCCTAATAGTGCAGTATAAATAATTTTAAGCACCCAACGCATTTGCTGAACTTCATCATTCAGTGACTCGCATCAATTTCTACCTACAAGCCGTCAGGCTTGTCATTTCAGCATTTTTGTATTTATCCTTCTGTGTGCGATATATACAGTGGTACCTCGTCTTACGAGTGTCCCTTATAACGATTTTTCCATGATACTAGCTTCGAACCAACCAAAAATCTGCACCATCCAACGAGCAAAAATTCACTTTACGAGCTCCCGCGAGCGACTGTAAATAGTGTTTACTTTCATATCATTTGCTCGGTGCTTTTTCCTTACACAATAGCGCAACAATAAGCACGCGACTGCCAACTACTGGAGTGGATGCACAATTGCACTTCATTCTAGAACAGTATGGCAAAAAATAATAATAAATGAGTTCCCGAGGGCCCCTCAGGCATCACACCACGTCCCACTATTTGAGAAGCACTGGCCTTGTGGGAGCTCATCACGAGCCTTTCCTTGCTGACATTTGTAGCGTGCACACACACTAATTTCTCCTCCTCCTCTGTTACGCACCACCTTCTGCCTGCCCACGTGACATCTTCGCATCAGTCAATGATTAGAAGGATGAGTTGACTTATTGTTTATTCTTGTTTCATTATTATTTATTATTAATTATTATTATTAATGTACATTTATTATTATTAAATATTTATTGTTTTTACATGTTTAATATATTAGGTCAGATATACATGTTTGTGGCAGGTTATACGAGTTTGGGAGGGGGTTGGAACGGATTAATTTGTTTTCTGTTATTTCTTACGGGAATAATTGTTTCATCAAACTTTTCAGTTTACAAGCTTGCCCTCGGAATGGATTGTATTCGTAAGTCAAGGTACCACTGGATATATAAACTTTTCAGTTATTATACAGGTTTTAATTTTACTTTCATGTTTCTTTCTGTGCAATATTTGCTTCATATGTACAATATTGAGGGGTCTCAGAGTCCAAGAATTTCATTGCCAGTAATGATGTTCCACTGTTACCTGTATATGACACATAAAACTTGAAACAGGGCGGCATGGTGGCATAGTGGTTAGAACATGTGCTTCACAGCAAGAAGGAGCTAGGTTTGATTCCCAGCTGAGATGGGCCCCAGCCTCCCCACAATCCTAGTTAGGATTAAGGGGTTCAGAAAATGAATGAATGAACTTGAAACATAACATTTGTAGTGTCAAATCTGGGACTCCATTGTGTTGTGTTGTGCAGCTGTTATCTTACCATACAGTTCATGGCAAAGTGATTGTGCTGCGTCTGTAGATCCATGGCATGTGAGTGATTGTTGCCAATCTCAGTGTAGCCTGCCAGAAACAAGCCTTTGTTGTGCATGATCCAGTCAAACATCTGCAAATACACACATACATTATTATTATTATTATTATTGCTTTCGCCTTCCTCATCACACGATAGCCACCAACCAGAGAGAGGCAAAAGCAGGCATAGATCACCTCCGTGACACGCAATGCTAGCTACCCAGCTCTTTTCGAAAGGCGGTGAATGTGTATTTTAGAGGACGGTCTAACACACTTGAAGGGAAAGCACCATCAATTCCATGGTGATCGCTGTGAGTGCCGGGGAAGCGATTGTATGCCATCCCTCCTTTCCATGAGAGCTCAGCTAATTAGCTTCCATGAACTCCAAGGCACAGATGGCTGTGGCATTAACCCGGATCCGAACTTGCGATCTCCGGATTAATAGTCATGCACCCTGTCAATGCGTCACTCAGGAGTCATGTTTTTGGCGTTTTTGTGAAGAAAATTGATTTAGTCGTGAGTGGGTGAGCCTGCACTGTGCAGATTGTGATCATGGCACGCTGGTGGGTTCAGGAAGGTGATCTGGATAAAAATAGGATTCTTAAGCATGACCTGATTCCCAGAAGGAGAAAAAAAATCCTGGTGTCTTAGCAACGTCCTCCACCCACTACTTGCATTTCCACGCTGCTCTATTAAGTGATGGGGCACAAAAACAAAGACTATTGAAGAAGGCGAAGAAAATTATATTCTATCGATTGTGGTCTTAATCCTGACAAGAATTCCACTTTTTTTGTTAGGGTTTATAAAAATAACACCTTTAAATTTAACTTTATGCTGTTAGAGATCCAGCCATGCACAAAAACAAGCCTGGCACTTTTGCGAACACTGCATTATAATGATACACCAATTATAAACCAGAGCGTTTCAGTATTCAATACCTCAGTCTTCATGTCCTGCTCACCTTCTCTGCGTCCTGCTCGAAAAGCCGCAGCTGGAAGCACTGGTCGAGCTGCAGCTTGCGCACATGCCAGGTCTGGTGCAGGTTATGGCGTGTGCTATGCAACTGCTCTAGCAGGGCTGTGATACGTGGCACCAATCCCTGGGTATCTGCGTTTGGCTGTCCCTGGCCCTGGGCATCTCTCTGCCCGGGCACAGTGGGCACTGTGCGTGTGACGTAGCTCTCACTGCTCTGGATGCGCTGCAGTAGTCGCTGACCCTCTGCATCCACCTCCTCCACTGGTGCTTTCATAACCTTCTTCTTAAGGGCGGCATGCTCATCAATCATGCGCCTCGCGCCCTCTAGCTCCTGAGGCAAGTCCTTCCGTGTGACCGTAGCTTGCATCTCCTCAAGACGTGTTAACAAGTGCCTGGCGTTGCCTGTGAACTCCTCAAAGGCCACACGGATTTCGATCCACTCCTCATGATTGTAATCCAGGCTGCCTTCAAAGTCAGGTGTGAGCTGAGAAGGATCCACCACTTTAGATAAACCCTCCAACGATACCATTGTGGTCTGAAGGGATTAAAGAAAGGACAAGGACATTAAAGGTTATGCGGGAGGGTGGGGGTGGAGTGTTTAAAGCAAGAAATGAACAGCAGAATGAATACAACGCGTGCATAATTAATCATTAGGAAGCCAGGAGAGAATTACAAGACAGAAACAATCCAAAAATAAAGAAAGAAAAAAATCCAGAGTCTCCATTAATATAAAGTGTCCCATGTGATTCGGCGGTGCCCTTCCAGACAGAGTTAATGACCTATAAGGTGGGACAGTTATTTTTAACAGAATGCATAAATCGAATTAAACTTGGCCACTTAGAAACAGCTGAGGGTCCAGACTAGTTCGACACTGATATAAGCAAGCATTGCCACTTTGGGATAGATGTCTGCACACTGCAAATATAAACAACAAAACAAAAAAACCAAAGAAACAAAACTGGGAAATATTTGCATTCGTTCATTTTCTGAACTGCTTAATCCTAATTAGAGTCGCAGGGAGGCCTGCGCCCATTTCAGCCGACTCTGGTCGAGGGCAGAGTACACCCTGGAGAGCTTGCCCGGCCTTGGCAGGGCAGAAACACACTGATCATTATGCAGCTAATCTTGCCGAAAATCAACAATCGTTCTTTTACAACCTCTCACCACAGACAGTGAGAGACATGGACGGCCTTGGATAAACCCGCTGATAGTGGGGCTTGAACCCCCGGCTTTGGGATCAGTAATCCAGCCACCTACCACCGGGCCAAGACTGACCCAGGGAAATCTTTTGAGTTTGAAAAATAAAATCGACACGACAATATTGTTCTGTTAGTTGCTTTTGTGCCAATCAGTAAACTCTAATTCGCTACTTTCATAATTTCATTTAAAGCACACATCATGCTCCACTCTTCAACAAAGAAACACATGCAAACAAATGCTTGCGCTTGAAAAGTCTGAATCGAGGAGCTAATTTATTTTGCTCTTGTGAAGCATTGCTTCCACTAAACATGTTAGAAAAGGAGAGACAAGCATGTCCAATCATTCTAACTTTCATTTCATTTCTATACTCACAGATGTCTATTCTGAGCCATGTGGGGAAGTTAAAGCGCAGGCTGTTCTGCCAAGCCAAGGGGGGGGGAGAGAGAGAGAGAGAGAGAGGAGCGCAGATGGACTGACAAAAGCGAGTGGGCTTCATCACGGCAGTGTGAAAAGGCAACAGTGAGCTGTTTGGCTCTTATCTCAAGATAAATTAAAAACTGGATTTTAAAAATAATCAGAAACGCAAACTTGACCGTTACTGTGATGCTTTTCTATTGTACAGTATACCCTACTGTACAGTCGTGCTGCAACAACAAATTGATAACATCGATAAAAATCGATTATTAAAAGTGTTGGCAACAAATCTCGTTATCAAGCAGTCTCGCGAGTACTGCGTAATCAGCCACTACAGACAAGTGTCACTCAGTACAGCTGATCAGACATGTCATACATGCGCCTTGCATTTTTTTTATCTTCATAAAACATGACCCAAAAAAAACAAAAAAAAACAAAACATGGCTCAGTCGACTCCCAGTGGCACTGGGGGGAGGGGGGGGGAGATCTTCAAAGTTTGGGAGCTTTTAGTCTACATAGTCCACGAAAATGTGTTGAACGCAGGCTTTGAAAAGTACGATGGCTTGAGACGGGAGCAGTACAGTGACACGGGAGCATCTTAAAAGAAAACGTGTACGAAGTATTACTGATGAGGAATCTGGCCCATCAGCAGGGTAAGTGTCTACAGAATCCTAAATTTATTCTGTTTTGAGGGGACACACACACACACACACACAATAGTTTAATACGAAAGCTCACAATGCAATGAATCGGCTCATTCTGCCTTTTCCGTACATTGAGAACTAACCTCGGCACCCAGTCTGGGTAGCTAATGAACTAAGAGTAATAATACACAAGCATGTTTGCTCGTCACGTGATCTAAAGTAGGTCTGGCAAGTCAGGATGGCAGCTGCCATGTTCCTGGTGAGGTTGTCCAACCTTAATGCATGGGCCGAAATAAACGTTGTACGATTGCGAAAGTTCATTAAATTATTTGAAATGTGAAGGTTGCTTGTTGTGCTCTTCATTAGCATTTAATAATTGTTTCCGTAAGCATTAGAAACTCATGCTCAGTGCTGAGAAATTGCTGTATTATTTAGAGAAGTAATAGACCTTCCTGATTCACAATTTGGCAATGCTAATAGAGCATAGAACAAAACATCTCGACCGAGTCTTTAGAATACACAATTTGCATGAAAACTGAAATATATGAATTTTAATTTATAAAACTAAATTTAAGCTTCATACAAAATCAGCTAAAATTAAGTCATCATTTGAGAACCATACGGCATGTAATTACAAGCTATAGCATATATAAAATTATATTAAAAAATAATATTTGTGTGTATGTATATATAAAGTAGATTATTTATATGAATATGTTGAACTATGATTAACTACCCATCACTGAATTAACAAATGACCAGATGTACACTCATTCACATATGGGATGGAAATTTGAAAACAAATGGTCTATTTTTTAATATAGAAACTGAAAAATGTTTGTGCTCTTTCCAATTAATCGTTTCATTGGGGGGGAAAAATCGTTAGTTGCAGCCCTACTGTATAGTAAATGCATCCGTGCATATTATTATTATTATTATTAGACACATGACGATCTGAGAGGGAAAACACATCCTGCTCAATGAATTGGAGGAAATGCTCACAGACAAAAGTGCTGAAAACTTGAGATTTTCTGCACATAGTGCATTATATACATACTCTCAAAAATGAAATGGGGGAAAATGAAAGAAAAAAAGAAAGACAGACGAGCTGTAATATTTTGTTGTAGCCCCGATTACAGCGCCAAATCCCCAGCACATCGTTTTGACAGACTGAAGCAACATTACAAGAGAGTGGTACCTCGACTTACGAAATTAACCCGATCCGAGGGCGAGCTCGTAAGTGGAAACGTTTGTTAGATGAAACAAAAATTCCCATTGGAAACAATAGAAAACCAAATAATCCGTTCAAAGCCCCTCCCAAACTCAGAGAACCTGACACAAACATGTGTTTTTGACATAATATAGTTAAGATAAACATGTAACAATAAACATTACATAATAATAACATCATGTACAGTAAAATTAAAAATACTGTAATTAACAATAAATAATAAAACAAAAATAAACAATACGTCAATAAAAAGTACACTAAGTGCGTCTGAACGTAAGAATAGCACTTAACATTAACTTACTTTACTCAGGTTTTTTTAAATATATTGTTTATTTATTTATTTATTTAATTTTTCTGGATTTTTTTTTTTTTTACTGTTTTATTTCACTTCACTAATTATGATTGCTTGTCTTCTGCGGCTTGGCTGCACTCCCATCGCCATTGATCTCTTCCGACTTGATCCACAATAGAAAAAGCCTCTCCATCTCATCATTGAGTTCTGATCTTCTCCGAGATAAAATAGTAACCCTCTTTACTGGTTTAACACTCTTCAACATGGCCTTCTGGTTGAGAATTGTACAGATGGTTGATGCATTCTTCCTGTACTCCTTACACAGATCGACCACGTGGCCTCCTTTTTCATGTTTATCTATAATTTCAAGCTTCGTTTCAGAGAAATCGATTTTATCCTCATGAATACAGCAGCCACCTTCTTATACGACCCATCGTAGAAATACTGGGATATGCACATTAAAAAATAAGACTAAAAAGTCACAAAATCCAAGCCACAGAAAAGAAACACTTGTACACGTGCACGCTACTAATGCAGCGCAGAAAGGAGCACGGAGGAATATATGCGGAAGAATATGAGGCTAATGAGTGTGATTGCACGTCCTCTACACTAAATAGCAGTGGAGCTCTCACTTAAGTATTCTATGGTGGAGGGAAAAAGAACCAAGCAAAAGATATGAAGTGCAGTAAACACTATAGTTGCACACGGGGCACTGGGGGTGGGCGTAATTTTTTCTTCCTATAGGGGGCATCACAGAAAATAATTGAGAAGCACTGCACAAGGTGTTCTCGGAGTGCGGAGGAATACACGCTGAAGAATACAAGGCTAATCAACCCGGAAAAGCCATTTCCCCAGTAGAGCTCGTAAGTCGAAAATTCTCTCTTTGGATGGAGCAGATTTTTGGTGGGATCGACGCATATTATGGAAAATCCATTATAAGGGACACTCGTAAGTCGAAGTACTGCTGTATTTGTTTATTTTTCACCAACAGCTTGAATCAATTATATGACAATTGAACCACTCGATAAAGTCTTCCCCATCGACTTAGAACAAGGTTGGAGGTCAGGACTCTGGTGTGCCAATACACATGTGAAAATGTTTCCGCATGTTCCCTGAACCAGTCTTTCATTATCCAAGCCCAAATTTTATATCCGTGTCATCAGGGATGAACTGGATGCCTATGGACATGATAATCTGCTCATTCAGTATAATATCCAATTTTATTTCCAGATACCAACTACAGCCACCACGACATGGTGCTTATGTGCTGTAGTCAAGGTTAAACGAGTGCCAAAAACTGTAGGATAAACTTTTTGGGGGGCCAAGCAATGCACCTCAGAAAGGGGGGAAAAAACAAACAAAAAAAAAACCATAAATCATTTTTTTTTTTTAATTTACAAACAATGACTCACAAGTGGATAAAGCATCAGTTTAACAAACACAATTGTGAAAGCAGGCACCACTGCCTCAAACCTGTCGTGATTTCATCCTCTTGGTGAGTCAAGTACTAAAGTTTTCTTGAGGATTTTTACACCTTACATGCCAAATCCTTCCTTGACTCTCCTATTGAGGTTGTGCAGTAACGTGACCCCAATACCTTCATGCTCCATCTTGGACGACAAGCGTGATCCAGAACACACACACGATTCACTAAGCATGGCTTCAACAACAATTGATAATGACCGTGAAAGCAAAATATGCGAGAGTGTCGAAGGCAAAAGCAATGACACTATAATATTGTCAGACGTTGTCAATAATCTGACAGGCGATCAGAGGGCGAGGTATCGGAGTAAAGTAAAGCAGCTGGAGTTGCCGATCCATATCTATTGCTGCAGTCAATGTTTAGGAATGTGTTAGAATGCGACCATTCTTCCCTTCCTGCTTTTGCCTACTTGGATCTTTGTACATATCTTGTCCACGGCCCGTCTCCATTTACTGGCAAAGAGTTAAAAGCTTACAAATCAATGGAAGCTTACAAGTATTTTGTTGTCGGATTTGTAAGTTGTATGCAACAATGGAAGCCAGGAACCGGGAAGAGAGACGACCACCTCGTAACGGCTAAGGCGCGTCTTCTATCCCCAAATAGAGCTACACAAACAAGCGCTTATGCAATAATAAATTACAATTATCACTTCTTATAATGGTTGTATAAATTCACATTTTATTTATATATAAGCCTATACAGTGTGTGTGTGTGTGTGTGTATATATAAAATTTTTATAGCAGCAATTTTATTTTTACCAGATGCTACCTCAATGACAATAGCCACCCTAGGCCCTATATAATAATGTATATTTACCTGATACAAAGTGTTCGCTGCATATTCTACTGTATTCTGTAGGATTCCAGTGTTTCCGATTTACCGCTGCGATCCACTTGGCTTTTCACTCCGGGTCAAATGGAAAACGATAAAATGACAGTGCATGCTTTACTCCTCTGTCTATGTGCACAGCCAACAGCGCATCACGATATAACCATACAGTACTCACTGCTCATTTTGTATCACTCCGGGGAAGTTGGTAACCGACAAACAACATCCACTTGGGTAACATTGAACCAGTATTACTTATTTTTAAATGTTTAGCAATGTTGAAGGAGCGAGCACCGTCTAAATTAGATAAACAAAAGTCACGTGACCCTGTGACGTCACGTGCAAAACCTCAATTTTCCCAGGATCAGGACTAGCATACTCTGTTGTTGCCATAGTTGCACGGCTGGGCTATTCAAACCTACAGGCAATCTGAAATAACCGACTAGCGGATTGTGCGTAGCCTGGACTGTGGGAGGAAACTGGTGTATACAGAGGAACCCAATGCAGGACTGAGAAGATGCAAACACTATACAAACACGCCTACAATATTATAAAGAAAACAGATTCCAGGCGAATCAAATCAGTTTTTAAACAGCTCTCAAAATCTCTGGAATGTGAAAAGCACACACTGATATTATTTCAAAACTTGCTAAAAATATAATGCACATCATTAAGCACCTCTCTCGCTCTCTCTTACTCACACACACACACAGAGAGGGAGAGAGCACAGTGCAAATTCTACACAGCATCACACACTCACACACACACACACACACACACACACACACACACACACACACAGACAGAGCAGTTCAGCTACTACAGTGTACAACTCTCTCACACACCAATCCAACTACTATACAGTAATATACAGCGTGTAGTCTAATACTTTCACAAATGGCAGATCAGTTTATTTCAGTGTGTGCGCGCACACACGCGCGCACACACACACACAGCCCTGCAGACTGAGCTTGCACAAACCGCCCTCCCTCACTTTCAAAGTGCTACACAAACAACCACATCTCCACACCTCGCTAACCTACAGAACCCGAAACATATCTACAATCAAACACACACACACACACACACACACCTATACAGGCATCTACCCTCACACACTTCACAACTATACAGCAAGCAGAGAACAGCCTTGCATGGGCACAAACAAACAAGAGGATACACCACAGTAACCATAATATAACTTGATGTATAAACACAAACAAACGCACGCACAAACACACACCAGCGCTATTCCACAGCAACCAGAACACACAGTTGCGCTCTAGCTCACCCACAAAATCACTATAGGAGTATGTGTGCGCATGCACACACACACACACACACACATGAGAATGAACACACCATCATATCCGTTTTTGCATATTCTCTCTCTCAATAATCCACACACACTTAACTAATATCTCTCAACCTCACACTCTCACGTTCTTGGTCTCACACATACACACACATACACACACATACACACACATACACACACATACACACACATACACACACATACACACACACATGAACCATCCTTCCAATACAACTCATGATGAAAGAAGCCACGATGAAGCCTGGTGCACTGCTCTGTTCTGACTGTTTGCACATGACAGACTCGTACCTCAAACTCGAACTTGGAGCTGCCGAAGTTGGTCCTCTGTTTTTGCCAGAAGTTGTCTGGTTTAATGATGAGCGCGACGTGGATGCAGCAGGGGAACGACTCTTGCAGAATCTTCAGTAATGGCTTAATGGAGTCCCACTTTGAGCCACGCATGTCCACGATAACTGTGAAGCCATGTTTACACACATCCTCACTAAAGAAAAAAAGAGTCAGAGAGAGAGCGAGAGAGGGTGGGGGGGGGGGGAGAATCAGTGGTTGCATTACATAACCCATCCAGCATCCTCAATTCTCCCTAAAGCTCTAGGAGCGAGAACAGAAAATACAATAGAACACAAATTTTCCTGTTATTTCTAATCTGTGCCCAGAATCTAGTCAGCATCACATACCGGACAAGAGAGGCAGACGAGAATATATTTCTTACCAATAGTGCAAAGCTCCAAAACGCAATCCATGAGCATCAGATACACAAACAGCTGGCCAAAACCTTCATTAACATTCGCATGTCAATCAAACCCGCCATCTCTCAATCACCGCAGGTCTGCTTCACTCTCCCCGGCTAACGCATCATACTGTCACGCACTGCACAAAAGCAGCAAGCCGAGACACGGAGCCTCGCTGTCCTGCATCCACACCGTCAGGAGATGAACATGCAGCCAGTGCAACTGCGACACTGTTTTCTTCTCGTGCACTCGCTCTCCACTCGCTCTCTTCTCTCTCCCACCCACCTGCTCCCTCACTCGCCCTCCCCACTTCATCCTGCGCTTGCTCTCTGTCACTCTTCAGCTCTCTCTCGCTCGCTCTCCCTCTCTCTCTTTTTCTGGTGTGACTGTGTGGGTGCAGGGAATGGAGCTGAGAGGAGAAAGCGATGATGTGGAGGAGGAGGAGGAGGAAGGTCGGTTGGCAAAAGCTGGAGCGCTGCAGGTTTTTCAGAGTCTGGCCCACGCGCCGGCTCATGCACATGCCATCTCTTTCTCTCTCTCTCTCTCTCTCACTCTCCCTCCCCTCTCTCCAGCCATCCATCTTTTTCTTTTTCTGTCAGTGTCACTTCCCCACTCAGGTGTTACACTCTTTTATCAGAAGTAACAGCATTCTATAACAGACTGGTGATGAAACAACACCCACCATCGATGGACGAGAGTGATGCTATAAGAAAACGTAAACATTAATATGCATGTATGTTTTGTAGCTGTATAAATAAAAAGTCCAACTCAGTCTCGATGGTTAGGCTGAACCCTAATGATCTTTCTATTCATTAAATATGCTGACAACACATAGGGTGTAACATAAATGAAGTTGAATATCGGGCAGGGCTGCGGTGGATCCTGCAGAGGCAGTTCCTGGAACACTGGCTGCGAGGCGGGGATACACCCTCATTGGGAAATCCGTCAAAAGCATCATGTATTCACGTGCATACACACCCAAACCCAATACATAAACACGCAATACACGCCCACACAAAATGGCATTTGCTGCTATTCAAAGCCAGCAACAAACATGGGAAGGGGAGGAAATCCTTCACTGGCACCAACCCTTGTGTTGTGAGACAGCAATATTGTACTTTATCGAGCATGGGGCCTCATTTAACACCATCCACCCATCCGTGGTCACACCCTCTTCATATATGCAGGGATGTGATTTGGGGAATCTGAAATTATCAGAAAAAATTTGGCTGGAGGTCTGGGGGCTGCGGGCACACAGCTATGGCCAGGACAGCGCCCTGGTGGGGGTCAGGAAGCTAATGGGTTTTCCCACTTTTTTTTAGTACTTTGAAAGCACTCAGATGAAAACAAAACAAAGAAAAATTTCAATGGATTTTTAAATATCCATTTATCATTGCAATATAGTCATCTCAATTCCAAAGGTACTGGACCTAAACTGTCTTTGCACTAAAATGTACTAATGAAAATGTCAAAATATTTTACTAGAAAGATGGTCTAATCAAAAACATGTTGAAGAGTTGAAGTTTCATGAACTAATAATTGTTACATCAAGGGAAACAGAAAAAAATCTAAAACACAGGTATACCTCAGCTTAAGTCGTTTTCGATTATACGTCGATTTTCAAAAAAGTACAGAAAAATAAAATAAAAAAATAAAGTTTAATAAATAAAGTTTAATAAAATGGATCTTATTTGTTATGGTCTGTGCTGGCTGGAGGCGTTAACTCTCTCTTCATTCATTGCAACCATATTGAAAATTGCATTCATGAATAGAGTACAGAACTAGGAATGGTTATTTTCTGTTTAGTCTAGACAAGTAAATTTGGCGTAGGCTAGCCTAGGCTAGCATAGAGACAAGCTAATTCGACTTAAGTAGTCTCTCCTGGAACCAATTAACGACGGTGGGTGAGGTAAACCTGCACTTTAAATTATAACATAGCATACCATTAATGTCCTTTTTATCCTCCTCATAGCATGAGTAACTCATGGAGTCTTGTAAGGTAAACGGTAAAGTCTGCTCGGCTTTTTACACCCGAGCCATAGTGGCTCATCAGGCCGGTGCTTATCCCCGGTTTCTGTAGTGTGAAGCAACTCCGAGTTCGACTCCTCCTGGATGGGACGCTAGTCCATCGCAGGTTACCTTCCCAGTGTATTTTTACTGGTACCCATTCATACTGCTGGGTGAACAGAAACACACTTGTGGTTAAGTCCTTGCCCAGGGGTCTTGGCACAGTGGGGGGGTCTAACTGGTATTTGAACTCGCAATCTCCCGATCATGAGCCTAGCACTTTAACCACTACACCACCGGCCCCACTGTTCCAAGCCCCTCCCAAACTCGTATAACCTCATAGCATGAGCAACTCATGGAGTCTTGTGCATCCACAATAAACTTCTAAATTACTCTCCAGAAAAACGTGTTATTCAGTCAAGGGTCTTAAATGTCCACTAAGCAGACCAGAGTCATTTGTATGCCGTCACATTCAAGATGAATTACAAGTCTTCACTTGTTTGCAAAAGAAAATTATTGTTTCCTATATTCTACCCATCCATGAACAGTCAACTTATTTACAGGAATATATTCAAGTGTTAAAACTTGAGAACAATCCAAACACTTACTCTTAGTGTGGCTTTCAAGCAATTTAAATCCTCTCCCACCATAATCAATTGCATCATGACACCATGTGCATATCACCTTCCCGCTATGGTCGATTTTCCGAATGAAATCGCTGAATAAATTCGTAACAGTTTTCTTTCCAACATCTGTTGAGATTTCTTTCTATAGCCAGTCCCATCGAAACATGTTTTTGACGATCTTGTCAATTTCCTTAATTTGAGGAGCATCTTTCAACTTGATCACAGACATCTTTCAAACTTCAGTTGACATTGGCATGCAAATGGCCGCGGAAGAATGAAAACATGCTGTGCCATCACGAGACTAACATTCGTGTTCATTGAAACAGATCGGAAGTGGCGTGAATGTCTACATACATGTTTCAACATCAGTGATTGGCTATTAGAAAGCATTCAGCCTATCAGCAGTAACATTTAGAGAGGTCATTTTATGTAAAACTCGAAACAGAATAAAAGCGGAAAAGGTTATTTTTAACTGGACCAATGGGGGGGAAAAAAAAAAAAAAAAAAAAAAAAAAAAAATCGGAATTCCACGAATTCGCGGGGAAAAAAAAAAAAAAAAAAAAAAAAAATCACACGCCTGTATATGGTTAAGCTGGGCTATTCAATTGGCAGCCCGGACTGACCCTTTAACTTGGCTACCCTATTTTATTTTTAAGTTTTAAAAAATGTGTATTAAATAATTAGTCATAAAAAACCTGAAGTCACTGTATTTTTGGATGATTCTGTCTCACACAATATTAACCCCGCTTCATCGTGGCACAAGTTGCTATCTAGAACCGATCACCATGAAAAGCATCTGCCCTCCACGCACTTCCAGCAATTGAAACTCTTAACATGCAACTTGGGGATGGGGATGGAATGTCTATTTTAAACTATTTTTTTTGAAAACGAGACACTGATTGAGAGACCAGGCGAATTATCAGTGACTATAGCGAGCAGTGTTTTTATCTGTATGCTCGAAGCCTGCGTATCCGCTGTGCAGTGAGAGACTGTATATCGGAATGTAACGAATATAAATTCAGAAAGAATTTTAAAAACCTCATGCTAACTGTGACACAAATGTCCCACTGGGTTCTGACGCACCAGAACATCATGGTACTCGTGCTTTCCCTCGCACATGAAACACCATGAAAACTCAATCATGCGTCTCTCACTCAATACATGTGACCTAACTTTACTGCTCTTACTAAATCTACACCTGTCATTTGACTCATTTGACATGAAACTCATTCATTTTCTGAATCACTTCATCCTAGTTAGGCTTGAGGGGAGGCTGGCACCCATCTCAGCCCACTCTAGGCGAGGGTGGGGTACACCTTGAACCGTTTGCCAAGCCATCGCAGCGCCGACACTCACAATTGTTTATACTCACACCTGGCGGGGGAGGAGCCAGTTAACCTATGGGAGGAAACCGGAGTACCCAGAGAAAACCCACACAAACACAGGGAGAACATGTAAACCCTCTACAGTAACAACAGAGCTGGGACTCGAACCCAGAACCTTCTTGCTGTGAGGTGGATGTGCTAACCATTACGCCACCGTGCTGCACTCAACGTGAACTGTTTGTGACTACATCAGTTTTGTTCAACAAATTAGGAATTCGGATTGATTTAAAAAGAAGTTTAATATTGCAGTTTAAGTATTGTGTCTGTGTGTTGATATTTACAGTCATCCCTTGCCACTTCGCAATTTGAGCATTGGGTATTTTAATTAAAAAAAAATAAATAAATAAAAAAGAAAAAAAATTTGATAAAAAATTCAACTCAACTCAATCTCGCAAGCTGATTGGCTTAGACGCATGACGCTGTTGCCTCGCAAATTCCCGCGGGATTTTTTGTGATCTTACTGCATCGTGTTTGTGAACGTCCTGCGCCGCAGAGAAGAGCTATTGTCAGAGGTGAGTAAAGTACAGTACTTAATGTATTTATATATAAATTCTATTTAAATATTAATACATTACAGTATTTACATATGCATATAACTGTGTAACATTTAATATACACTTCTTGATAGTGTATAGACGCGAAAACATAGAAATTAGACAACATGGTAGAAACGGGGGCGCGGGGAGTTCCTACTTCGCGGTTTTTCGAATATCGCGGCCAGGTCTTGTCTACATTATCCGCGATATTCAAGGGATGACTGTACATTATCTTTTTCTTGAAGTATCCTTTTTATTCAATTAACTGAATTGAGGATTTTTTTTTAATTCCATGATCAATGTTGTTTAATAAAAGGGAAAATAGAAACACCTCCACAGCCTTTACGTGCAAGTCTGCTGTTTACACGAAAATAAACCCACCGATACTTTATTTATTTAAAGGCTGTTATCAGATCGAGAAACACGCTACAGTGTTCTGTTCGGATGGAAGAGCACTTTTCTTAATTCAAAAAATAAAAAGTTCCAGAACACGTGGATAAATGAAAAGTATATTCAGAAAAGCTGAAATGCACACGAGCTCCAATAGAAGACAAACAAGCTCCAAACAAGGCTTTGATTGATGTCATGCTGCTAATTACGCCGTATGTACTCCGACTAATGACAGCAGAACTCTGCAATTTAAGAGGTAATGGCGGTGAGGACGGCTTCTCCATAAAGACACATCCCTAATCCCCTGTTTAATTAAAGTAAAACACTGCACGGGTATCACTACACAGCACGGTAGATCTGAACCGCCTTTTTAAGGCTCGCAGTCGGCCCACGAGTTCATTACATCACACAGAACTGCATTTCAGCCCCCTCTGAACCCCCCCACACACACCCCACCCCTCCTCACTCTCACACACACACACACTTCTGAAACTGATGTATTGTGTGAAGAGGGGCTGCAGAGGGAAGCAACTACTTCATCACTACAGCCATGAAAGATGAATGGTGATGGCAGATGATTGAGGGAAGGGGGGGGGAGAGAGAAGGGGAGAGAGGGAGAGAGACAGACAGAGAAAGGGGAGAAGAGGGACAGAGGGAGAAAGGGAGAGAGAGAGAGAGAGAGAGAGAGAGAGAGAGAGAGAGAGAGAGAGAGAGAGAGAGTACCTGGGGATACCAGCGAGGTACGCGATTAGTCGACGCAGGTCCTCTTGTCGTATTCGGTCATGATTGCTACGTGATGGGAATGTTAAAACAGGACCACCGCGCTTGTCTCTGCCACCTGGTGGGAAGAAACAGAAATGGTAGTGTGCATCTGTGGTGTGATTTATACCAAACTTGTGTTCATCTGCAAATACAAATTTTAGGTTTTTTTAATGCTGCAAAACAGAACAATTTTTCCATATGGTTAATTTTTTTTTCCTGCTGCATGAAGTAGTTCACTGTAAAAGGAAACAGACTGCTGACATGATGACAGATGATGTGTGTAAGTCTCTCCATGACTGTGCTTGGCTGAGGCCCACCTGATTACATCATGTTGTTGTTCACAATTCAGAATATCTGCATCACACTGATTGCTGCAAACACAAGCATCTTACAGTGCGGACTTTTCCGGATATGTTTAGAATTCTCAGAACATCCTCAGACCTGAGAATCATCAGCGATCGTCCGATATGACATCGCTCTACCTGTGCACGGAGTCAATTTGTGTTGCAGTTCTGAAAATATCACACTTTTATATTCATTCATTCACTCGCTCATCAAACCACTTAATCTTACTCAGATCGCAGGTAGGATGGTGCCGATCTCAGCCAACACTGGGTAAAAGCAGGGTACACCAAGATCAGCTCACCAGACCATCACAGGGCAACACACAACCATTCGCACTCCCACTCTCACACACACACACACACACACACACAGTCAATTTGGAACAGTAAGCCTCATGTGCATGCGACTGGATTGTGAGAGGAAACCGGAATACCAGGAGAAAACCCCTTGATTAGCCGACATCACATGGGATACAGTGCTGGCTGCCAACATTGGTGAACTTTGGAGTGTGCAACCTGCAGGACTATAGAGCAATAAAAACACAATCGGGAAGGAAAAAAAAAAAAAGAAAAAAAAACATTTTGGATAACTGCTACACAAAGGAGTCATGACACACGAATGAATATATATTTTTTTTGTAAAATAATAATTAAATACAACTATAAAGATTGAGGCACTGCGTAATTGCTGAGCTCCGAAAAAAATTCCCTTCTGATCTTTGATGAAGCTATCAATGACGTTATGTAACCTTCGTGTTATGACCCCACCCCCACCCCCCCGTCCAGAGCTTTGATGTTGTCCGAAAGTGTTGCACTATTAAGATAAGATTTCTTTAATAGAAGCTCAATATCACCTCAGGGTAGCAAGATACCATTCCGCTGGAGAGGTTCACTTCCATAAGCATGTGATACACACCAGACACGTCATACGCTTCCTCACTATTATTGGCTTAAACGCCTTTCTATTTAAATTAGTAATGCATTGTGTGGCGTTAAAAATGTATTTTGCCAACTAACAAACCACAATACCTCCTGCATATGGCACATAGAATTCTGTTTATGTTGTTTAAAAAGCGTGTTTTATTTAATGGCTTGAAACCGGTAACAGTTTGGAGGGGAAGGTAGATAAGAAGTTACCATCGTTTAGACATTCATTCCATTCATCAGAAATGGCCGTTTGGCTCACACGTGTACACAGACAGACAGACGAACGTACAAGTGTATGGACGCAATGTTCACCAATCAAAAAAAATTAGATGGATGCTACAGCAATTTCTCTCAAGTACGATGGCACATCATGAAAACAAATATGCAAATTTGCAATAAAACCAAAAATAAAAACGCTGGTGATTTGAAGGTTGAAAAAGTAGTTGAGACTAGCAACGTGTTCGCATTTTTTTATTTGATGACTTTTATCATACTCTCAGGTTGGAGTGAATCTTGTGTCTACTGTACAGTAACAGTATCCTAAATTATATTGTTTTGTTTCAACCAACATCTGCCTGCATTTAAATATTAACTAACACCAAGCTACAGGAAGCATTTCACTTTTTACAATAATCACTTCTGTGATCATTGCTTCTTCCGTCCCGCCTTGAAATCACCATGTGCTCAGCATACGGGCCTGGTAGAGTGTGCAGCGTCTCAACTCGACCATAACAAAGCAGACCTGCCAGGATACCCCGGTGGATTTTCCTAAGCTACATAATGCTGCATCTATTGACAGGAGACTACATACACTGGGTTTGGATCAACAGTCTTAGCCACCAGTACAAAGCAAAATCAAGACAGATCTGTATTCTGTAATATCAGAGCCGTGAGATTTACTTAAGTCACAGCAGTGTTATTTTAGACTTGATTCTGTAACCAGTTTTTCCTCTTCATGGCATCAGCAGATACACACCTGACAGTCTGGAATCTCCATGGAAACGCTGTTCACATTGTGTCCTGTCTGTGCTTGTTATCCATGAGTCTCGTCAGCTTGAGTGAAAGCAGGCACCATAGAGACACTTCTCGTTTTTTTGTTTTTTTTTCCCCCCTTGATTGGAGCCCTGCTGTGAAGCTAAAGTACATAATCCCTCCTATCCTCCAGTCTGCGAGATGGGAATAAAAGCTCCTGCTATTCAAAGTGGGAAGGTCACTTCGGGCTGGCTGGGCGTTCTTTGTGTCGTTTGCCTGCCGGGCATTTCAGAGAAGAGCTAGCTGTACTAGCTGAGCGTGCCTGTGTTTGTTTGCCTCAGTGTTGGTTTTTGCCAACTGAACAGAACACATCAGGCTGGGTGAGCACTTTGACAAGAAAAATGTAGGCGAATAAAAATTAACTCAGAAGAGATGAATGGGTGTCCTCACTTGGTTTCATTGTTGGCATTGATCATGACTTCACAATGGTTAAAGTGATAGAGAGAAAAGATAGTACGTATAAATGGAATACAAGATTATTTAAAGAAATTAGCGTGCTACTTCAAGTAGAAATTCCCTCAGTTACTACCAGGCTGCACGACCACACCACACCACGTTCAGCATCTTCGGTAGCTGGACAGAGCTGAAATGTACAGAGAAAAGGACCATGAAGCATCTTCCTGAATGACTTGTAACACTGCACATAACTGGCAACACAATCCCAAAACGGGGTAAAAAAAAAAAAAAAAAAAAAAAAAACCCGCACACCTGGGGATGGTCTCATCAACTTCAAGGTGCTCCAAGATCAGACCGTGGCATCAGACAAACAGCCTCAGCGTCATACTTACCTTTAAATGAAAATAAGCTACACTATATAAAGTCTCCGAAATGTCTAGAAGTTTCTTTTTATTTCAAATCCAAGATGGTTTAACAAAACAAAACAAAACAAAAATTAAAAAGAGAAGATCAAATTGAACTTGACTTAATGTTCATCAGACACGATGTCAAAATCAGATCGAAACTGTCACACTCCAGGATAAAATCACCGCTGTCTGCCAACAAAATCCAAAGATCTCAATCAGACATTGATGATGATCAGACATGATTCTTGCAATCAGGAAACATACAAGTGTCAACAAGACCAACATCAATTTGAGCATTTATTGGAATGTTGGGATTTAAATAAATTAAAGCCTGTAGCTCCAGTCTTGGGTGGCACGCTGGCAGAGTGTTCAGCATGTTCACCTCACAACAAGAAGGTCCTGTGCTTGCGTCCCAGGCTCAGGGGTTTGTATGTAGCACTTGTTCTCCCCGTGTTCACGTAGGTTTCCTCCGGGGATTCCAGTTTCCTTCCACAATCCAAAGACATGCACATGAGGTTAACTGGCTGTTCCACATTGCCCCTAGATGTGTGATGGTGAATGGTTGGGTGATGTTTTGGTGAACTCTTCAGAGTCTCACCTATCTTTTCCATTTTTGGCTGAGATAGGCTCCAACCTACCACCTAAATGGTCCAGAAAATTAATCAGCCACTGACTGCATGAGCTCAAGTCTTTTTTGGACAGCTTGTATTAGTTTTAGAACAATCAGTGTGGAGAGAGAGAGAGAGAGAGAGATTCAGGCTAAATCCACAACACTGATTAAACAGTTTGTTATTTAAAGAAGCATATCCATCAATCAGGGCAGTGGTCGCCTGGTGGTATAGGGTGCTGGATCGCTGATCCTAAGGTTGGAGGTTCGAGTCCCACTCTCCACATGGTTGTCACTGCCCCCCCAGTGCAGCTAACTGGGTTATCAAAGGCCGGCCATGTCTCTCACCGTCTATGGTGTGAGGCATGTAAAAGTGCGAATCATTTGCTGTGGCGACACCTGATAAAGGTAAAAGGCCGAACGGAAATCTCTCCCTAATCTCCAGCGTGTCCATCACTCATCACAGTTACCTATGTTGATAAAAGACAAACAAAAGCGTGGCCATGCTTTTTGGTTGCTGTTGTAGCTTTAATGCAGAAAGGTGAAAATGTTCCAGATTCCCAGTTCCGAGATCAGTTAAACGCAACAGTAAACGACATTCAGTCTGAGCACAGTTGTGTTTTGTTTCTTGTGGGCGTGTAATGACCGATGTTGTTGTCGATGGTGTTGGAGAGTGTCATGATGAGAAAATGTGGTGGCAATTATGTATAACCGACAGACACCTGTACGCTTTCTACATCATTGTTGCTTTTGATTCGCATGTTACACACCAGACTTCAGAGCACAGGCCCTCTGATAGAACAGAATAGAAAAGGAGACTAAGAGGCGAGTATAGCTGGAATGGTAATGACACAGTCAGGGTTTTATCTTTTACATTGTTTCCAACTGCAGAAAAGCCAAAAAATGTAAATGGAGAGGTATGAACATGTACCTTTGAATTATTTGTTTAACCTGACAGGATCGGCATGATCTGGTTGGTTACAAGCTGGGGATAACGGACTTTATCCCAGGGGGATAGCGCGAGAATCAATACAGCACACAAACGCAGTCTGTTTTAGTCAAAGATTTTTAAAAATCTAAAGCAGTGCTTCTCAATTATTTTCTGTGGCGCCCCCAGGAAGAAAAAAAAATATTTCACGCCTCCCCCACCACCCCGCGAGTGACTACAAATAGTATTACAGTAATTGTCTCTAAAATTGTTATGAGTACACCTCTGCATAACATTGTATCTTTAATAGCATTAAAAACAAAAAATAAAGAAATATAGTTCAACTTACAATAAAGACAAATTTCAGTAACATTGTTTTTTTTATTTTTTTTATCTGTAATAGAAAAGATTTAAAGTGCACCAATGTGCCTGAAATAAAAAAAAAATACATCCTTATTTAAACTCATTCAACTTATATCTTAATATCTCCGTCTCTCTCATCGATCTCTCTCATTCCGTGTTGACTCTTGAAGGGTTGTCTACTGCACTTCATATCGTTTGTTCGTGCAAAAAAACCACTACACCATAGCGCAACAATGAGAGCACACCACTGCCAACTACTGGAGTGGAGGTGCAATTACACGCAATTCTTGTAAACAATTCCAGAAAAGCATGTTCCCCAGGGTCATTACTTCCCCCCGGCATCAGACCACGCCACCCAAGGGGGGGCGTGCCCCACTATTTGAGAAGCACTGTTTTAAGGTAAGAAAACACTTTAAATCACCCAGTCTGTGACATGCACTGCTGTCACCCACCTCTTTACAAACTGCTGTGCGTGGATATTTGAGGGAAAATACTATCCGCCATCTCATACGATTTGGCTCAAACATCCATGATTGGATGGTAATTGCTGTGAGTGACAGGGAAGTGAGCATACGCCATCCCTCACTCTCTCCCATGGACTCCCATTCACAGATAGCTGTGCTGTCAATTTCATCAAACTAATAATGGAGTTCAAATAGATATCTTCATGAAGCATGTGTGAGCACTGTGATGGACACATCACTGCCACACTAAAAAATAAACAATTAACCATTAAAAAAAAGAAAACTTTGTTTGCTTTTCTGACCACTTTCCGCATAGTGTACTTAAACAGGAAAGAAAAAAAAAATCACTATAAAGCACATTTTTGCTCCATACCGCTGTGCTCAAGTGCCAAAATCATGCTGAAACTTGATTTGGTTTGCTTTTTTTTTTTTTTTTTTTTTTAAATCACCCCGTGTAGTATATACTAAAACAAGAATTTGACTCAACCCTCTAAGACTTTTCATGACTTTCATGAGCATCCACATCACCTTAGTCTAATAAGTGTTAAATATAGTCGTTCATATTACAGTAGGCCCCTGACCATTCACGGTTCAGCACTCGCGGCTCACATACTCACGGATTGGCGACAAACCCAGAAATTACTGGCACGTGACTGAAATTCAGCCAGTGACAGAGCTTTTGTTTCTCCCTCCTGCTGATTGGTTGCAGATGGCGTGTGCACTTCTTTTTTTTCTCCTTCACGCATAAGTTATCAATGTGATTGCTTGAATTGTGAAGTAAAATTTTTAGTGTGTTTTTAATGAGTATTTAAGCTCTATGATGCCACTTAAATGCCC